>JAOZGT010000027.1:413609-788255 GCA_035578325.1 Coelinius sp. EB29 | reverse complement strand
ATCAACGCAGAGTACTAGAGGGAGAGGGAGAGAGAGAGAGAGAGAGAGAGAGGAGTTAATAATATGTTCGAACTGCAGTAGCCTTCTAACAACTAGTGAGACACTATAAATTTTTTTTTTGTTTGTTTACTCATCTATAAACTTTTTTGAATCGTTAATTTTTTTACATACATTCAAATATGCATAGCACTGCCTTAATTATATTCCCCAAATTTACGGGCTTATTCTACAACAATGGAGTTGACTAACTTAATGCAGTCCATCCCCTCTCTCCTCCCGACATTAACTAGCCCCCTTTGTATCGTATGAAAACCTCTATAGACCTTCATTACGCGGTTATTCGAATTAATAATACTCAATTATTGGGCCTTAGTACGTGTGCCAAATTATATCAATCGACAGGCAAAGTCGGTGTAGAATTACAAAAATTCATGAGGACGTGGAGAGAAATGTCAGAGAATATCCCACCTAATCCAAAGTAATTTTACTTTCATTTAATTTATTTTTTCAATTAACTCCATTATTTGCTTCTCACGAGAGAAAAATTTAATTTAGGTTCCTGGGGTTAAATGTTCGGGAAATGTTCATGAGTTGATTTGAAAAGTTTGGAGCTCATTCTATTTTACGCTCTCCGAAATACCGAAAGTAGGTGGACCTGTCTCACAATGATTTATGTACATCTGCCAGCAGCACCAACAAATTTTATATTTGGTATTGGGTCTTCGTGTTAAAAGCTAACATGGCAGGCTGTGATGGTGTGACGTCAGGGACGAGCATTTTTTTTTTTAATACAAAGTGGTAACAGAAAATGAGTCTAGAATGAGTTTGTTGATCATTTTCGCAAATAGCTTCGAAGCGAAAAGGTTCCGATAAATTCATCAGAAATTTTTTCATGAAGAATTTTATGATCAAGAATAAAGATCTCCTCATATTCTCCTGTAACTTTAGGAATATTATATTTTTTCGATTGTGTGATCTATACTCCAATAAACATTCTTCAGTTTGGTAGTCATTCTTATGTAAGCCTCCTGCTCTCTTGGTTTCAGAGATATTTGCGAAGGAATCCTCATCAATTTTTTTTTTAAGCCAAACTTTTTTCCATGGAGTTTGATTATTCATAAGAAAATCTCTTGATTTTCTCCTCTGAACCCACTAGTTCTCGAGATATTCACAGAAATCTTTTTATGAAATTGCCAAACTCCCCTCCTGTTGCCACTTTATTCCTAAATAATTTGTTTAAAGACTTACCTGCACATCAAAATGAGTCGTTGTATCCTGTTGCTGTGGAGGTCCTTGCTGTTGCTGTTGAGCCTGTGGTGGTCCCTGTGGTGGTAATGGCCCTTGAGCACCAAAAAGCTGAGCAGCATGTGAATGAGGATGCTGAAGATGATGAGTTGGTGGAGCTTGATGATGCTGAAGATGATGAGGTGGTGCTGGTGCAAATGCTGCCATATAATGCTCCTCACTACCAACAACATCACCAGTTTTTAATAAAACAACACCACCAGCAGCAGCATTAACAGCCAGTGTAGCTCCAGTATTTTTCTGAAATTCCTCTTCACCCGGTGATGGTTGTCTACTTCCTGGTGTACGACTACAATAGACGAAAATATTTCTATCAATTCATTTCATTTCATTTGCTCGATTCCATATATTTCTCATGTCATTGTTCAATTTTTCATACATAAAAATGATTGAGGATTGAACTGAATTTAACTAGAGCACATAAAGTAAATTGGCTAACAGTGAATTGTACATTGAAGTACAACTATTGTTTTCAACTTCCTGGGGATGAGTACAGAAGTTAAATGACAATGAAGACCATACTTTCCATATGTAGAAAAAACCGTTACGTGACTGCTAATATCCGAGTGTACTTTAATCCTTGATTGTATACTCAAGTTTTTGTCGTTATGTTCGCGTGAATGAAAATTCTCCATTGGTTGTCATGGTAGACAAAAATGAAGATGTGATAGCACTTTGATATTCATGTCTTGCCATTGTAAAGGATACATCTGTTTTGGAGTGAAACGTCTAAGATAAAATTTTTCTTAATTAGATAATTATCTCAGGAACGAGTGACTTTGAAGGAAAATGTCATGAAACCGTTTTTAAAACGCAGAAAATTTGTGATGAAAAAGGTCTCTTGACATTAGCTCTCAGAATCAGGAGAGTGAGATTAATCGGCTTATTATTTTTTAGCTATGATGGAGAAATAATTTCATTTGACGATAACAATTGGGGAATTATTTATTATGGGTGATGAAATGCCTTGTGGTTCTTTTCAAAATTTGCGGGGGAATTTTTTTGGCTCTATAAAAATCTAAAAATTTCAGTTTTGCTGAATGCATGATGAGTGATGCTTGAGCAGATAAACCAGTTCTCTACAGTATCTTTGGAGAGTGCTCCAGTAGATGGTGCCTATTACAAGATTAAGGTAAAAATGATGCACTACGACAAGTTTTTCTTACTACGAAAAATTCTGTAAGGAGTTGGTAAAAAGACATAAGCTTAAGGATTTTATAGATTCAATTTTATGGATATCTTAAAAACTATTAAGGGCACAGAAAAATGACAGATTTTTTTTGTAGTCCATGGAATTTTCTACAAAACAAAACTTCTCACATTTCCCTCTAAAGTGCATACTTTCAAAAACATCACGAACAATGATCTGCAGATTTATCTTAACAGAAAGGAAGACTACGAAAATTTCATTCAGCGAATATATTTGGAACTTGTGGTTTTCAAGAAAAATGACAAGAGATTTTTTAAAGATGGTGAAATGTGCTGCAAAAAAAGTCTCCCGAAATTTTTTTCTCAACCTGATAGTTTCAAAAATATTCGCAAAACAATCTGTCAATTAATTTTCCACTAAGTTCCTGTTCTTCACTACTCTGCCAAAAAATTAATTATTGATCAATCCTTTCGCTTTCCAATCAAATATAACCCAAAAGTATATTCTTCAAGAACTACCAGAGGGTTCTATAAAGTAACACAAGACCTTTCACATACACGGAGAAAAAAATGCATCGGAAAGTGGAAAGAACCTGTCTCAAAAATTAATGTACTCTGTCGATGAAAAATTAGAATTTTGTCCACCCAGTTTTTTGGAAGAGTCACATGAGAAATTATGGTAAACGCATGAAAGAATCGTACACGACTCTCAAAAATTAGTGAGCAACATATGAATTTTTCAGAACGGGATATTAATTTTTCAGTGTCTCCCTCTATTTTTTTTGGTCTACCATGTTATATCCGTGCGTTGGTGAGAAAGTAACCGAATTTTCGAGAGATTTTTTTCTCCGTGTAATCCAACATCCATGAAATCCCTTCAACGTCTCAGATACACGGAGGATCGATGAACCAGAACCTAGAGATCCAATTTCAATAAAGGTATTATTCATGGATGCTGGAGTTCAAAGGAGTATTTCCATGGAGAATAACTATTCAATTGATATATTCTGCTGTCCTTCATTGAAAAATAAACGAAAGAGTTGATTAAAAGCATTAGGATATCTCCAATATCAATATTGAAATGTATTTTAATTATCTATATGAGTTATTTACGTACTTAAATCCTTTGTCATCATCAAGACCATTCTGAGAGACAAGTCCATTGCCCTGTGGTCCATTATCATCTTTGGATCCGTCAAACGGACTCGTTGCACCTTTATCCTTTTCCTTCTTATCGTTATCATTCTGTAACAAATGAGGGAGAAAATTAGTATAAAAAATGATAAAGATTTTAGCGATTTACATTTTTATGAATCGTGGAAATTATTCCAAAGGATTTTACCAATCTCAGGGAGGCCATTCGAGGCTCCAGATCTTTAGGTGTTGTTGGACTCGAACCCAGCACGTATTCAACCATTTTAACACCAAGACCACCAGTCTCACTAAGAACATAAATCAAATACTTTTTATTTTGAGATAATTTGAATTAGAAAAATTGACTAGGAATTCGGTATGGATTATTTTGCAGATACATCAGAAACTGAGAAGTTTAGGGTAGAATGTCAAGAAAACCTGCTATTTTCATCGATATGCGGCAAATAGTCTACCGATCAAATTATTAAGCAATCATCATTTGATTGAGAATGTCATACAAATTATATTATAAAGATATCGGTGACTAGGAGGTTTAAAGAAAAAAGGTCCAGAGATCTTTTTTTGTTATTCCTAAAATTTCCTACAAAAAATGTCTGACACTTTTTTTCCAGATCCTATCCTTCTAAAGATATCTGCAGAAGAATCATCGAATCTGTTTCATTTCTTTCTTTCAAACTCCAACAAATGAAGCTAAAGTTATTCACCTGCTTCTGGGACTAAGTACAGCCCCAACTTCAGAAGTTTGATGATGATATCCAGTACCAACACCAACTCGTCTCCCGGTACCCATAGAAATAGGTTGGGAAACAGCATGATCTGAAAGATAAAGATATACATAAATTTTTGACATAATTTCTCATCATCATAATTTCATGTAAGCCATGAAAAACTACATTAATTCTCTATTTCTTTCTGTCCATCTCCTTTTCATCTCATTTACTCAAATTTCTAATTGCTAATGACTCGTTGAAATTCAATCCCTAAATGATCGATTATTATCCCTTAATTGGAGGATTGGGAATGATAATGATAAAGTAGACGGGGTTTGATAACTAGGTACGAGCCTGGGCATTGGGATGTTACCCCCACCAAATACCGAGCCGATGTCAGGCGTCTGTCGTCATGGTAACAACCGCGCTGCACCCATCGGGGTGCCACCTCCTCATCCTTACTCTCTTCATTAAACTTCATAGGTTCATACATATAAAAATTGTATTATTTAACAAACAATAACGATGGATAAAATGGACTATTATTACATCGTCGATGAAGGAAAATAACGGCTCAAATGGTTAGCTCGGGCTTGATGTGGCAAAATGAGTTGAGTGAAGGATGACATGTTGATGATTTTGTTATTGAATTGGAAATTAAGATGTTTAAAAGAATTTGTCAAGAGACCTTCCTTTAGGGCTCAAAGCTGTTTACAAAAGAAGGTCTCCTGGTATTTTTCATCGAACCTGATCGGTTCGAAGACATTTGCGAAAATGATACGGAAGGAGTTTTCAACCAAATTTTTCTGTTGCTCTCGGATTTTTTTTTTTTTTATTGGTACTCGGAAAATTTATGTTAATTTTTTTTTGTTTAACCCTTTCATCTCTGAAAAATTTATAAAATAATGATCAGTGAGTAATTTTTCCATTTGTTCCGCTCTAGTCCGTCTTTATTCATTTTCGTACCATTTCTGTAATAATTAGGTTTAGAGGGAAATATCAAGAGACCGGTTTTGTGGGCCTCAAAATCTCCCATAAGAAAGGTCTCTTGATGCTTTTCTCTCGACCTAATAGGAGAGACATTTCGAAGATAAATTAAGCAGAGACACTAATGAGTTTGTAAAGTTCTCCGATTTGGGAAAAACCTCCGTACGATTGAAAAAAATATTATTTAGACCCATCTATGTTCACCCAGTATGGCAGGAATTCCCAGAAACCTCAAAAAACCGATTTTTCCTTTCGAAGATTCATAAAGTGATTCGAGATTGATGTATCAAGTTGAAATTGATACAAAATATACAAAAACTGTGATCATCAAAAAGGAGAATCGAATTTTGCATCCGATGTGTTTAGAACGGTATATGAACCAGAGAACTGAAAAATTTCTCAAAATCAGAAAAATTGACATCTTCAATTTGCTCTTAGTTGCAATTTAACTTTTCAAAAATATTCACTGAAAAAGAAGTTGAACTGCAACCAAAATCAAATTGGAGATGTCAATTTTCATATGTTTTGAAATTTTTTTCAGTGAAGGCACAGGAAGGAGAAAGGTCTCCCGGAGATTATTTCGAAACTAGGGAACTTTTGAAAGCCAGTAGTATCTCCCCTCAATTTATCTTCTAAGCGAAAACCATGGAATGGAGCAATTACATTATTCCTCGAACTTTCATTGAAGTGAATGAATGGAAAATTACCTGGGGTACTCCAGGTGGAATCTCGCCACATCTGATGATCAAGATGAAGTATCCCACCTCCCTTGACACCACCCTCATCCTTGGAACCGCCTTCATCCACACCCCAGAGTTTTTTTGCCGAGGGTGCGATCTGCAACAGAAAACACGAGGTATAGAATTATTTAGTATTAAAAGTGATCCTTCGAGGTCAATATACCCTCTACGTCTAATCGTAAATAGGCATGGCCTTTGACCGGTAGAATATATCTCGAAAAAAAAACAAAAAATAATTTTTTTTAAAAAAAAAAGGCCAAGTAACCATTTCGATACGTTATTAATTATCCCTTGAGTATTTGAAAAAAAAAACCAAATAAAGAAAGAAGCGCCAAGTCAGAAATACTTCTATAAAAAAATGAGTAGAAGCAGGACCAACGTACTTGGCGCAGTTTTTTAATTATCGAAGATCATTGCTGAGCATTATTCTAGTACTGACTGCTTCGTCATCCTGTCAAATGCGCCAAGTACCTTGGTCCTGCCTCTACTCATTTTTTTATAGAAGTATTTATGACTTGGCGCTTCTTTCTTTATTTGTTTTTTTTTTCAAATGCTCAGGGGATAATTAATAACGTATCGAAATGGTTACTTGGCCTTTTTTATCAACAAAAATCTATTTTTTGTTTTTTTTCGAGATTTCAGTAATTTTTTCAATATGATGACTTCAAAGGGGAATCGTTTTTTCCGTACTGCCGTCACTTTCCCGAACTCGGCAAAGCGAAAATCACTACGGAAAAATGTTGTCCGGGCTGTCGTTATGCGGTTTTTTCACTGGTGATATACGACTATAAATATACTAAATTTGTTTTATACAATCGAAAAAAAAAATCGTAAAGAAAATTCATTGCTACTGCCTTCACTTCATTCGCGAGTTTTTTTTCACACCTGTACTATGTGTTGGACAAGGAAGCACATGTGTAACCGGGATCACCGAATTATGAATCAGTCTTTTTACCGACCGAGCCAGCGTAGGCCGCGTAATTGAGAATTGAGCATGATCATAAGGTACCTAGGCAAATAATCGAGGTATTAAAAAAATCTAACCCCAGATAATCCCATACTAGCGCATACATTTGATGAATTTTGGCAATTTTATTTATCAAATAATAATGAATTTGGGTGGGTTGATTAAATGTTCATCAACATGAAGGAAATAACTCCCTTAATCAGTTGAAAAAAACTCAAGAATTTTTTGAATATTTGCGGATTTGTATAAACATCCTTAAGGTAGTTATGGCGTGGATTGCCCTTTTTACCGATTTGATGAAATTTTTACTAGCAATAAAGAAGAGTCTAAAAATTTGGTATCGATCTGACTAGCAGGAGTCGAGAAAAAAATTATCAAAGTTTGCATTTTCACGGTGCGTTAACACGCAGCCCCCTATACTAGGTACCTCCGAATTTACCTTTATTTCTATATAAAAAAAACGCGTTTTACCGTTTTTTCTAAAAATCACCATGTTGTAAAATGATCCTTCACGCATTGTTCAAAATTTTTTCAGACCGATCTGACTCATAGTTAATTAAATAATCATGAACAAAGTTCGAAACTCCCATATACTCTCGACACTCGTGGACACATGGAGGGGGGACAGAAATTCGAAGTGAGTAGCGTGTGTGAATGAGTGCGTATATGTACACACGGAATGTGCGTGTGTGACGCAGGAACGGGCCAAGTAAACTCAGAAATTAGGCTTGACGAATTTATTAGCATGCATGTGAAAAAAAAATTTTCAAAAGATTTTCCACCCCGGAAGAATTTTAGAGATGTGTTGAGGGATTTACAATAAATTATATGCAAATCCTGTTACTTGTATATCACTTATCATACGCACCCCATGGGCCCTGTTTTTCATGAGTATGCCACAGCATAACTACCTTAAAGAAAATTAAAATATGTTTTCCCATACAAGTTCATATCGTGTCATGTCCATTTCACGTTTGAAATTGAATAAGTGAATACCCAGATCGCCTCACTGTCACTCGCCATTAAGCGCATGCGCAGAGCTGTATTTTCATGCGAACACTTAGCCAGCTTCAGGCTACTGCCAACTTTTAGAATTGATTCTGCGACGAAATAATCTTGTTTGTGATTCAGTGAAAAATCCGCGGTGTTTATTTTCGTATCTTTGTAAATACTAATCGAAAAAATAAAATAATAACATTAATGTCAAGACGATAGGCGATTTATGTGATAAAAGTAACGTTAGTTTCCGCGTAATGAGTGGCATTTTCATTTTATTGAAGATTTCATATACGGAGGTAGTGAAGGGGGTAGTTGTTTCGTGTATAGATACGCGGTAGCTGTCGGCCGGTTTTGTTTGAGATCGAGGTCGAGTGGGAGTGAAATTTGAAATGGTCACTTGGCCGATACGCTACCGCGTATCTCGATGGGGCTCATTCATTTTCATTTTCTTCAGTGGATTAAATTATAATTAGATTAGGGAATGGAATAAAATATTGGAGGATAGAAATCGATGCCGACATCAATTATCAATTTATCTCCACAAAGAATGGTTATATTGGTACCATTTTGTGAATACCTTTCGAATAAAGAGCATTTGAGACTCTATGAAGACATTTTTAAAAGAAAATTTCAAGCTCTATAAATAAATTCACCTGACATATTTTTCTAAACTTAAATATAACTTGACCATTAATTATTAACTAATTATTTCTGCAGGGAAATCGATTAGGCAATATCTTACGAAAATCTTTCAACTGAAGAGATTCAGAAGAGTTTATCAAAGAACATTTCTTGTGGGAAATTTCAATCACTACAAAGAATGTCTTATGACTCATCTATGTGACATTTCATGTCTCATCTTTTTCTCACTCCTTCCCTCACAATTATTCCATTTTCATGAATATTTTACTTCAGAAAATGAATTACGTAGTAGTAAAAATATTCTCTCAGTAAATGTGGTCGTCCGCATGAAAAGGATTCACTTTGTGTTCGCATTTCGCCTTTGAGCCCCCATTTCATTTCTGGCCCAAAACGGGGGGAATTATGTCAAGAATAGAGTAATATGTATAAGTCCAATATACAGCCAAAGTGGGCCCTTTTCATGTGGACGTCCATAAATAGTAAACTCTTATAGAATCGTTATTGAAATGATAAAACTCATCAATGAACGATTTATCTGATAAGTCAAATTTTCCCATTGAAACATTTTGTGAAATATGCCAATATTTCGGAGTAAAAAAATTTTCTCCAAAAAAGGTCTCTTGATAAATTTCCATTCACCTCCTCAGGTCGAAGATATCTATGAATTGAGTCTCCAAATTTCTCAACGTGAACCCTAATGTCTTGAGGATACTTAAGTGGTTCGGAGATTTTTTTCCGAAAAAAAACTTTCTGGAATCTATACTATAACGAGTAGTGATGGTGTGACCCTTTACGGGTCGAACCGATAACTTCCCGACCGATACCCTCTTCAGTTTAGATTCAACGCGAAAAACCATAAAATCTGAGAAATTCATGCAAGTAAATAAACAACTGCTGAAATAATTTTGCCTAATACCCAATCAGAATCATGAAAGAGAAGAAAAACATTCATTTGCAAAACTCAATTTCTGTAATTTCCAATGTTTTCAATATTTAGAATTCACGAAATTTCAAATTAGGAAAAAAAATAATGTGATGATTTTTGAAAAATTGCTATATTTGACCGATTGGGTCGATGGTGAAGAGGAGGGGGGGGGGGGGGGGAATTATGTGATAGAATCGATCGAATAAAAAAAATTGTATATTTGTATATCAATTATAAAAAATTGATCATTTGTTGACATTCAAAAGATTGCATTTTATAAATAACTCAATAACCGCTGAGACAAAATTTTCCAAATTCCACTCAATTTTGAGTTACTCAAAGACGCATCGATTGCAATAAAAACACTTGAATTCCATTGTTTTTCGCGCAGAAATCGTCGATTTCGTAAAAAAAACGTCATTTTTTACGATTTTTTCACAAGTTTTACTGAAATAACTCAAAAACCGCTGAGACGATCATGTTCATAATTTAATCAGGTCTAAGCTACATAAAAACACATCGATTGAAAAAAAAAAAACTCAAATCAGACCATTAGTTTAAGAGAAAACGCGAGCCAAAATTTTGTTCACACACACACACACACACACACACACACACACACACACACACACACACACACACACACACACACACACACACACACATATTGTGTGTGTGTGTGTGTGTGTGTGTGTGTGTGTGTGTGTGTGTGTGTGTGTGTGTGTGTGTTTTACTAGGTATGTATGTGGTAGAAATTTTGGTTAACGATTTCTCGTGAACGCACTGTCCAATTTGACTATTTTTTTCCCCGATCGATCCGTCTTCACCTAACTTAGAGCGGATTAGATTTTGGCTGGAATCGATCCAGTAGTTTTCCAGTTTTTCCAAAAAAACTTTTTTTTTTTTTTTTTTTTTAATGGAATGATGAGAACCGGGAAGTTTTAGTTGTGAACCTCAGTGGTTCGCTCCGACTTGAACGCACCCAAATTCGGGAGCGAGCCTGCGAGCGACCAACAATACTCCGTAGACCGGCCGCACCCCTAGTTAATATAATTTTGTTTGTTAGAATCCCTACTTTTTTTCTGTACTGTTCGTCACATTTATTCGGCCAGGAATTGGTATTATATACTTCTCAAACTCGAAAAAGTGAAAATCACTACTGGAAAATGCTGTTCACGATTGTTGTGATGGAGTTTCGTACCTGTGTGAAGTTGGCGTCGGAGCCGAAGGCGAGGACTAGCCAACCTCACGAGTGAAGAATCCCATTGCAACAGTACAGAAATATACTACCTTATAATATTCAATAAATTCCCGAAGAAATTGAGGAAAAATGAAAATGCTGAAAATTGCGACTATGGTAATAATTTTCTGCAAATTCAGATTTCCTATAATAAAAAAGACAGCACTATCATGGCGGTCTTCTAGGAGCCTATTCTCGAACCGGTGAGGGTGATAAGTGAGCGGTTGACGCTCGTCCCGAACACGACTATGCTTCGTATATGATGTATTCAAAGTTGCATACGCTTCGCATGTCTATCTTCGAATCCATTATCAGTGGTCAGTAATAAACTTGTTATTACTCAAAAGTGATCATTAGTCAATCGGCTGGGCAATAGTTATCACATACATTACACAATCGTGTACGGGGCGAATGCCTTCGTCTCACAACCGTGCGCTACGCAAGCGCATGTGCGGCGAATAGTTGTGCGAGGTATGCGTACACGAATCGGCCTCACTGGTTCGAGAATAGGCTCCATGAACAGCTGACATGGGCACTTTTCATGAACAATTTCAGGCGGATTCTCATGAACATTCTCACGTGAACCGACATGCACACGCGGCCGCTTGCGGCCGCGGACAATACTAGTTTTATATAAAACTATACGGAGTGAAATTCTCATTAGGTAGTGAAAAGAGCTCTGAGTGAAAATTGATGATCCTGGAGTCATTGAAAATAGATAAGCATTGGTATGAATTTTTCAAAAGAGTTTTGTTAAAAATTGCCAAGTCCGCACGGCAAAGTGGCGCTCCCTGCGTCAAAAATTACTGAACCAATCTAGCAAAATTTCATGTTTGACCTTCAGTTTTTACTCAGATCTGTTTACTTTTCTGTCCACCTTACGAAATGTCCCATGTTTAGTGGAGAAGTTCGGTACTTTATAAGGAAAATTCTTCTCCGTGTAGCTATAAAACTAACATTGTCCGCGGCCGCAAGCGGCCGAGTGTGCATGTTGGTTCACGTGAGAATCCGCCTGAAATTGCCCATGAAAAGTGCCCATGTCAGCTGTTCAGGAGACCGTCATGACAGTCCTGACATTTTTATTATAGGATTATAGGATAAGATAGTAGGTCACATAATCAACGTATTTGGATATCCTCAAATAATCAAAGTTCATCTATGAGGATTTTTATCATCATTTTCTGTACATCTCTGTATATTATCTAGATTAAGAGCGCGCGTGTGCAAGTGTCTACTTGTAAATTCTGCCACAGCGTCATTTCCCATTTTCTTCATCATGTCACTCAAGTCTCGACGACGTTGAATCGAAAATCGATAATGTAACTTTGATAAATGATTTTTTTTTTCTTATTAAGAATAAATGAAAATGAAAGATTCATGTGGAGTGAGTCACCTGCGCTCATACGACAACACAAGTGAAAAGTCAGAAAGTAAAAGAGGAGTGAGAAAAACTGCAGTAGCCGCATTAGACCTTATTCTCCCTCTTTCTCCCTACTTAACCTCTCACGTTTCACCCAACCATCGGAGTTGGGGATCAGTGACCGGTGACTCATGCTGCATATGATCGATCAATTGAACTTGCCTTGTGTAATTGCTTATACTTATTTTCCCCTTTCTTCATCAATATTCAATCACATTTCAGGTGTCAGAGAGCACTAAGAGAAAAACGTAATTTTGGCAAGAAAAAATTTTTTGACACAAGTTTTCAAATCCACTCAAGGATCTACAAAGCCCTACGAACACCTGCCGAATCCTTCTTGACCTATCTCACCCGTCGCCACCATCCCCTTCCCTTCAACCCGGAAGATCCCCCCCCCCCCCACCCTCAAAAAAATATCTAAATACATGACAGATATATTGGTTTCTGGGTAAGCTTATCGATTGGGGTAGGTGAAATGGTAGATGTCGATTCTAACAATTCGAGGTGGAAAATTAGAAAGAGGGGAAAGCCGGTGCCGGTATCTATTCTCTCCCCCCTCCCACTGCCTGGTGATACGCGCGCGCCAATGATCCAACTTAACTGTCGCGAGTGCCGCACGAACCGTAACCACGCACCTATCCCCTTCAGCTTGGTTACCAGAGTGTGAGGGCCACCGACCCCACTCTCCAATACATTCAACCAACAATAATGAAATGTCCGCGCACTTCAGGTCATGGCCACTGTCCTCTCCCACGATTCGCATGATCACCTGCTTGATTCTAGCTATCCGCTTTCGCAGTTTTGTCTAGTTTTCATGCTATTCCTTCCATTTCGCTTCTTATTTTCCATTCTTTACTTTATGGAGGAGAAATGGAGAAAGTCGGAACGCGAATTTTCCGACACCCAGAGGATTTTCAATCTTGAGAAAAGTTTTGGGGTGATAATTTAAATTCACTGCTGAAGTGGTCGTTGGAACCAAGGAGAATGTTGATTCTGGTAATTGGATAAGCAAAATGAGGGCTTTTCGAAGATAATGTCAAAAGAGTTTTTTTGTGGAGAAATCTGTCGGCTACAAGAAAAGTCTTTCAATACTTTTCCGCGATATGAATAGTGACGAAGATATTCAATCCGTTAATCATGATGTGCCCTTGCAATCTTTTATTTCCATTTTTTAAGGGGTTATTAAAAAAAGTGGGGATTTTGGGAGGAAATATCACGAGACGTTTTTTGTATATGACGAAATTTTATTCAAAAAGTCGCTCAAAATGTTTCGCAACATCGTTCCAGTATCGAGATAATAGTTGTAGAATGAATGAAATTCAAAAACTTTAAATTTAAGGAAGGTAAAGATATACTCAGCACGTCTGTAATTCAGTTTTGAATTTATCCCATTCACCATTCATATTCAACAAATCATAGAAGGAAAATCATGTTCATTATAAAGGATGGTAGTTCATTTACTAGGATAATATCACACATCAGTCCCTTTGCAAGAGTCACTTGAATAATTGATTGAAGCGGATAAAACAGATCGAGAATACGTTGAATATACAGTTGTCCGGCGGGAATCAAGACTTGGATTAAATATTACTCAATCGAAGAGTCTCCTTCGTAGTACGGATGAGAGGGTCATCTTTTGGTGGACATGCGTCTCGTGATATGAGCTGTGGAAGAGAATAAGAGAGAAAGAGCGGAGGAAGAAGGGGATATTTACTAGGCGTTGACGCCACGCAAACTGGCGCCACGTGCCAAATCGAATCGATACGGAAGCAACTCTGGGGGCTATTCTACAATAAGGGGGTATCTAATATACCCGGGGACGGAATGGGTCGAAGCAGGACCCAACTCCAGCAAGAAAAGCAGGATATCGATGTCTGCGTTGCCGCCCCGGACCGTTCCGGACTTATTGTAGAATAGCCCTGACGGAGGAGGGCACCGGTGAATAAGAAAAACAAAAAGGGCATGAATTTGAAACATAGAAGCCCAGGGGTTTATGTCGTAATCAAATCTGCAGTCAATATTTTTTAATTTTGGAAGGGATGTTTGGACGTAATCAAAAACATTGGAAATTGACTGTAATGAATTTCCTCATTTTCTTTTATACACGGGATTGATTGAACGAAATTATTTCGAATATTTTTCCTGTCCTGATTTCACCCAATCAGAGTGCAGTGTCCGACGTTTCGTGGGCCAATCAGAAGGGTTTAATTCGGATATCTCATCCTAGCTTGGATATTTCATCCTAGCTCTTCATTTGTTTTGATTATCTAACAGACGCCACGGAATACTGCACTCTGATGGGCCGAAATTCGAGTGAAAAATAATTCGACAAATACCACTCGTGCTTCAAAATTAATGGGATATTTCCCTCAAGCTTCCCGGTATAGAAACAAATGTGTCAAATTTCGCAGGATAAAAATCCCGAGCGCACGACGCCAGAAAAATTCAAAGAGAATTAGAATTTCGAGAGAAAAAATCCCAGCAGCCCCAGCCGAGAGTTGAACCTGGATCTCCCAGTTACGTGCTGGGCACTCTACCAATTGAGCTACCGGGAACCATGGAAATTCTTTCAATACCCGCGGAAATGAAAAATAGAAAAAAAACCGGAGAATTATATGTATTATGCAATACATATAAGGAGAGCAACAAAGCTATCGGAAAATATCCGATAATTATGAAGCACTCGTGGTATTACTACTGATAATTTTCCTGGCCCCAGAATGATAATTTCCTTATAGCTCTTCAATGGTTATTTTCGTTATAAGGCCGTGAAGCGCGGTCTCACGAACGAGTGAGACGGTTGCTGCCCGAGCCGAAGGCGAGGGCAGCAAGTCGAGCGAGAGTGAGACCGAGCGAAGCGGCCGAATGACGAACATTTTTTGTCAACGGCGCCTCTGAGACTCGGTTTTACGACGTGTTGGTAGGCCGCCGGGCAGCGCTGTGAAGCGCTGCCTGGCACAGCGCTGCCTGGCGGCCTACCAACGTGTCGTAGAACTGAGTTTCAGAGGCGTCCGTGAAGAAATAGGGATATTTCATGAAATTTAAATAGAAGATAAAAAAATTGATTCAGGTTCCGTAGACTAAAAATAGGTTAATGCATAATAAATTACTTGAATTTGTCATTGTTTATTTTTGAAAAGTTGTTGAAAATTGCGATTGGAGAGGGGGTAATGACGTCATACCTCCCTATATGTCAAGTTTAGCCGTGGCAAGGCGCTCGTTCTGCTCCTGTGTTTATGTGTATCGCGAATTGATTGAGGTTATTGATGCATCGTGTAAACAAAATTGATTTTTAACATAATTAAACCTGAAATCTGACAATGTCGCGAAAAAATGTGCTTGAAAAAGGCTTCGTGAAAGCATCACCACAAAATTTACTAATTGTTACATTTGATATGTTTCTCATGAAGATTAGTGTCTCTATTCTTCATGATGTTCTTATAACCACTATTATCTCTCGATATCTAAAATGGCTGAAAGATGGCACTGATAAACCAGAGGTGTGACGTCATTCAAGGTCATACGAGCGTTTTAAAATTTTCAATTAATTATTTTAATTATAAAACAAGCGATTTCGAAAATTTTACTTTGGGCTTTCACATAACTCGACCAGAATATCCCTATTGTTTTCGAAAATTTTAACAGATATTTTCCTCATTTTCGTAAAATGTGCAACACGGTCTGGGACATTGTCTCAAACGGCCAATGTCTTGAAGTTTTCAACAGCTTTATATTTTTCTTTTGTTTCGGTCTCCGTTCAACTTCAATTAGAAGAAACATAGTTTTTTGTTTTTTTTTCTCTCTCCCCCTCTCTTTTTATTTTATAAAATGAAAGAAGCAATGTGAACCGAGCACAGTCTTCCTTTTTCTCCTTGTTTTTGAAGAAAACACAAAGAAGGAATAAGAAAAATACAAAAAAAGAAGAGGAAAAGAATATAGAGAGGATATAAAGGGGATATAGAAGAAATATGGAGGGAATATAGAGAGAATATGAAGGGAATATAGAGGGGATAGAGGAGGAATATAGAAGGCATATGGAGGGAATATAGAGAGAATATAAAGAGGGCATATAGGGAATATGGAGGGGATATAGAGGGAATGAAGAGGGGATAGAAGGAATATGGAGGGAATATAGAGGAGATATAGAGAAGACTTCGTCTCATTGTGAAAATCTATTGGCCAAAATTTGAATGGGAAACTAATCCCCCGGATACGACTCGAGCTTTAAAATTAATCGAGTATGAAGATCTTGCGATATTACATACGTTAATAATAAGGGATTCTAGGAGAGAATGTCAAGAAACACATTTTGTTGGGAATTTTTTCGTCTATAAAACAGGCCACTCAGCATTTTCTCCGAAAATCACTTGTTCTTGAGATAATTGAGCAATTAATAAATATGTTCTATTTTACACGTGATGTTCCATCATCTTTCAACAGGAGTGTGGGTGAAATGAATAGAATCAATAGAATTGTACCATCTTCCTTTCTCTATCATTTCATTACGCAAATTAATCATGACATCGGAGATTCAGCAGTTGGAACAGGTTCCCAGTATTAGGAAGTACATTCACACGTGAAACTGTACGAGTAATTAACTAAAAAGTCGATAAAGCCTTCGAAATTTTGTTTGTACCATTCGTGATGGCAACGAATTTGAAAAATTGACCTGTTAGAGTCACCTTGCATGTAATAAGATCATAAAGCGACCAAAAAATCGGCAATGGAGGGATCGAAATGAAATGAATTTCAAGTAAATGAATGGATAATACGCATGACAATATTGCATAAAAGCAAACCATGAGGGTCAAACGTAATGAACGAGAGTGTTCAATTTTATTTTATTCGAGATAGAACAAGTTATTGAAATCATAAGTAATAAAAAATGAACCATTCCTCTGTATATCAATATCTGCAACGCAGTGGAAGGCAGCGACGATACGTCCACCATATTAGACATTTATTTGTCAATTACCGATTTATCTAGACTGTGACTCTTTTGTAGCTGAGAAAATTTTCAACAAAAAAATGTTTTCAGACGTTCTTTACTCGAATCACTCATTATCGGAATAAATACGTATTCAACATTTTAAAAAAGCGAAAAAAAAGTGAAAGGAAATTCTGGGAGATTTTTTCTACTTAACAACCAACCATTGCAGATTGAAACGAGTAGTGTGGGTGTGACCCTTTGCGGGTCAAACCAATAACTTCCCGACCAATGCCCTCTTCAGTTTAAATTCAACCCGAAAAACCATAAAATCTGAGAAATTCATGCTTCAGAATCATAAAAGGAAAGAAAAATATTCATTTGCAAAACTCAATTTCTCTAATGTCCGATATTTTCAATACTTAGATTTCGCGAAATTTCAAATAAAAAAAAACAAGTAGGCCATCACCCATGCGGCTGGTGTTAAGCATTAAGAGAAATGCGTTATGTACTATTATTATTTTATTATTATAATTATTACATTATGTTTCTCTTTTTTTTCTACCAATTCTATAGGCTTTAGAGAACAAACTCTGTCGAGAAAAATTGAATACAAATTCGTGAATTTGAAGCAAAAAACAGTTATGAATAGCTGTATCTCAGGAACAAATAGACAGATTCATATAAAATTTTACAAAGGTGTATAAAGTGAGAATATTAACCCTTCACGGATACACCGGGGTGACTCATCACCCCAGCGCGATTTCTATTGGCTGCCATTTGTACACGGTAGCCTCTGGCAAGCTCCAACCAACATGATAATTTTCTTCGAGGGTCTGTGTGTGTGTACACGCAGCTGCGTCGTCAGTCTCGCTCCAGGTGCTGAACTGTGCGCATTGAAAGTGAGTGTGGGGTGACGCATCACCCCAGTGTACCCGTTGCGTGAGAAAATTGATACGGTAAGTGTGGCTTTTTCTCAACGTTAACTCAACGTTTAATCTCCAAAATGTCATACTCATTAATATGTATAATCAAACAAAAGGAGGAACAGACTCCTTCGATCAGTTATGTCGAGATTACTCAACGGCTAGGAAAACTCTTCGGTGGCCAATGAGGTTCTGGTATGCTATGCTTGATCAGGGTGGAATCAATGCCATGATCTTGTACAATCCCAACAGTGCTGACGTGAAATCGGATCGGAATGATTTTTTGAAAGATC
This sequence comes from Coelinius sp. EB29, assembly GCA_035578325.1. Taxonomy (NCBI): domain Eukaryota; kingdom Metazoa; phylum Arthropoda; class Insecta; order Hymenoptera; family Braconidae; genus Coelinius; species Coelinius sp. EB29. The sequence continues at coordinate 769,870 of JAOZGT010000027.1, read as the reverse complement.
TTATGATGGATTTGATTACACCTCACCTCCAGACACGACGAAAATCACCATTCCTTCGTCGAGATCTACGATTTTCTATCTGCAAACTGTTGCACATAGAAGAGTCCAACAATGAACCACATTCCAGCAAACTCGAAAAACAGACTCGATGCAATTTATGTCCCAGAATCAAAGACAAAAAAGTGAAGACAATATGTTTCCACTGTCACCGAGCAACTTGTGATGAACACAGAAGATCCATCTGCATCGAATGCTTGGCGCATGATTGAAATTTCGTTTAATTGTATTTTTGTATGTCTCAACTAGATTTCCCACCTGATTGTATGAATATAATAAAGGAAAATCTAATTTGATTGTGTTTTTCTTTGAATTTCTCATGAATCTCTCTTACGCTGATATTCTGATTTTCATCGGCTGGAATAATTAGACTTTTTCAAAAGAATCCATATGAACTATTTTTTTATATGTAGTGGAGAATGTCAACTTTCAAACGCAATTGGAATTTTTGAAATCGGTTTGATAGAAAAAAAAATAGATTTTTTTTTCTAAAAAGTCAATTTTTTGCATTTTTTCAGTGACTCTCAGTGGTCAAATCGATTTTTCACTCACTTAAACGCATCAAATTCTAATTATTCATGCATGCATCTCTTCTTTAGGAAGTAATAAAGAGATTACATGCTTTGGTTTTTGTTTTTTTAAGATAGAATTTAAACTATTCACAATTCAAGACGTGGGGTGACCAGTCACCCCAGGGTATCCGTAGAGGATACGCCCAGGAAGTGTACCCATGAAGGGTTAACTACTAGCCCAAATTCCAGAACTTTAGCCCAAACTCAAGTGGCATTAGAGAGCGTCGGAGCCTAAAATCATACCAAGTTTCAACTTTTTATCTCGAACATTTCTCAAGTTATCGTGCGTACAAGGATTTGAGGCAAAAAATAGAAAAAGCGCAATAACTATGTTAATTCTACATCCCCGGAAAAAATTATATTATTGAAAAAGATAGATACTTTTATGAAATACGGATATTTTGAAAAAAGAAAAAAAACGATACCTTATATCATTTTCGAGATATTGAAGAAAAACGATTTTTTGAAAAACGGATATATTTCAGGAAGTAATAGACCGATCAAGCTGAAATTTTGCACAGACTTTCATCCAACTAATATCTATCAATGGTCAGAATTTCAAATTTTTAGCAATAACTTTTGCCCTTTTTAATGGAAGAATTCTGAAAAAAAATCGTCACATAATGGCATTTGCACACACATACATACAGACATTTTCCAAAAACATTATATCTTCACGTTTCATAACATTCACCATCATTTCCAACCAAAATTAGAAAAAGTTCTAAAATGACTGTCGCAATTTTTTTCTCGATTCAATCAGATTTAGTCTACACAAAGACGCATCGACTGCATGAAGAAAATTTCAAATCGTATCATTTATCTAGAAGAAATAGAGGAATTTATGAAATAAACTTCATCTTCGACGTTTTTTCACAGAACTGCAGAAAAAAAAATCAAAGTGCACCATTCGTTCAAGAGAAACCGTGTCCCAAAAATTTTAGCGTCAGATACATTCACACACACACACACACACACACACACACACACACACACACACACACACACACACACACACACACACACACACACACACACACACACACACACACACACACACACACACACACACACACACACACACACACACACACACACACACACACACACACACACACACACTCACACTCACTTCTAGACCTTTCTAGAACCCTCGGGAACTTTCTAGAACATTCTGACACTTTCCAAAATATTTCTAAACGTTTTGGAACATTCTAGAACTTCCCAAAATATTTTAGAACTGTTGTGAACCTTCTGGAACTTACTAGAACCTTCCAGAACTCTGTAGAACATTCTAACACTTCTTTGAAACATCTTAAAATGGCCAGGTTGCTCTCAGGAAATTCTAGACAATTTCCTAGAATTCTAGGATTTCTAGAATATTCTCGAATTTTCCAGAAAATTATATTTTATTCATCATAGATATACAAGTTTCCAGAAATTTCTAAAATTCAGAATTCTCGAATTGCATAGAAAATGACAGTTCAGGTATAATCAATTTCGAAGTTTCCAGGAATTTCCAGAAAGTTCCAGAATTTTCTGGAAAATTCGAGAGATTCAAAAATTTTCCATAAATTACTCGTTTATGAGTATGAAGGGAGAAGGGCTAAAGGGCTTTGAACAAACGTTCATCCTCACTTTATCAGACAATATAACCATCATTGGCTTTCAATTAATCATGGTCAAGATTTTTCCGAAAGAAAATTACCCTTTTTCCTCGCTCTCCCATTCAGCGTAGGGCGCAAAGGGCGAAGGACCAAAATGCTCTGAAGAAAAATTCAACCTTGCCCCGTCAAACGATATCTCAAGCATTATGATTAGATTCATTTTACAAATAAACTATTAGCAAAAGGAATTCCCCATTTTCCGTTGCACTCAACTCTCAAAATCTCCCCCAAGACGTGTTCACGTAAAAACTTACTCATCAAAACCATCGAACTTTACAATTTATCTACCAAAAAGGGATACAATCGAGTGCAACTCATAAAATGAGTCTAGTGAATACATGTCTCCTTCCTCCGACTCCTCTATCCTTTGGAATATTAATGAAAATATTAATGAAAATACTCCTAACCAAACATCAGTTCAACAGATGAGTTTTTGACGAATATCGTGTAATCCACAGGGAATAACTAAATTTTGATATGTACCTTTTCTGTAGATCTCATTCTTACCTACAATAAAGTCCTTATAAAAACTTAGTTACGCCCCTTCGATTCCAAGATATGCCCAAAAAATTTGAGATGGAGTGGACTGGGCTCAACTCGTTCTATTGCTCCCCATAAAAATCATCTCTACTTTCCAAAAAAAGTGTCATATGCTCAATTTTTGATTTACCATATCAGCACCCAGGTCTTTCATATCGCAGTAGAAGAATAAATCCCCCGGCGGTTTCATCCAGGCGCCGGTATTAGCTCTCTGACTGTACCCAACTCCGTAACAATCCACCGTATGAAATTGATCCACTTCACTCTACCCCGTTTGTTTTTTTACAAAAAAAAAAAAAAAACAAAAAAAAACAACACGAACCAAAATAGAGCACAACAGATGCAAATAAATGCACTTGTCACAATGTCAATAGAAACTTGAATTTATGAATAATTTCATTCACTTTTCAATAAATAGAGAAGTATCAATTATTGCACCGGTGAATGAAAACTTTTCATAATTCATTTTATTGATGTTGATCAATCAATAACGATTTCACTAAGTCATTATTATTTACAATGAATAAAAAGCAGGGGCAACAACTATTCGTCCATCACTGAGCCAAGTTACCAGCAGTTGCAGCCTCTTCTCTCTCCCCTCCGCCCCTGTCATCGTCCCACTCCAATTGCAATACTTTTGACAGCAAGTTTCATCCCTCTCCCTTTAATTATTGAAAACCCATCGTTATTACCCACTGGACTATCGACTTCTCACCGCGGATTAATCCTTCTTCAAATAAAAACAAGGAATAAACTTTTACACTACTGATGAGAGAACAAAATCACCAACTCGTTACGTCGTCCTATTCTCATTTGCTTCAAACACTCGATTCGTTTTTTTTTTAATTATCTATTTCAATTAGTATCAAATATTGATGAGTTAATTAATCATTTGAAGATGATGGTTTTGGTTTGTTTTGTTGTTGTTAATACACGTCAAGCTACTGTTTACGTTCGTTCAACCCTGTCCGTTTTGGCATTTTCATTGATAAAATCAATTTCAGGTTCACTCTTTCATATCTAGTATTTTTCAAGAATTTGTCGCGTTTCATCCCACGCATTTGCAATTATTTCACCAAATATTCAATTATTTCACCAAATATTCGAGCGGTTTGATGCATTTGTTTTGAGGGGGCGAATATACGTAGAAAATGAACTATTATTATTTCGATTTTTTTTTCGTCTCTTCTTTTAGCTGTTTTTTGTTATGATTTTTGCTCGTTTGAGGGCACACAACAGTGGAGAGCCGGTCTCACTGGGCTTTATGCGGATGATAAACTGACTCCGGGGGGAAACAAAGAACGACGCCTTGATGGGAGCGACACGGTGTGGGTAAAGAGGGAAATACAGGTGGGATTGCAAAAGGAGTAGAGTTTGACCGTGTGGAAGTTTTTTTTTTGTAAAATTCCGCGTCAGTGCGAATGGGGAATCATTCCCTAAACCTGTTCCCCTATGTTTTTTTTTTCCTGTTCTTCATTGAAAGTGGAATGGAAAACTCTTTAAACAATTACGACTATTATTCTCGTAAAAAAATGCTTGAAGGAGATGAATCGTTCTGGATTTGACATAGGTTTTTGCTGGATATCTTGGAAGCCAAGGGAAATGGGACAATTTTTGTAAGGACCTTCCTATACTTCCTATACTTCCTCTACATCACTTGCTCTCGAGTCAAAATGGAAAATGATTCATCATTGAAAGTCAAAAGCAGAATCTAGTTTTCGATGAATGTCTTCGAATCTAGAAGCAATAGGAAAATTTCAATAGGACCTTTTTTACATAAAAAAAAAAAAGCTACAAAGAGGTCTCTAATGAAAATTCTGCAATTTCCTCCGGATTTCAAGATATTTGACAAAAAAACTGAATTCTTAATTTTCCAATCTCTCGCTGATTTATGATGTCTTGATGATTAAAAGTATTTCAGCTCATCAGATAAATCTGCTGTTAAGCTGTATAACCCAAAGGGTTCGTGCTAATAAAAAAAAAAAAGATAAATCTGCTTTAGTCAATTAACAAATCTGAAAATTCTAATGTGGAACATTTAGCAATGAGTTTCAAATTCATGATGGCTCTGACATAATTTTAATCTTGTCTCCTATTTACCCTCTCTTTTATCACTTTCTTCGTTTTCACGATAGGTATGGGACCTTTTGTCTCTCCTTCTCCCTTTCTCTTTACTATCCCTCGCCTTTCTCTAAGTGTCACTGATACAGATATGAAGTAAAAATGGATTAACATGCTCTATAGCTTCACAGCTCTACTGTTAAAAAACTGGGAAAAAAAGTTTTTTTCTCATGAAAAAAAAAAAGCTAAATTTTATTGAAATGAACCTAAAGTCCTGAAAAGCTGTTTCATTGGACGTTTAGTTAACTCAGAGGCGTGGATCCACGATTGAAACTGCTTACGCCATAGTTTCTGGTGAATAAATATCGTCAGGAAATTAAGTGTAGTCATAAAGTGTCTGTAGTAAATGCTTCATCAATTGATTGATGATTGATGGAATCGGTGGAATTTTAAGGTGAAAGAAAAGATCAATAAGACAATTGAATGAAGTAAGATATACCTGTCCATTCCTAAATTGCTGCTGCTGCTGTTGTTGTTGCTGTTGTTGTTGTTGTTGCTGCTGTTGTTGTTGTTGTTGTTGTTGTTGCTGTTGTTGTTGTTGTTGCTGTTGATGATGGAAAAGAGCAAGTTGCTGTGGGGTAGTCATTTGATTGTTTAGATAGACCAAGTGCTCGGTCCCAGGTGCTCCACTCTGTAATTATAAAAATGATCACTTAATATTTAATGTTATGAAAACAGAAATATAGTCGAATACGCATTCTTCGTTAATCGGGTTATTATCTCAGAAATGAGGAGCTTTAAGAGGAAATGTCAAAAGACCTCTTTTTGGATGCGGAAATCCTCTACAAAAAACGTCTTTCGAGATTTCCGTCTGAAGTCACTCACTATTAAGATAATTCAATAATTGATTATCTGGGTGAGTTATGTCAAATCAAAAGATTTTGTCATTTCATTGGAGGATTGAAATTAATATATTCTTGTTTATTGATTTACCTTGAGCTGCACTGGATGTATTTCATAAGGTAAAGTATGTACATTGTTCATTGCTTGTAGTCCATACTGCGGTGGTTGGCTCGGTTGTGGTACACTGAGTTTTGTCATTGGATATTTCCACTTTTCGTGATTCTAGAATGGGAAAATTTTGCGTAAATGAGTCATGAAGATGAATTGGATATGTGTCATTTCGATTTATCAGCTACGGACTCACATTGTCGATGATGGGATCATCTGCCAGAGCCCAAGCACGCGGAGTCTGTTTAGTTTGAAATGTCGATGCCTGAGCATTGAATTCAGGCTCTGCTGGTCTCTGAAATGCATAACCTATCATAGCATCATCCTGAGCTCTGTTGATGCCCATCTGACTTGTCTGTCCAGCTTGAAGCCGCACTGCATCACCACTTGCCATCACCTGTCCACACTGATCTACGTCCTGAAGATAACAACAATTATTAGAAAAATTATATGTAAATTATTTCGTGAACATCTCAGGAATTAGCAGGTTTAGAGAAAAACTTCAGAATTCTAGAGGAAAATATCCAGATATCTTTCTAGTAGAGAATTTCGTAGACTAAAAAAAAAATTCTCTGACATTTTTTGCCTAACATCACTCATTTCAGAGATAAACGCGAGAAGAATAAAAATATTTCGTCTCAACTTAAAAAATGTCATGCAAATTGTTTCGCCAATATCTTAGACACGGATAAGATTTGAAAAAAATGTCACGGGACCTTATTAGTATAAAATTTTGTGGACTACAGTCGATGTTCCTTGATATTTTTTGATAAACCTACTTTTTTCAGGGGTATTTCGGTTACAAAGTAAATGAATTCTTCCAAAGATTAATTCCGTCATTTTATTACTCCAGAACAACAAAATTGATCTGAGCAAATTTATTTTTCATTGTAACAGGAATTTGCATGACTACGAATCGTCTGTACTTCTGTATCATTGGAATCAATCAAAAAATACGTCAATGAATTATGTCCCTCATGAATCAAATTATTTTATCATTATAAACCTAAGAATAACGCAAAGATCAATACAAAAATTGTTATCATCAACTTAAAAACGCACCCAAGAGTATTCAACATATTTCCATTATTGATCAATAAATAATTCATAATTCATGCACCATTTTATGTAAAATAAAACATTGAAAACAGCTACCGACTTAACCGTTCAATTATTGATGGCACATTAAACAACAACAATGTTAATTGATAATCGAAATAAATAGGCTCAATAATTCCTCATTACTCTGTCACAAACACAATATTAGGAATCAAGTTTCCTAAGATTTTTTTTTCTGACAGATTGACGGATAACATCTCTGGCAATCGTACAATTCCACCCTTCAACTCCACCATTTCCCCCATAAAATAATCTCGATCGAGCCTCATGAATCACTAATCTCCAGAATAACAAATCAAAACCCGCGAAAATTGTTCAAAATCATTATATTGTTCAAAAGTGTCTGATACTCTCACTCGTAATTTAATTGTCATCACCTAGCATAAAACTTCACTACAAAGTCGACCCTAACCTCAATCATTAACTCATCTCGACGATCTCAACTCAACGAAATAATAAATTGAAAAAAACCTCTCAGATTCATCATAAAGAAACCTCACAAATACTCAACAACATTGAAAAAAACTAATGCTATCTTTGGAAAACGAACAGATAACCTAAAATTTGGGTGAAAAACTCTTTGAAAAATGTGTATATTTCATCTTTAAAAATTGCGACAAAATTTGGGAGACGACTTTTCATCTCTAGAAAACCTATAACAACCCCTAAAATGAATCCAATCCATTAATCATTCAACAAAAATCAACTCATAAACCTCAAACAACGTGATAATTATAATAAGACCCACTTGATGTCGAAAATAAAACGTTAAAATGGGTAAAAACTTGCAGTGGGTATGTGGCCATTGGCGGATGGATGATGTAGCTGCATTTGCGGTGCCGGTTCACCGCCGATGTTGCTTGCACTGAGCCACTTCATTATCTCTGGAACCCAAAAAAGTTCCTCTAAATGAAAAACTCACATCGTCCATTCTTTTTTCATCCAATAAATACTCGATATAAATGACTTTAAAGATCGTTCTCTCACGTACCTATCAAAGGCTCGTCCCCGAGGGTTTGAAAGGAAGCGTTCGATTTTGAAGGTTATCCCCCCGACTCCAACCGGCGTCGCACTAACAAAACCCACGGCTATTTTTTTTTTCTTTTTTTTTTCTCTCACAAAATGTCCCACGTATCGTTCCCCCTCAGGCCCTCACAGCATTGTCCATTTTAACGATTGAATTTGATAAATTTCCAGGTTTTTTAGAGTTCTAAGACGGAAAAAATTGTTTTCAGATTTTTTTTCGTTGAATAAAACCGTTGAATCAAAGATAAATTTAACAATTGAACCAATTGTGACATACAGTGCCGCCTCGCCGCAATTTTTTGACAACATTTGACACACCGGTTTCGACAAAAGATGAAAATTTTACGAGATAATTTTTTTCTTACTTTGTTGAGTATTTGATGATTTGAGAATTATTGAGGATTTTGTTGTTATCGGAATTTTTGAGATATTTACGGGGCACAATGGAAGATATTTGAGATCATACTATGTACAAATTGTGACGCTGAGTTTACAAAAAAAGGTTTTTTTTTTTTTTATAATTGATCAAACAGGGGCTTAGGTACAAATTATTTGATTGATCAACTCCCGCACTAACTGATTATTTACCTCTCTGTACAAATTCGTCCTAGCGATGGTGTTTTAACACACTGAAATTGTTCACCCTCACCTCCTGCGTTGAGCCTTAAGGCCCACTCTATCGACAGATGCCAAATGCCGACTTGTTTTCCATTTTTATTTATCTTTCTTTCTCTTGCTAACAATTTTTTCGACAATTTCTCTCTTTGTTTCTCTCTCATTCACTTCATTTGCCTTACGAGGATTGACGACGAATGTGATGAGGAGTCGAGGGTTTTGCGGCGGTGGTGTCGATTTTGAGTGCGACGCCATTGTTTCAGTAATGGCGGGAAGTATTTGAAACCGAATAAATAAATTTAATAATAAATTCTGTTTAATTTGCATTGATCAATTCGTCATTCATAAGGATTCAGGGTTTTTTTTCCGATTGTGAGTCTAGGGCTATTTCTACAAATTTATGAAACAGAAAAGTAGGAAAATTGAGGCAATTTCTCATTTTTTGGAGGAAATTCAATGAATTGTAAATAATTATTGCTCATATTACATGAGATTATATTTTTCTTCACTTTATCCAAGCTGATACGTCGATAACACATAACGTATCCAGCAATTTGATCATCATTAATCATCCGACTGATATTGAACCTCATCTCGTCATCATTAATGAAAAGAATTTTTAATTTTTGTATGTTTGTTATTAATGACAAATTGTTATTCTATACAGCTCATTACACAGACCCATCCACACTTAGTTGAAAAATTACATCTGGTGAGTAACTACGGGTCAAAGACTCTCCCATTATACCTGAGTAGAAAATATTCATTACTACTAATGTTTCAATGTTTCGAGGGAATCGCAGTGTATTATTTCCAGTGAAGTGAAATAAAGAGAAGTATTCAATTATTAGAGTCGTATCCTTGGGTCAACGGGACTGTAATGGAGACCGTTTTTAATTTAATTCCAGAACTTATTCATTCTTGAGAGGAAGTGAGCGAAATTATTTAATTTCATTTGTTTTAGAGATGTCTCTAGAAAGCGTGAGCTAAGAGTGATATATCAAAGGATTTTTTTTTTTTGTAAAGAATGTTATCCTCTACGTAAAAAGCCCTTTCACATTTTCCGATAAACCTCGTGTTCTCCAAGTTATCTCCAAAAAACAATCTCTTCAATTTCCAATTTTCCTCCATTTCATCACCAATCCGTCAATTAACCAATTAAAAAAATACCAAATAGTAAGGATACTTATTTCCTTATCCCACCATCACTGCCATCATCTGAATACGCAGATAATGAAACTGAATATCCGAAGAAAAAACTAGACATATATATATATATATACAAGAAGAATTTCAGTATTAAGGTACAATGAAAGCTTCGGCCTCCACGGAAGACCCCCTATTGAGTTACATTCATCTGTAAAAGCACTTTTTTTCTATTGTCTCAAATTTTCTGATAAATTTGTCTCGTTGAATTGAAGGAATATGATTGATTGAAGATATACACGGTGAAATGGGAGTGGGATAAAATTCGATAATTTTTACCGAAAGTTATTTGACTACAATAAAAATTGACCGTAGACCATTAAAAAAAACCTACCACGGTGAAGAGCGATATTCGGTCCATGAATATATCGCATAATAAATTTCAACAGATGATTGCATGACAACCAATGACAACTATTTCTTTCTAATCCCCTGTGCATCTCACTCCCTCTTGCGTGAACGCCTAGTGCTAGATTGTGTGCTACAATTTTTTCAAAAAATCATTGACAATCATAAAGTGACATCAAGAACATCACATAAACTGTTTAATTATTATATAAAATTAATCTGAGGGTCTATGCCAATTTTTTCATCACTTTTCGAGACTTCAAACAAATTCGTTCACCTAACCTCACTCGTAGCTTACATTGTACCTTAAGAGATGCACAATTAATTATAAGTGACATGGAGAAAATCATCGAAAATTATTTCAACAAAAATATCTCATTGAAATATTATAATTCGCCTCGTTTCTGTACACTTAGAGCAACGCGATGGGCATCCCTCGATTATACAAGTGTAGACATATATACATTTACATACTTATGTAATATTATATAATATAAACTAACATTTCGTCGATTATTTGCTTTATCAAATAATTTCTATTCCCTTGTCTTATAGTTAAAAATAACTAATTTATAGAGTAATGACACAAGGTATCAACATTTTCCATCAAACTTCATCGTCTGCCCAGTAAAAAAAATGTTCTCTCCATTCAATTCTTAATACCTAGCACTATTTATTTTTTTTGTATAATCAATGCATTACAGATATAAATGGATAATTATTTACAGGTGCAGTAAGAGGTGTGTGACAATTTATTCATCTGTTTTTCTTTAATGGTGTAGGCACTATGGCTTCGGACGTACAATAGACTTTGTACATCCTCCAAGAGATTGTTAATGACAAAAATTATTTGATTTAGATTTTATAATTTTCTCCTCATTTTGTTATTAACAATCTCTCAAATATACAATTATCTTAAACAACCGAGAGTAACTACCAATGTGGCGATGCCAGGTGATAGCATGGAATTTTTTTTTCTTTTTTTTTTTAAATATTTTTTCATTACAAAGGGATTGGGAAACCATGGGGCAAAATTGAATTTTATGAACAATTGAACAATTGAATATCTCAGAAACTGTAGAGTAAAATTCGTTTTCCCCAAGTTATCGTGAAGTGCATTTTATGCCCTTCAATATAGAAAAATGAACATGAAAATCCCATAGTTTTACTCTGAGTCTCACGCATTAAAATAATTCCTTTCGCCTCAATTTTTGTTTTCCACTTCTCTCGCTCCAGTTATTTTTTATCGATTTTTATTGGTGGTTTGTTGAAATTATTTGCAAGACTTTTGAGTTCGTCTCCTTACGATTTAGCCCTCACTGTTTCATTACAAATAACTAAGAATCAATCATCATTCAGGTATCAGACCGATTGGCATAACAATTTTCCAAGTTCTAGGAGAGTTTTCTTATTTTCAATGTTCTGCTTACAATAGCAAAAAAAGAAACGAAAAATATTCATAAATGATTGAAACGTCGAAAGGTTGATTTTGTACAAAATTTAGGAGGAACGATAAAATTACAAATTGCATTCACATGACCAAATTAACTTAATTTAATAAATTATATAATTGCACTGAAAGAACGTTTTCCAAATCCTCCGATTACCTTTCATTTTTCATTCTCACTTTTTTCAGGTAATCGATGGAAAATCTGTAGAATTGAAAAAGCTGTTATTTCGTGATATGTTCGTTTTTAAATGTAAAGTTTAAAAAATAATAAAAATAATAAGGATGCTATTCCTCATGGAAGTAATATGCTAAAATTTTTTTTTTTACAAATTTTACTAACCGCTTCTCCTTGAGCCATTGATTTTTTCATGCTGGAAAGACGAACTCAGAGATAATTTTCATATTTTTGTTGTTTTAATTGTTAAAAAGATACATGATTTCACTATTTTGCAGAATTTTCCAATTGTTGTTACTGTTTTATTAACTATCGTTTCAATGAATGTAGATGGTTTTAGGAGAAATCCTAAAATGGAAAATCGAAGAGATCTGAAAGGCCCTCTTCGGTTGCAAGTGAAAACGAGTAGTCACTCTCAGATAAGGGTGGCTCCAGTGATAATAGGGATTCATTAAAGTCCAATATATTAACATCTGAAACAGGAAATTCAGAGAACGTATGAGGATTTATTCATTTGTTGATTAATTAAGTAGTCATTAATTAAGTTGACACTCGTGGAACGTAAAAAGTTTGATTTCGCTCCTTTTCCATGTTTGAATATCTCGGAAATGTGTGGTTTTGGGAAAAAATGTCAAGAGAATTTTTTTTGTAGTTACGAAAATTTTGAATGATTTAAAAGAAAAAAAAAAACATCCCCACGTTGTCTCTTGAAACCACTCATTATCGAGATGATTGCACATTCAACAGCAAAATATGGGAAATGTTCTAACTCTGTTCTGTTTTTTCGCTTCACTATTGAAATAAATTGAATGACACAACTGTTGTTGAAGACAGTCACCTAACTAGAACTCTGCCTGTGATGTGATATTGATAATACTACACAGGTCACAGTCAGAGTTCCAATAGGGAACAGTCACTATTCTGTGCTAAGTGAACCAATCAATTCAATTTCTATTCTGAAAAAATCGTAATTTATGGTAGAGTGTGAAAAAATAAATGTGCAGAATGAGAAACTGAGCAATTTTTATTGTGACGTAAAAAAAAAGGAACTAGCGTCAAAGAAGACATTACAATTAACAAAATGTCAGCAAAGAATATAAAAATCAAATGGAGAAGCATAGAGATATGAAAAAAATTAATTGTGATGAAAAAAGTAAAACAAAAGATCATTGTATAAGTTTCACAATCAAGCAATGGATGTATTCATGGCTAAACATTATATGAATCCATGGGTATCCTGCAGATGGAAAAATAAGAACATGCAGTGAAGCCATTGAAAAATGAATCAAAATTGATAAATGCATAAAATTTAATTGTGAATTGAATTGTGGTTTAGTCAAACTAAACATCCTATTTGTTAATCATGTAGATATCTTGGGAGCCAATTATTTAAGGAGAAAATTTGATGAAACTTCTAAATCCATAGAATAATCTCCATGTAAGTTAGTAAATATCTCCACAACCAAAGATTCATAAAAACCCTTTTTTTCTCGAGAATCAAATGACCTACATAGAATCTCTTCTCACATTCTCTCCTTAACCCACTCCATACTCCGATATCTCCAAAATAATCTTTTCATCTCCTGTTTTTCACCCCTTTCAGCATGGAAAACTTCCAAAAAGGCCTTAACTCAAAACGAAAAAAAAAAATGGTAATTACCTGTCGTTGGATTTTGATCCTCAGTCTGCAGTAGGAACCTGCCTCCTCCCATAGGACCAAAGTCATCGCTCTCGCTCAACAAAGCATCCCTCATACCAGAAGATGAAGTAGACGCCACAGCATCTTCAACCTCATCAACAGGTTCGCTATTCGCCATATGACACCTTCTCTTGACTTCTCCCTTACTCTCTCTTTTACCTTCCTTCTTTCTCTCGCCTGCCACAATGAACTCTTTTGGCAGAAGCCCCTCCTCCTTGGACCCACTCTCATCTCCAGGACAACTGACCTTAACAGCAGGATCATCAGGACATAGAAACACCTCAATTTCCCCAAATGAGGATCGCATATGGATTTGTAGTTTCGGTTGTCCCGAATTATTGGTTGGCTGTGGTACATGAAGTGTCGCTTCAGGTGGTGCTTTAACTGCCATGATAGCCTTATCATTATAAGCCGGTACGGACCTCAAGTCATGATAAGTGACATAAGCAAACTGTCTATCAGCGCACAATTCACGTAATCTCTCTTCAGCTCCATGAATCAATCGATCGAGTGCATTCTCTTTAGCTTCCAAATCATTAATTTCCTTCCTTAACTCTAATATGTCATTTTGTTCACCGGGCAAATGTCCACCCTTCCATTGTATATTGTTTTTACTCTTTTTCTCGAGTATACCAATGCCCTCTAGGACATTCGTTATATCGTATATTCTTCTCTTTTGTACTTCCAATTTTTCAGACGCCACATTGAGATCAACAACACCATCACTACTGCTTTCAACGAGATTAATGAACTTTTTTGTTAATAAACTTAAAGATGTATCGTATCTTGTTCTCTCTACAGTTTTGCTCTTCGCTGGCGTGTGAGTGAAGGTGTTGGAGCCTGATCTCCGACGTTTACCACGAGGTGCTTTGAAGGCAGATGGGGCTGGGGCTGAGGAGGTCACTTCGAGATTTAAGCGTCTTTTCACAGCTTGAACTGATATCTGCTCTGGACGTGGCATTGGTTGGGCTGGGCGTCGTGTTACTTGGTAGTGTGGCGTTTGCCCATACTGGTGGTCTTGCAAGTGGGGACTTGGGGTTTCTTCCGCTACTTTTTGTACTTGACTGCCTAGGGTTCCATCTCCAATGAATTCTGTTTTAACTTGAGAAAATTAAGAAATTAGTTTGGGTCATTGAAAAAGTAAGATGTAGAATGAGATATATTTCATCACAAAATGTGAGGAGGTAGCTATATAAACCGATGGCTTCGTGCTAAATAAATAAAAAAATGAAATAAAAAGAATGTCAGGAGATATTCGTTTCGTGGAGAATTTTGTATACTATAAAAAATGTCTTTCAATAATTCGTAAGACCCCTTGTTTCTAAGATTATTTTCTTTGTCAAAATTTCCACCAATAGAATCGTTGTATTCGCAAAACTTAGGGGAACTGGGGGTAAAATGGACACAGTTTTTAAACAATTCTGGTAGATGAGTGACAATATTGTTAAAAATACCTTCATAGGCATAGATAACGACCTTTTTGAATTTTACCAAAAATAAGATAAAATAGATACCCTATTTTTCAAAATTTTCAAAAATTTCTTTCTGCTACCTTTTTTTTCTTTTATTGAGCTATCGAAACCTACAGGTTTATGGAACTTTCTGCTATCTAACTATGTTTGGAACATTAGTGTTGAATTACTTCTAAACTATTTCAAATTGACTCTTCAGATTACTGTTATACATTAATGTTAAGGTGGAGCCTCTTCGTTTTTAATTCATTCTCATTCTATGTTCTGCCTTGTATACTCGAGATGGCTGTTAATTGAATCATATATTAGTAAAAAAAAATTGGTTAAAGGCATCAGTTTTCATTCACGAAGAAGTATGTTAAACAAGCGTGAAAAAAATAGCCCCTCTCAGTTCAATCAAAATTTTCGGGGTGTCCATTTTACCCCGGGTCCCCCTATACAGTTTTCTAGTGATAATTGTTGATAGTTCAACTAAGAATTCTTTATTGTTCTACATTGCTTCAGCAACGAAAGAAAATCATCGCAAGCAATTCTTTTGGCTGAAATTCTGACGAAAAAATAATCTCCCACATACCACGCAAGCATTCAAAATTAATCAAAATAATTATCTCAAGGTTCCCCGTACACAAATAAGCTCGTCAAATTTAGTAGAAAAACTTGACACGTTCATTGGTTTGTACCAAACCTAACGAAAATTATCCGATCATTTTGAAGCTCTTGTGATACGACATACGATAATTGCATAATTAGTGATGTGATGATGTTATGTTCGAATTTTTTAGTTCAACTACTTCGTTACAATTTTTTCCTGAAATATTCTGGAAATAAAAGGAGGCGGAGAGAAAGGTCCTCATGAAAATTTCTCAATCTCCCTTGAGTTCAAATCATTATCAAATAATAATGGGAACCATTGATTAAGGAAAAGGAACGTTGAAAAATCGTCCTCAAAATATTTTTTCAAAAGCAGGTGAGATAGTAAGATTTTGGTAAGGACCTACTTTGTATTATAGTTCTCATTCTCATCTACGAAGAAGGCCCTCACGAAAATTTCTTCAAGCTTGCATTTAAAAATATTCGAGAAAAACTGAACTTAGAGTTGAATATCATGATTTGACTTGTCCCGTTTTCCCACTTTGTTCAGGGTTTATTGAAAAAATTTTAATTACTTAGTTTTGTTTGTGCCATGTCTGGCGTCACTGGCCTGGACGGGTCCTCCAGGACAACTTGTCTCCTGACACGTGGCATTTTACCGTCTTTGAGAGTCTGCAAAGATTGAAAATAATTGAAGAAATGCATGAAAATTGTTCGATAATTTGTTAATTTATCAAGAAAAGGTTGATTGCTACTGGATAATCTAACCCTCAAACCATGGTTTGACATCAAGGTCACAATTATGTATAGAATTAACCTGAAAATTGTTGGATGAACCATTGGAAATTCCACTACGCTATCCAATTAATTTACATTAATGACTATATTCGTGGAATATCCTCTTGTCGAAAATGAAGTGACAAAGGGAATAGTTGCTTCTTTCTTCCATTCGCAAAATGGTTACAATAGAGAATGAGGAGGGGGAGAGCTTGCGATATGGAGACAAATGGTCGACCCACACAGGTGTGAATTTGAAGGGAGTTGAAAATATTGGGAGCAAAAAGAAAATTGCCTTATGAGAGGGAAGAAATGGACCCTTCTATTGAATCCATTTCCATAAATGCTAATTCCAATGGGCCTAGACTGTTCCTCAATAATTTCCATTACCTAAAATAATAACCTATACTTTTGCAAATTTCTACCATAAAATTCAACAATTTTTTTTTAATCAACTCATTCCTTGCATTCCATTGTTTCGATTTACGGCCGGATAATACGAGGTTGACCAAAGCCATAAATCAAGGAGAAGAAAATCAATTCGACTTTCCATTTTCATTGGAAAAATTCAAGTGACATTTCCACTTTTCTTTTGAAGACCATTAAAATGACAGAAATGCATTTTTAATCCGACAAAAATGTAGATTATTGAAAAAATATGATTTCTTATGAATGATCTTATTAAAAAATCTCAGCCCTAGAAAAATGAATTTCAGGAGATAATGAACCTCCCTTTAATATTCCCCAAATATTCCAAACACATAGGTTAATTTCACGTCTACAATAAAATTCAGGTCCACTCTGAACTGAATTGAAATTGATTTCTACAAAAAACACAAAATTGGAGCAATCCATTTTCCGGTGAGAAATTATCAGAATACCAAAGATTATCCAGAAGAAATTGGAACAATATGGCGACGGAGGTAGCAAAAATTGAAATATTATTTGTTAATAATTGTCAGAATAGATCAAATGGAAGAATATCTGCGAGAGGAAAAAGTGCAATTTCTGGGGGGGAGGGGAGGAGAGGAATAAATACATTTTCACTCTTCCTCAAATATCTGCACCGTGTGAATCAGTTGACCGTCCCCTAAACCTTTGGACTTAACCACAGAATAATTCATTTCTCGGGTAGAAGAATTTAAAGAACTTAATATCGCTATCAAAAAACAATTCATCAGTTACTTTCCACAATAATTTGCATAAATTGCACCCACGACTGAACCCCAAAAAAATTCAACATAAGACCGTCGAAAAATTGAGATAAAAACTTAGTAACAATCCAAGTAACTGATTAAAAGAGACTCAACAAATTTTCTATAACAAAAATTGAGATAAATTCACTCTATATGTGAACGCCGGGACGCTACCATGCTGCGATCCCCTCGTAACCTCCATTTCCCGACCGCATGTACAGCTTTTCCAAAATTGCTGAAAAATCCCGTCCTCATCCGTCCGCACTCTCCATAGCTCCAGCATTCCTTCCACCGAAAGAACTCTTAGAGATCTCGCAATTCCACTCCGAAGGAAATTAATCCTAACGATCAGCTGTTAACAATTTAAAGGACCTCCAAGTTCTCAACTTTCGTCCTTGAATCCTCCTCATTCCCCTAAATTCATACTATCAATAAATCTGTTGATAGCTTAACATAACGCATGAAAAATTGAACTATTAAATGAATAAACAAACAGATTATATCGAAAAGTCGATGAAAGTACGAGATCACCTCGCGAACCACATGTCTCAAAACTGCTAAAACCCAAACTAAAATCTCTATTAATAAAAATTCCTCGAAGCTACTGTCCCCAAAAAGATCACCCGAAGAAGACGATGAATTTTCTACTAATCTAACGATTACAACTTGCCTCGTAGAGATCCCAGAGAGTCAGTCCGAGAGTTCTCGTTGGTTCGGTTTAAAAAGCAGAAGAGGGCCAACAAATCGTATCTCGAGTACCAGCTACAGCAATCAAGCCAACCGAAGCGCCTTTAGCTTTGGAATGTCGAGGTTCCTCAAATAAAATCCTCAAAGAAAAACCCTCAAAAAAAACTCTCACTCACCTCCCTCGACAAGGGAGAAAAACATTATCAGAGAAAAAAAATCTCAAGAAGATATTTAAATCCAAGAGATAAAAACAAAAATCATTACTCACCTCAATCGTCAATATTTCTTTCCTTTCACCCCCAAAAACGCCTTGACAGTTACCTCAGAAGGACCCCTTCAACCCTCTCAAAAAGCGTATAAATCCGCCTGTTTTTATTGCAGACACGTAATACGAGCCATTTTCAACGTCTCCCACCGCTCAGCGTCACGTCCTGCCTCCAATATTCAGTAAAACAGAGAGAGGAGAGAGTGAGAAAGCGCCCTGCTCAGATCCAAAATTCTAAAACCCCCCAAAAATACTCCTGTAACCTCCAAAACAATTAAATCTACGAGTAAAGCTAATGAAAGCACTAATCCTTGTCCATTTTGTGGCACTTCGATCCACAAATTTTATTTGCAGTTCGACTAGATAAATTTCGTGTCGCTCCTCCTCTCGACTCTCCAACTCTCTCTCCCCCCACCCTTTTCAATTTAGCCATTAAATAAAATGACTAAAATTGTTCATTATATCGTCACTCGAAAGATTCAATTACAAATAACACTCAATTTTTCATTTATTGATCAATCAATGAATAAATGAATAATTCCTCTACAACCGTGCATCCACGAGGCCCGGCGTGCTGACACTTTCTCGATTTAATCCCCCCACTCGCTCCTCCACCCTTTCCCCCACCCACTGCAAATCACTACACATAGATCTCAACTATAACGATAAATTTTTTTAATTCAAAAATTGCCTAGTATTTGAACTCTTAACATCATATTTATCGAAAATGAATTGCAGTTGATCTGAGCCTGCTGTGATACGTTAGATACGTTCGGCATCTCTGGCCATCTGTCGGTTGTAATATTAAACTCTCAAAAAGCGCGCCAAAAGGCTGAAATCCTTATTTTCCCGCAATAACACTATGGCAAAGTGACTAGAAAGTAACTAGATTATTTTTTTGTACACACCCCCTTTGGCCAATGGCAATGTTGATGATTAATTCTTGTTGTTGTTGGTTTTCTGATGATTATTCACATTTTCGAGAGATCACTTTGTGTGTGAATGTACTTTTCCATTTTCTTTTTAAAACTTTTTCTTCTTTCTATGGATTTAATTTACTTTTGGAGCGTTTTCCCGAGTATTTGAAGATGAAAAAACACAAGTACTCCACAACACTGATTTTAATCGCATGAATTCACTGTTTAAATGGTTTAAAGAGCCAAAAATATCTACAACAATGAAAAAAAAATAAAATGTTGCTCGATGACGAAATATAAAACCATAAAACGGTTGAGAACACTCCAAGATTGTGTGCGCAAGCGTCCCTTCCCTCGTTCTTTCCTTTTTTTTTCCTCCAATTTTCTTACTCGCCCTCTGCTTCGTTCACATACTCCATTCCACAACAGTGTACAGTACAATAAAACAGAAATACTGAAAATTCCCCCTCTCCATCGATGTCTCACTTGCAATGGAACCATACGCGCTAAGGGTATGGGTATGGATAATGAGGCATCACAACGGTGGAACGACGATGAGAGGAATAGAGGGAGTTGAAGAACAGTTGCGAGACAGGGACGTATCTCCCTCATGAATTTTATCATGTTTTTAGATTTTATTTACTCCAAAAGATTGTCTCACATATTCAATTAACATTTTTCTTCTCGACAATTGAAAAAATAATTATTAACTTCTTTCCTTTATCAATTATTCCATTCTATTTCATTGAAAAATTAATTATCATGTTAAATAATGTTAATTTAATTTATAATTATTCAGTTAAAATGATATCGTTGTAGTGGATGATAAATGCAATCGATTTTATTGTTCGAATGGACGTATAAAAAGAATTATATCAAACAACCGAAGATTCATTCTTCATTTATTCAGGTAGCATTTTTTTCTTTTACTTTGGGTGATCTCATAACTCGTGACATCCCTGAGAAGTTTCTGGGCCGGATTGTATCAGTGAAATTGCAGAGGGGATAAATGTATAATAGAGAGAAGAGGGGGAGGGGTTGGGCCCGGTGTTTAGTTAACGTCGCAACGTATTTATTTGAACTGAAAACTTTAGACGTTCAAACGATAAATTTCTAATCTTCACCTTTATTGCTGCTGTTGAAACGGTCCTTTTCCCTCAAAAATCTTGGGGAAGGCGGGAAGAAGAGAGAAGAGGGGATTGTAAACTGATGCACTGGCGTTGATTTGCAGATTGACTGTAATTCAGGAATAGAGCGTGAACCTTAATCTAGTCGTGGTAGTAATCGATTAGATATCGATAATGACAAATATTTCAGGACGCTCGACTTTTGGACGATCCAAGACTTGCATTGCTGAATACGTTATGGCCTTAACTTCCGCCCCTTGGGGGTGTTTACCAATCATAAATTCTTCTCCATATGCTGTTGCTTTGAGTTTAAAAATATTGAGGTCAAATTCGGTTATTTTTATTTTCTGCAAAAGAAGAAAGAATTAATTGTTTGTCGTTATTATATTTACAGTAATGAAATTTTCGTTGGCCTTGGTAACTACAAATTGATCGCGGGGATGAGTGATTTGAAAAGGAAATAGTAAATGAACTTTTTTATAGAAAAAAAAAATCTTTTTTAGATAAAGAAAATTTCGATGAAAAATTTCTCGTGACATTTTTTGTCTAGCTGATCATTACTGAGATAATCTCATAGTTAATGAGTCAGTATTTTCGTTTTGATTCATTTTCTTTATTAAATATCTAGGGAAAAAGTAATTATAAATTATAAATGTCACGAGATCTTTCACATGGCCAATGATTTTCCAGTCAAAAAATGTACGCTTGCATTATTCTCTAAAAGCGCTCATCATTGACATAATTGCGCATCTGGCAGGATGTCGAGAATTGAACTGATCTATTACGTTTTGCCATTCCACTACTGATTTTTATTAATTGCACGGTTCTACAAAAAAACCCTTGGTATTTTCCCTCAAATTGGGACCAAGTCCATTTCATAGATTTTGGTACGTAGATTCCGAATCTGACCTTATTTTCACTTAATCACGTGTAGTTTTTGAATAAAAAAATATTGAAGATGCGAAAATGATGAAAAATGGTCATCTGCAATATTTAATTAGCTGTTGATTCGGTGAAGTTTTAAGGCACCGAAAATTCATCTAAAAAATACAGAATACAATTTTTCATCATTTTCGCATCTCCAATATTTTTTTACTAAAAAACTCCACGTGATTAAGCGAAAATAAGGTCCGATTCGGAATCTACGTGCAAAAATCTAGAAAATGGACTTGGTCCCAACCTGGGGGTGAATACCAAGGGTTTTTTTTTGTAGAACCGTGTTGTTTTTTATTTTAATTATGGGGCAGGGGGGCTATTAGACACTGAAGGTACTACCTTAGCGACTAGATAAGGCTCTGTGCTGAACATGTAGAGTAATTCATCGAGAAAATGGTAGAGAAGTCCCTGGATGTCGTCACCTTCTGCTTCGATTTCGTGTGTCTCGAGAATTTCAACTGAGTCCAGTTCGGTCATGTAACCAAACATCGCTACTCCACACTGCTCGAAGGCTTCTTGCATTGTTTCCCCCCATGCATGGATCCTTTTCAATTTATCAATTAGAGAGTGAACTCTGTAAGGGAGTGATATAACACAAGAAAACAAAAGAAGAATCTCCTTTGTTTTCTTACGTTGCATGGAGAACAAGTCCATTCTCTACATCTTCTTGAACATTAATATCTTGAGAAGAGGTCATTTCCGAGGGGATCATCACTCATGAAATCGGATGTAAATTTTCGGAAATCTAATTTCGAATTCATCTTAAACACACATAAAGAGGAAGGTAAATGAAAGGGTATGTAACAAGGAATAATTTCAGTATCCTCTTTCATTTTAATTCAGAGAGATTTCTCGTCTTAGATGAATACACGAGTAGAAAATGAAGTATCGATTTACTAATGGATTGATAACAAATGATTGAATGATTCTTGTCTCCTATGAAATATTCGCATTGCATTGTGAGGAAAACCATCTCTAAAAGGTGGATAAGGGAAGAGTGTATCCATAAGATTTGAGGTCAGGTAAAAACAGTTTCTTATCAAAATTCCCTACGAGTTGGTTATTTTCAATCTCGTATCACAGAGAACATAGACACATAATACCTTTAAAATTCTTCATCGGACATTTCGTCAGTGCACTCGACTTCGAGTATTATGACTTTGTTAATCTTTACTAACAATGTATGAGAAGGCTAGAAGTCGCCTGAATCGGTCTTTTCTGTTACTTCTTCTTATGTACTTATGTAGCAATACCGTTGTCCCGTATAAACTATTCTTCTTCTATTATTCACGGACGACTCATGTCTTCTCCTTTTCTCTTATCCATTGCCTATCGAAGTGTTTGTCATGAAAATCTAATGAGCGTCTGGAAATGTGAGTCACATGAATGTCTCTTATGTTCCACACTTCATTCTCTGAAATCTTTCCGCAAGTTTGAAATGTCAATTTAATAGCTTTAAATTAGATGAAATTTGTTGAAACTCTCTAGTCCGAAATCAAGAGCTCGAGAAATTTCTATGGAATGCTGTGAAATTCCATTTTTTTTGGGAATCTTTGGCATCTCGAAATATTGAATTCTAGTGGACACTATTTTTTGGAGTGATTATCCCCTCGACCATTTCAGAAGTTTTTCTTTATTCTGAGTTTCATCAGCTACAGAAAAGTTTTTTCTAAAAATCACAAATTTTTGCATTTACAAATTCTAAAAATCAAATTCTTGCATTACATCTCTACTACTGCAGGCAAATATGAACAATGTATGCAATTGATTTGCCAATAAATTGAAATACAAGAAAATCTCGTGCTACTGAAATAATTAAAGAGAACGGAATATAAACTTTTCTGCTATCAAAAGTGTTTTTTTTAAGACCAGCTTAGGCTATCGTAGTCCTTTGATCATTAAAAATTCAAGAATATCAATTTTTGTTGATACTCTGAACTATTATCTTTTTAGTTCTCAAATGTATTTTTTCAGTTTTACCACATGTATATAGTAAAGTTGAACGAATTGAGGTTACATGTGAGTTAACCTCGAAACCCACCATGCGTTCATTTTTTTATAATTTCACATCCATTGCAATTAATAATATTCACTCACTGAACATCCGCCGTGTGATCCAAATCTGGAAGAGAATGAAAATAAGAATTAAGTTCTTCAAAAATTCAAAAACCCTTTGAAAAGTACAGGTCAAAAGTGGCCCGCTTTTGAATTAGAAAAATTGAACAACAACAATGACTCATTACGATAATCACCGAATGAAATTTTTATCAATTATAAAAATTGATGGAAAAAAATTGTGTGTTTTTGCTCACATTCATATTTAATCGGCTTTGGAATATAAATATCGTTGGTCAATCCGTCCATGATGATCAATCAGCTGATCGACGACGCGTAGAGCAATCAGCTGATTGAGAAACTGAAAGGAGCAAAATTCGCGATGTTAAAGTAGCTCATCAGTGGAATAAAATTTAAAGGTTTTTGAAAACTATAAAGAATCGCCTGAAAGTGTTATTAGATTTTTTAATCGTAATTTTTTGCTCGATTTAATTAACGTTTTAGTTTTTCAAAAAATCAATTTTGAAAAATCAACATTTAACCCAACGTCTTATGGAAAAACTCATAACTTTTTTCTGAATAAAGATTAAAATCTGAATTTTTCACTCAAAATATGAAAAAAATAATAAAAAATATTGACACTTGTTTCATGAGGCTCAACCGTTTAGTTTTGTTCATATTAACAATAAACAGTTAAAATTGACGAGAAACCGGAACCGAAATCAACATGGCAACGTCTGCTCGAGTAAAGAGCTTATGGCGTTCACTCCACTCGACTCCCGCCGGTCATTTTAACATCCAGCGTTGCCACGTATATTTGCAAGCTAGTCAACTGAATTACTGTTTATTAATTTTTACTTTTTTAAAAATCAAAAAATGTTATAATTTTCATATTATTGACCTCAATAATTCTTATAAATAATATAAAAATGAAAAAAATAATTTTTGGAAATTGTTTAATTTTTGTACACTCAACGACTTTATGTGTACTGATGAGCTACTTTAAATGGGCGCAAGGCGGCGCTGAAACTCACAATATGGCTGGCGAAAGATCACAAAAACCATGGAGAATAGAAGGGAAATTTATCCCTTCTATTCTCCATGACAAAAACCTAGGGGTGTATTTGCGATCTTTCGCCAGCCATATTGTGAGTTTCAGCGCCGCCTTGCGCCCATTTAACATCGCGAATACAATCGATGTTAAGAAAGGGTCTGTGGGTTTACTGACTCAGGGGTGGGATCTCTCGAGGGCATTTTTGCTGTACTTAAAACTTTCACCAGAAGAGGGCAACTAGTAACGGAAATTCATTTGAGTTTCCTCTCTGGAAAAATACTATCCTTATTACATTCAAATAAACATGAATCATATCAACAGAA
This sequence comes from Coelinius sp. EB29, assembly GCA_035578325.1. Lineage (NCBI taxonomy): Eukaryota > Metazoa > Arthropoda > Insecta > Hymenoptera > Braconidae > Coelinius > Coelinius sp. EB29. Next base: position 744,924 of record JAOZGT010000027.1, on the reverse strand, counting down.
ATAAAATAGAGATTGTGAAGCAATAATTCATTTCGAGGATAATTTCGGTCAATGACCAATTGTGTTCGTGACAATGCAATTTAATGAATTGCCAGATGATTCTTTGTTGGAGATTTTTTCTCTTTTGGAGGCTAGAGACAAGATCGTTGCAGAGAAAGGTAATTAAATCGTGTGTTTTTATGGAATTAGCGATCTCATCATCATTTCGAGATTATTCCACGTTTTCAATCATTTATAATTGATAAAAATGCATTTTTTTTAGTATGTATGAGATGGAAACAACTGTTACCTCATGCTTGGTCTCACGTAAAGGAATTGAATGTCCCTCATCTTTTGATATCTCGTGAATTGAAATTACGACAAGTTGCAGTCATTAAAAACTGTGGAAAGTATCTGAGGGCATTAAATATATTGCTGAAGGATCGGAGACATTTGATGGTCCAAGTGAGAAATGCTTATAAGAATTTAAAACAGCTGACTCTTCAGTTTCAAAGGTCATATGAGGACGATAACAAAGCTATCAGTACATTTCGAAAATACTCAAAGAACTCAGTCTTACATCCAATGATGTCAACAATGTCATTTTTTTGGTGAGTGAGGTTTTCTCAATTTGTAATATAGATAATTTGCTTCTTTAGTTAACAATCATGATTACTGTGATCTTAGTAACTTTTGATAACAATAGTCTATTTGTATCGACAGGACATATGGCTCAATTCCCTCAATTAGAGGTGCTAACTCTGGGAGTTGATTAATATTGAGAATTCGGAGCATTTCCATTCTCTCAAAATGATACAATGATACGATACCAGCTTTACACACATTGCATTGCTAAAATGTCTCGTTTCATCCATCTCAGACACCTCGCCATAAATAACTCGCGCTCTTTTTCGAAGACGAAGGATTTAGGATTATTGGCAGAAAGTGCGTGAGCTTAGAGATTCTAGAATTTTCAATTATTTAATACTAATGGACCGATAAATTTCAAACTCTACATGTTTTTACGCTTTTTTCATCTCAGACGACTTATGAAAGGAACAAGCTTTCAAAAGATAAAACGGTGAGTTGGAATTAAACATTGGTATAGTTGGGTTTTGCCTCACTGGAAAAAATGTGGAATTTCTTATTTTCAACCTGTCCTTTACCAATTCGGATTTCAGAGTGAGGGCAGCAGAATGCCAGCAATTCCTGTGAAAAATACAGTCACAAAGATACTGGAAATTGCTCGAGAATAGATAATGTTCATTCATTGCATGAGACTGGAAACACTGACCAGACCGAGGATGATGAGTATGAAGATTACAATGTATTATGGTACAGCAATTTTTATTCTATTCAAAAACATTTTACGAGACATTTTTTTACATATTGGGAATTAATTGGGAGCAAAATATTGCTGTATAATATTTCCACGTTTTTGCTGGCCTCATGTTTGTCGTTAACACCATCCTGATAAGATGACTTGATGCTCCTGATTATCACTAATTTCACATTTTCATCTCCATTCTCATCATGTCCGCTATAATGCAAACAAATTTAGTTAGCAAACAAATCATTGAAAAAATTGGAAAAGTTACTCAAAAGCTTCTAAATGATTTGGGGAATCGAATTCTGAAGACCAAATCATTTGGGGAAGAATGAAACCCCCACAATTAATTAATTTCGATTGATAGTATAGTAGCGGTGGGGGTGATGGATGTATACATATATATTGTATGCAAGGTATTGTTTGAGGACTGTCCCTGTACATTACGTTCCATACGTAAAGTATTGTTTGGGGACTGTCCTCGTACATGTATGAGAAAATAATAGAAAAAAAAATAAAATAAAATAATAGAAGGGTGGGGGTAGAACAGCCATCGATTTAACCCTCTCTGTATAGATGGTATAGATTTTCCAAATTTTCTTCTTTCATCCTATTACAGAGATGTTGAAATTTGAAATTGATACATTTTTCAAATACTATTCACATGAGAATGTTCATGAGAATCCGGCTGAAAATTGCTCCATGTCAGCTGTTCAGGAGACCGCCATGACAGTGCTGTTTTTTAATCAAGAGAAAGAGACAAGAAAGAAATAAAAAAATTATCAAAAAATAAATAAATAAAATAGGTAAACACAAACAATAGGAAAAATCTGCTGACTGCAAGTGAACTTGACTTTGAACGATGTCGGTGTTGAGTTTATTTACCAATGATATTTTGCATATTTGTACACTTCAAGAAGTTTTTATTCGAAAAACGAAATATTTTGTAAAATACAGTGACAATAAAAAGTATATAGCACGTGTACTAGCAATAAGCAGTAAGTAAAGCTGATTGTATTAGAAAATCTAAATTGACAGTAGTAACAATGGAATAATCTCTAGTTAAGAGGATAGGGTGATATTAACTACCTTAAAACTTCAATATCTCCCGATAAAAAAAATTATACAAATTAAATGAACTCAAATTTATAATTAATCATCTATTTATTTCGTATTTCTCGTGTTTATGTCGTATAATTAATTTTTTTGTGGGATTTTTCAGTGGTGCGAGGATTCGGAGGAGCTCTTGGAGTGTCCAGTATGCCTGGAATTACCCAAAGGCAATATTTATCAGTGTGTGAGAGGGCACGATGTGTGTCAGTTGTGCAAGAAGCTATTGGAAGTTTGTCCAGTTTATAAATCCATATTCAGTGAAAGTCGTAATTGAACCCTTGAGAAGATTATTGCAAAGTTTGATGAGATCAAGGTAATTTTATTGTTGTGATAATTAATTTTGTTCAATTGTTTATTTGAGTGAATGCAGATGCAGAGGATGTAGAAATCTACATACAGCTGATGGACTTAAGGTCATTATAAGATTGAAATGATAAGTCGCCCTCAGTGTGTGTAGTTTTCAGTGAATCTATCTCAGAATCTAAGGGAAATCGCAAAATTTATTAGGAGACCTGTTCTGTAGCTGACATTCAACTCTACAAAAAATTTCTCCAAAGAATTTTCTCCATCTCCTATAGATTTTGAGTTATTCGGTAAAAACTGAATTTGTACACTCGATTTATTCATCATTTCTCTATTAAATTGAAAATTAATAATTTTTTTTCAATCAATTGATGATTTTATGTACTTTTTCAGATTCGTCGTCACATCCCAGAACCCCACAATCTTCAATTACAACTCTCAACACCTCTAGACTGTGAAACATTAGCATCAAATCCTCTTAGTTCAGTTCAACATTTATCCACATCACCAACAACAATTCAAGTACTAAATGTTTATTCAACACCTCGACTGGACATTGATAATGTACCCCAGAATCTTCCAGCAGCATTACTTGTTGGTGAGGATGCAACGGTGAGTACTGAGAGTAAAGCTGATGACAGTGATATACAAATTGATGCGTGATTATCAAATTTCAATCATCAATTTATTGTCAAAAATACTGGGTAATTTTTATCAACTCAGTGGTAATTAGGCATTATGAAAGTTATTGATTATGTGGAGATAACATTTTTTTTTGGGAGAGGGGAGAGTAAAAAATTGTATTAAAGTGTAAAAGTTCGTAATCATAGGGAGTGTATGGTTAAATAGTTTTTTAAGTAGAATTTATCTTAAGGATTTTTCGGATTTTTTATACAATTATGTAGCAATGCTAAAAGCACTACTTGAATATCATCATTTTCATCAATTATTTTAGAGGGAAATCTGGATATTTTTGGATATATTTTTGTTCAGATCGGAAATGGGTAAAAAATTCAGTAGTAAAGTGATAAAACACAAGAATTTAATTTCACATCTTGTTAAATATTAAATTATCCTGATACTGAGTAGTTTTATAAGAAAATGACAAAAGACCTTTTTTGTAAATCTCAAAATTCTCTACAAAAAAAGTCTCTTGATATTCCCTCCTAAAATTACTCATTCTCTGGATAAAAGGATAATTAACACTTTCAATTACATTTTTTTTTTTATTTACTATTGGATAATGCAATTTAAATCTTAAAATTGTAAATTTGGGATTTATTGTTAATTGGCATGGATAAAGATAAAGTCACAAAATTTATCTTGTTATTAAAAAATTGTAATTATTTGAAACGAAAACATGAAAATTTGGTACAAAATTATGAATTGTTTAAAAATGTTTTAATTCTGTACATGTAAAAATGGCTTTGAATATTAATGGAAGAAACCCATTGGATTGATGATGATTTTTAAATGATTTGAAGTGCGATTTATTTACCAGAGTAATACCATTAATAAGTGATTGAAATGCATAATAACGAGGTGGAAAGTTTATCAATGTGGTTGACATCAACTTGCATAGTATTTTTTGTTCATGATGTATCCTAGTAGGTACTCGCGAGTTATGTCAAGACATGAAGAATGAGAATAAACATATTTTTTACTTACCGCGTGTTCATTTGTAAAAAAAACTCCAATAATCCAATTTTTCATTTTTATTTGATGATTGTTTTGATGTTTATCGAATCAGTCATTTTTCATAAAAATAATCCAGAATACTTTTCCTTGAAATTTTATTATTTATCTCTGTCAAACGATCCTGTGAAGGTTTTTTCTACCAAAAAAATGGCAATGAGTACTAATATGTTAAAATTGATTATAAAATTGATTTATCAATCGTTAAAATCCACAGGATCATTCGATAATCATTGCAATGTTTACGTTTACTTTCATAGTTATTGATGTAGACAATTGCACACATTTTTTTTGTTAAAGAAATGGCCTTAAAAAATAGAAAATCATTTTAATTATGAAGTGAAATTTTCGAGCAAATTAGGAATTATTTTGGATGACTAGTGAGCACTAGACGAGTTTTTGTCCAAGAAAAGTCAAAAGTCAATAATTAATTTTACAACAATGTTTAGTGTTCCTCAAAAAAATTTAAAAATAATTCCACAATTCATCGAAATTTGCGAGAGAAAAATTTTCACTTCATTCCTCACGTCCAGATTGTTGTTAATTTTTTGATAAAATATGAATGATATATTACTGAATCACATTTCAAAATGGTCTGTATGCCTTAGAATGACGCGTTGATATACTTCCACTTATGTGTCTTGCCCAGTGTTCCCAGCCAATTGTTCTAGTAATTTCAACGAATTTTTCATCAATATCCCTGAGTGGTTTTTCATCATAATAACGAGCCAGGAGTTTCAGATAACGTCCATAGTGTTTATTGATGTGTGCGTGCCATAAGGACAGGATCAGGACCTTTTTTAAACAGAATAAAATATCAACAATTAAAAAAAAAAACTGAATTAAAGATTCATCAATTCCAGTCGTTCAATTTTTCCTGAATATCTCAGAATCTAAGAGAGATATCGAAATGTCGAAGAGGACCTTTTTTGTAGAGCGAAACAAGAGCTACAAAAAATGTCTGTTTGAAACGTAGATAAATTTAAGGGAATTTTGAGAGAATAAAATTGAATAAATCATCGAAAATCCTCGGGTAAATTCGAGACCCCTCGGGTCAATGGTCAGAACATCTAGAAGACGCTCAACCCCCCCGATAAGAGTCGTTATTCAACCTTTGAAGGAATAAGTATAGTCGTCAATCAGCTATTGAAGCGTTAAGATACATTATTAGTCGTTCTCTAGCTATCGTGAGAGCAAGAAGTATTCTATTAGCATTTGAACCAGTTAGAGTAATAGCAATAGTATCGATTTATAAAGTCTAGATCAATTAACTCAGAGAATCTCTACTGTTCATCAGTCTAAAGAAAATCAGCTACTTAAATTCAGTTTAATTATATTTGAAGCCTATTAATTATCAGTTTAGTCAGTCAAGGTCATTAGATCAGTTATTTTCCGAGAAATAGTTTCTTTTGAGTAATTCAGTGCAATTCAACTTTAATACAGTCCACTATTAACTTTTCTTTCAATTATTATTATTTCGAGTCATTTTGAACGCATCAACTGTAAATAAGTGTAATATTTCAAGTGAACGAGTGGTGCAAACCACAGAATAAATCAGAAACAGTTTTAAAGAATTTGGAGTTTCTCAATTCACTTAATTTATAAGAAACACCTATTACACCACCCACATCCACGGCAAAAATTAAGCTTCATTTTAAACAATGTCTGTTCAAGAATTTCAGTATCTCCCTTAGATTCTGAGATATTCAACAAAAACTAAACAACTGATTGATTTATCTCATTTTATCACACAATAAAATAGAAATAAATAATAAAATATGTTCTACCTTATTATCTGTAGCTTCAGCATATTTCTGTACAAAAATTCGTCTATCTCTATCAGGTTAAGAAATATTTTACAAAGACTGAACAAAGTTTTGGATGAACATCTCTGAATCTAAAGGAGATATATAAATTTATTTATTTATTTATCTTAAGAAGGGAATTAAGGAAATCATAAAAATGTCCAAAATCTTTGGGAATCATTCAAGTTGTTTAGTGGTTAAGTGATAAAAAGAGAAATTCGAAAGAATTTTGCAAATATCTTTGAATCTAGAGGGCTCAGAGGAAAATGTCAAAAGACATTTTTTATGGGAAATTTTCTCAGCTACAAAAAAGTTCTTCTGACATTTTTCGATAAATCCAGTAATGTTGGAAATATGATATGCAATAATTTTTCACCTCTCTCTCTCTCTCTCTTTCTCTCTTCATTTTTTCTTTTTAATCATTCATCTATTTTTCCACCTGTTGCTGCTTTAGTTCCTCCACGATTAGCTATTCTCGAACTGCGACGTATAATAGCCTGATAACGGAAAATCAGACGAAAAATTATCACGATTAATTAATTAATATTTTTTTTATAAATCAAACATGAATCAGGTTGAATATAACTTTCTTATTCACAATAAAAACCAATCATACCACTCCACCAGACTCTGTTGTCTGGGTCTCCACTGATTTCTTCATACGGATAACGTATTTGTTTATATCGTTCTCATCAGGCTCCATTAAAGAAAGATATATAATAAAAATCAAATGTCAGTTGCCAAGAATAAACGGACGAACTCTGAAAACAAAATGAAATTCAGAAAATGAAAAATTCGATTGTTAATTGTCAAATTACCTCGATATTTATTGATTTTAGAAGGAAATATTAAGAGACATTTTTTGTGGAGAATTAAATTTTCTACAAAAAAGGTCTCCTGACAAATTCTTTCAAATCTCCTCTTTTCGAAGATTTTTAGAAAATAATCTGAATCATTGTAGTGGATTCATCGAGGATCGATTAGTAAATCGAAATTATAAATATGCGTTTATCTCGATAACGAGTGGTTTTAGGGAAAAATGTCAAAAAATCATTTTCGTTGCTGAGGGAATTTCCTACAAAAAAAGTCTTATCCTATTTTCTCCTAAAATCACTTATTAATGAAATAATCACACTAATTGAAAGACATTCCATTCACAACGTGGATCACTTTATCACTCTTTAATGATCGAATTATCTCACTAATGGCAAGAATTACGAGAAAATGTCAAGAGACTTGTTTTGCAGAAAATTTTTCCAGCTACAAAAAAGGTCTTTTCACATTTTACCCTAAAACTGATAATTCCCAAGATAATCATGCAATTAGCAAACCCGTGATACTCAGCTCATCACATTTCACCACTTTAACATTAAATGATGAAATTAATCAACAAAAATTGTATCAATTAATTTGAAAAATGGAAAAAATACAAAAGAGAGACCGAATAAAGTCCAACAAAAGAAGAGCACATGACAAAAAAAATTGGCCGCCATCTTTTCCCCATTTTTATCTCATCCTGATCATTTTTATGTTCATCATTTCCTCAAATAAACAATTGAACAAAATTAATTATCACAACAATAAAATTACCTTGATCTCATCAAACTTTGCAATAATCTTCTCAAGGGTTCAATTACGACTTTCACTGAATATGGATTTATAAACTGGACAAACTTCCAATAGCTTCTTGCACAACTGACACACATCGTGCCCTCTCACACACTGATAAATATTGCCTTTGGGTAATTCCAGGCATACTGGACACTCCAAGAGCTCCTCCGAATCCTCGCACCACTGAAAAATCCCACAAAAAAATTAATTATACGACATAAACACGAGAAATACGAAATAAATAAATGATTAATTATAAATTTGAGTTCATTTAATTTGTATAATTTTTTTTATCGGGAGATATTGAAGTTTTAAGGAAGTTAATATCACCCTATCCTCTTAACTAGAGATTATTCCATTGTTACTACTGTCAATTTAGATTTTCTAATACAATCAGCTTTACTTACTGCTTATTGCTAGTACACGTGCTATATACTTTTTATTGTCACTGTATTTTATGTCTGTGCCTTCGGCTTGACCCTTCGGAGATTACCTTCAGTATCCTATACGTGTGTGCGTGCCTAATTTAACCGAAATTCCCCCTTTAGGGACATCTAACGGACTAATAGGGTACTATTGTGCGGGATATTTGATGTCGGGCTAGTAGATCCGCGGTAGGCGCGGTCTTCCTCAGTACGCTTTAGTTTTCCGAAGCGTGCATGTGTGTCTAACGTTGTTGTAACGTTCATCATAAAAAATAATTAACACTTAGAGTGTTTTACTCATAAATTGAGTCAAAGGTGAGTATCTTTTGTCCTTACCTTTGTTTAGATATTTTTTTTCAGGACTTAGGGTATGGAGGTCACAGAATTTTCTATTTCTGCAACCTCCTGGCGAGTCACGACGGCCATTTTGGCTACAACCAGTCGTTCGCGTGACCCCGTTTACGAACGACACACATACACACCGTCAACGGTTCAATTATCTGTTGCTCGCATGACATTCTCTCGAGCATACAATGACAGCTATTCAGGCTGGGGAGTCGAGGGTCTAACCTCTTCTCCTTCCATGGTGTTTCTGCTCGCTGGACATTTCCTCGAGCGCACAAACACAATCTCAAAAACATGATTCTTTTCCCCATTTCAGATGGCTGAAGGTGATGAGCGACCATGGGTTACTTTGAGAGACTTGTTGGAAGTAGCAGCTGACACAGAGGAAAATGATAAAGTGTTGGATTCTCTGAAATCATTAGCGAAAAACACCCTCCCAGAGGGGTGGCTGGAGGACAGAGTCCTCAATCTCTCCAACATGGACCTCTTCGGTGCAGAAAACGAAGCCGAGACGGCGCTTTTGGAGAAGATCGAGTTCGCGTTTCCCACAGTGGAAATCGCAAGGGCTTTTAACCCCGCAGCTCCCTCCTTAGATGAGGAGACATTTTTCAGCTACAAAATGGCCATGTTATGCTGGCCTTTTTGCAGAGCTTTAATCACAAGCCCACCGGCTTTGGTGAACAAAATCCGGGGCTCAGCTTATGAAGCACAATTATTCATTCATTCGTTGAAACCGGTACGACACTTATTCACTTCGCGCACGGTGGCAGCTAGAGAACTAGAGCGTGAAACTACAAAAAAGGTCCAAGTGGAGGATGAACCACCGGTGAAGCGATCTCGTCTACAGGCCTTAGAGAATCGTATGGATTCTATGTTTCAACTGCTATGTGAAAAGATTGAGGAAATTCCGAGAAATCCTATTCAATCAGGTCGTGGACGAGAATCTGAGGGAGATAATACTCATTCCGAAGATTCGGAAGAGTCAGAGAGTGATCAGGAGCCAGAGTTACCTGAAAACAAATCATTACCTGACAACAATTCAGGCCTTCAACCACTATCCTTAATTCCATCAGTAAAAGAATCAGAACCTCAAATTCCAGAGCCAAGTCCATCAATTAAGGCTCAAGGGATTGATTGTCAGAAATTGGGCTCCAAATCATGGAACAAAATTCGTTACGTTGATGTACAGAAGAAACTCGGAGCATCCCCGGTTTTCAGTACTCTCAAGGTGAATAGTGAATTGGCATCTCTAACCTCGAAATCCTTCAGCCAATCAGTTCTTGCCAAAGCAGATTTAGCAATGGGTACTTTAGCTCATGGTTTATTATTACAAAGAGAGAAGTTAGCGGATGCACTCAATACTCTTGTGGAAAAACATTCACAGATTAGGAAAGATGTTGAGGGTCTCTTCCTTGGAGAAGCGGCTGTAAACTCGGTCTCTGATGACTTGCTCCATTATACGTGTGCTAGAAGAGCCGAATTCATCGAGTTAAGGAGGAACGCCTTCAAAGCGATTGAGCCTCATCAAACAGATAAGTTGGCGTCAATTCCTCCATCTGAATCACACCTTTTTGACGAGAAACAACTCTCAGATTTCCTAAATCAACAGGGTGGTTTCCAAAAGGTCTTTGCTCAGGAGAAAAAGTCAAGCACTCAGTTCAAGAAACCTAACCTTTTTCGTCCCAAATCTCGATCCAACGCACAATCAGAGAACACCCCTCAAGGCCGCTCGTCGAATTCCAAGTCCTCTTCTTACTCGAACTCTCGCAGACATGAATCGAAAAAAAGTAGAGGCTTTCCCAAGAGGGGCGGTGCGAAAAAGGGATTCTCTCGATCACACAGAACATGACTATCGTTTCGAAGGGGGCCAGTTGATGCATTTTATCCCTCAATGGGTAAAAGCAGGAGTACCAGACTACATCGTGAGCATTTTACGAGGTTATTCAATCCCATTCATAAGAAAACCACCAACGGTCCCCCTTTCGAAGTCAAATATAGAGAAATACGCCACCAAGGTATCAGTCCAAATGTCAGAAGAGATAAACTCTATGCTTCAACAAGGAATTCTAGAAAAAGCACGATGGGTGTCTGGCTTCATCTCAGTGATGTTTCTAATCCCCAAGCCAGATGGAAGATTTCGTCAAATTTTCAATCTTCGTTGCCTCAACGACTTTCTACAACCTACAAAATTTCGTCTACTGAACCACCGCAAGGTTCCATCATTCCTCCAGAGAAACGACTACCTGGCAAAGATAGACTTATCACAAGCCTACCTTCATGTTCCAGTAAAGCCATCGCATCGCAGGTACCTCTGCCTCTCGTACAGGAACACTCTCTACAACATAACCTGTCTGCCATTCGGCCTTTCAACAGCTCCATTGGCCTTCTCGAGGATCAGTAATTGGCTGGCAAATACACTACGCCAGAAGGGAGTAAGAGTATTAGTGTACCTGGACGATTTCTTATTAGCGCATCAGGATGCACAGGAACTCCAAAATCAAGTCCTACAAGTCATGGATTTTCTCCGGTCACTAGGCTGGGTAGTGAATGCCGAGAAGTCTGTCATCACCCCAACGCACAATATCGAATTCTTGGGTATCATTTGGGACACATTCCACAACGAGATATCTCTTCCCAACGAAAAGAAGAAGCGAATTCTGATCCTCTTGGAGAGAATACTCCAAACGAATGCTTGGAACTGGATAATTGCGATGTCGCTACTAGGCATGCTGAATTTCGCTGCCTTCGTCATACCCCTAGGACGTCTCTTCTCGCGTCAACTTCAACGAGGTACTCGCCGGTTGTCGAAAAAATCTCCAAAGTCAAAATTCCCCCTTCTCGATCTGAGCCAGGCGGACTGCATTTGGTGGAGAACAAATATTCACCTGACACGACCCATATTCCAGTCGGATCCAGATATTTTCCTATCAACGGACGCCTCACAGACAGGATGGGGCTTCCAGATGGATGGAAGTCACTCGGCAGGCCTTTGGACAGCAGAACAGATCGAATGGCATATAAACCGGAAAGAACTGTATACCGTTTTCCTAGCAATTCAAAAACACAGGGTCCAACTCCAAGGCATATCTATCATGCTTCAGACAGACAACAAGACAACCTTAGCTTATATCAAGAATCAGGGAGGGACTCGATCCCAGGTGCTTTTAAATGTGGTCAAAGACCTCTTGTTATTATTGTACCAGAACAACATTCATCTAGTCCCATTCTTCCTACCGGGAAGATACAACGTATTGGCAGACCGACTCTCGAGGAATCTACCATTACCCGACTGGCATCTGGACGAAGAGATCCTCGAGAAGGTGTTTCAGAAGTGGGGATTTCCGGAAATAGATCTCTTCGCCACATCTCAATCGAGAGTAGTTCAGTCGTATGTCACCATGGAAGAACTCGACCAGAGGGCATCATTCATAAACGCATTCAGCAGACCCTGGAAGGTGGGATTAGCATGGGAATTCCCACCACCTCCTCTGGTTCCAAAAGTCCTTCAACACCTGAACACATCCACAGGAATCTTTCTGTTGGTCGTCCCGAGATGGGAGAAGACATTCTGGAGAGGGGATCTGAAGAACAGGAGCCTGGATGCTCCGTTTCAACTTCTAAACCTAGAGAAACACCTGATCGACTTGTCAACGAATCTACCTCCACCAGACGTCAAAGATCTCTGTTTAGAGGTCTGGAAGGTACGGGGTGGGGTAATAGAGTGAACGGCTTAACGGACTCTGAGATCAATCTATTGGGTGGAGCATGGAGAGATTCTTCATGGAAAACCTACTCATCCACGTGGAAACAGTGGCTAACTTGGTGTAAATCAAAGGGCATAGCATCAGATAAACCCGATGCCCAACACCTGGTCTCATATCTGGGTTATCTATTCCATGATAGAAAACTGGCTTTCAACTCGATTCTCACTCAAAAGTCGGTCATCTGCTCACTGACTGGAGCTGGTACAGAAAGCAGTTTGAGTTCAGACCCGTTGGTCAAGTCCGTGTTGAAGGCAATTGGTATTCAGAAAGCTAAACAAATCAAACCGACGAAGAAGACTATTTGGAATGTTGAATCTATAATGGATTGAATGTCCAACCACCCACCTGACGAAACTAGCATTTTTCAAGTTTCTCGTTTTGTAGCTCTCCAGCTACTTCTGGCGTCTGGAAGAAGAGTCCATGACCTCACTCTCCTCTCAATAGATCCAGATTTCTGCGTTGCTCTCAAGGATGAATTCATTTTTTGGCCGATGTTTGGCTCAAAAACTGATAAAGCTGACTCTCGTCAATCAGGTTGGCAGATTCTTAGTACAAATCATCCAATTTTCAATATTGTCAAATGGATCAACCTACTCATTCACCTATCAGCTGAGAGACGCAAAGCTCGTCAGGACCTATTTTCTCTTTTTATCACAACAAGAGGAGAGGTAAAAGCTGCATCGAGATCGGTAATTGCAGGCTGGGTTAATACAGTATTCATTGAGGTAGGCATTGTGGCGAGTGCAGGTTCTACGAGAGCAGCGGTAGCTTCTCAGAATTATCAAAATAAAATGTGCATGGATGACTTGCTGGCGAGAGGTAACTGGAAGGGGTCAAAGAACTTCTTCAGACATTATTGTAAAACGATGGATAAACCAAAGGTTACCAAAACGAATGTTCTTATTAAAAGTTTTGAGCCAGTGTAACACGGCTCCTTCATGTTGTTTATGTGTGAAAGTTTATAAGATTCACTATCGGATCCAATGGAGGTCTATAAATTTTATCAGTTTATATCTTAATTGTATTCTCATATGGAATAAACGATAAACTTCTTTTCAACGCTGGAGTCACAGTACACTTACTATTTGATGCCGGCAGATTACAAACATCTCTCCGAAGGGTCAAGCCGAAGGCACAGACATAAAATAGGATCGTTTTCCACCCCGAAGGGAAGAAAACGTTTATTTTAGGTCTTGCCGAGGCTTGACCCGAGTGAGGGCTAGCCGTCATTCGGATTAAATTACTGAGGAAGACCACGCCTACCGCGGATCTACTAGCCCGACATCAAATATCCCGCACAATAGTACCCTATTAGTCCGTTAGATGTCCCAAAAGAGGGGATTTCGGTTAAATTAGGCACGCACACACGTATAGGATACTGAAGGTAATCTCCGAAGGGTCAAGCCTCGGCAAGACCTAAAATAAACGTTTTCTTCCCTTCGGGATGGAAAACGATCCTATTTTACAAAATATTTCTTTTTTCGAATAAAAACTTCTTGAAGTGTACAAATATGCAAAATATCATTGGTAAATAAACTCAACACCGACATCGTTCAAAGTCAAGTTCACTTGCAGTCAGCAGATTTTTCCTATTGTTTGTGTTTACCTATTTTATTTATTTATTTTTTGATAATTTTTTTATTTCTTTCTTGTCTCTTTCTCTTGATTAAAAAACAGCACTGTCATGGCGGTCTCCTGAACAGCTGACATGGAGCAATTTTCAGCCGGATTCTCATGAACATTCTCATGTGAATAGTATTTGAAAAATGTATCAATTTCAAATTTCAACATCTCTGTAATAGGATGAAAGAAGAAAATTTGGAAAATCTATACCATCTATACAGAGAGGGTTAAATCGATGGCTGTTCTACCCCCACCCTTCTATTATTTTATTTTATTTTTTTTTCTATTATTTTCTCATACATGTACGAGGACAGTCCCCAAACAATACTTTACGTATGGAACGTAATGTACAGGGACAGTCCTCAAACAATACCTTGCATACAATATATATGTATACATCCATCACCCCCACCGCTACTATACTATCAATCGAAATTAATTAATTGTGGGAGTTTCATTCTTCCCCAAATGATTTGGTCTTCAGAATTCGATTCCCCAAATCATTTAGAAGCTTTTGAGTAACTTTTCCAATTTTTTCAATGATTTGTTTGCTAACTAAATTTGTTTGCATTATAGCGGACATGATGAGAATGGAGATGAAAATGGTGAAATTAGTGATAATCAGGAGCATCAAGTCATCTTATCAGGATGGTGTTAACGACAAACATGAGGCCAGCAAAAACGTGGAAATATTATACAGCAATATTTTGCTCCCAATTAATTCCCAATATGTAAAAAAATGTCTCGTAAAATGTTTTTGAATAGAATAAAAATTGCTGTACCATAATACATTGTAATCTTCATACTCATCATCCTCGGTCTGGTCAGTGTTTCCAGTCTCATGCAATGAATGAACATTATCTATTCTCGAGCAATTTCCAGTATCTTTGTGACTGTATTTTTCACAGGAATTGCTGGCTCATTCTGCTGCCCTCACTCTGAAATCCGAATTGGTAAAGGAAAGGTTGAAAATAAGAAATTCCACATTTTTTCCAGTGAGGCAAAACCCAACTATACCAATGTTTAATTCCAACTCACCGTTTTATCTTTTGAAAGCTTGTTCCTTTCATAAGTCGTCTGAGATGAAAAAAGCGTAAAAACATGTAGAGTTTGAAATTTATCGGTCCATTAGTATTAAATAATTGAAAATTCTAGAATCTCTAAGCTCACGCACTTTCTGCCAATAATCCTAAATCCTTCGTCTTCGAAAAAGAGCGCGAGTTATTTATGGCGAGGTGTCTGAGATGGATGAAACGAGACATTTTAGCAATGCAATGTGTGTAAAGCTGGTATCGTATCATTGTATCATTTTGAGAGAATGGAAATGCTCCGAATTCTCAATATAATCAACTCCCAGAGTTAGCACCTCTAATTGAGGGAATTGAGCCATATGTCCTGTCGATACAAATAGACTATTGTTATCAAAAGTTACTAAGATCACAGTAATCATGATTGTTAACTAAAGAAGAAAATTATCTATATTACAAATTGAGAAAACCTCACTCACCAAAAAAATGACATTGTTGGCATCATTGGATGTAAGACTGAGTTCTTTGAGTATTTTCGAAATGTACTGATAGCTTTGTCATCGTCCTCATATGACCTTTGAAACTGAAGAGTCAGCTGTTTTAAATTCTTATAAGCATTTCTCACTTGGACCATCAAATGTCTCCGATCCTTCAGCAATATATTTAATGCCCTCAGATACTTTCCACAGTTTTTAATGACTGCAACTTGTCGTAATTTCAATTCACGAGATATCAAAAGATGAGGGACATTCAATTCCTTTACGTGAGACCAAGCATGAGGTAACAGTTGTTTCCATCTCATACATACTAAAAAAAATGCATTTTTATCAATTATAAATGATTGAAAACGTGGAATAATCTCGAAATGATGATGAGATCGCTAATTCCATAAAAACACACGATTTAATTACCTTTCTCTGCAACGATCTTGTCTCTAGCCTCCAAAAGAGAAAAAATCTCCAACAAAGAATCATCTGGCAATTCATTAAATTGCATTGTCACGAACACAATTGGTCATTGACCGAAATTATCCTCGAAATGAATTATTGCTTCACAATCTCTATTTTATTTCTGTTGATATGATTCATGTTTATTTGAATGTAATAAGGATAGTATTTTTCCAGAGAGGAAACTCAAATGAATTTCCGTTACTAGTTGCCCTCTTCTGGTGAAAGTTTTAAGTACAGCAAAAATGCCCTCGAGAGAGATCCCACCCCTGAGTCAGTAAACCCACAGACCCTTTCTTAACATCGATTGTATTCGCGATGTTAAATGGGCGCAAGGCGGCGCTGAAACTCACAATATGGCTGGCGAAAGATCGCAAATACACCCCTAGGTTTTTGTCATGGAGAATAGAAGGGATAAATTTCCCTTCTATTCTCCATGGTTTTTGTGATCTTTCGCCAGCCATATTGTGAGTTTCAGCGCCGCCTTGCGCCCATTTAAAGTAGCTCATCAGTACACATAAAGTCGTTGAGTGTACAAAAATTAAACAATTTCCAAAAATTATTTTTTTCATTTTTATATTATTTATAAGAATTATTGAGGTCAATAATATGAAAATTATAACATTTTTTGATTTTTAAAAAAGTAAAAATTAATAAACAGTAATTCAGTTGACTAGCTTGCAAATATACGTGGCAACGCTGGATGTTAAAATGACCGGCGGGAGTCGAGTGGAGTGAACGCCATAAGCTCTTTACTCGAGCAGACGTTGCCATGTTGATTTCGGTTCCGGTTTCTCGTCAATTTTAACTGTTTATTGTTAATATGAACAAAACTAAACGGTTGAGCCTCATGAAACAAGTGTCAATATTTTTTATTATTTTTTTCATATTTTGAGTGAAAAATTCAGATTTTAATCTTTATTCAGAAAAAAGTTATGAGTTTTTCCATAAGACGTTGGGTTAAATGTTGATTTTTCAAAATTGATTTTTTGAAAAACTAAAACGTTAATTAAATCGAGCAAAAAATTACGATTAAAAAATCTAATAACACTTTCAGGCGATTCTTTATAGTTTTCAAAAACCTTTAAATTTTATTCCACTGATGAGCTACTTTAACATCGCGAATTTTGCTCCTTTCAGTTTCTCAATCAGCTGATTGCTCTACGCGTCGTCGATCAGCTGATTGATCATCATGGACGGATTGACCAACGATATTTATATTCCAAAGCCGATTAAATATGAATGTGAGCAAAAACACACAATTTTTTTCCATCAATTTTTATAATTGATAAAAATTTCATTCGGTGATTATCGTAATGAGTCATTGTTGTTGTTCAATTTTTCTAATTCAAAAGTAATCCCTCCTCGGTGAAATGCCCTAGAGATCCCACCCCAGATGTCACTACCAGTAGGCCCGACGGGTTTTTATTGTCTGTCGATAAATCCGCGTTCTACTTAAGTGATTCACGAGAATCTATTAGCGTTTTTCTTCCGCTGTTCATTTAAGATAGAGCGATTGCCGTGTTTCTTTAGATTGACTAAATTCAGAATATTTATCACGGTCGGGAAGGGGGGGGGGGGAGAGGGGGGTCCAACTCGATTGAAATTAGTGATATGGCAGTCAAAGCTTCAGAAAAATTTCCAGCTACTGTGAGGGCGCTCGTGTCGCCTTTCTGCGCATACGCACTTCACTTTTTACTTAAATTGAAAAATAACCGAACAGAATGGAGTATCAATTCGAGAAGTAAAAAATGTCTCTGCGGAATAAGTGTGTGGTACATAACTGACTTTCACCATGTGGTGCACCAAACTATTCTATCTCAAAGCATGCCTGTTTCGCCGAAAAATGAAGAGAAATAATAAATTCTACATTTTTGAACGATTTGCCCCTCGCAGAACTCCCTTAATATTCGGTTTGTCGTCGACATTTCACTGAGAACGACTTCTCTACAACTGAACAACGTATGAGGTTAAATGTTAACGCTATATCCAGTGTTAATATGGAAGTTTGTATATAATCCAGTAAATCAGTGCATGTTATTAAGAATATGAATCTGCTCTCAAGTGGATTTCTTCAAGATGAACCTTCTGGACCACCATACCTACAACAGGATGTAAGTTCATGTGTAGGTACTGCTTTAAAAAGTAACTGAGAAGAAAATGTAACTACTAGTGTATTACCAACTCCAAGAAGCTACCCATTCCAAATGAATCGTCAGAGTATAGAATGACGGTGAATGGGAATAATGAGTCCGACAGGGTGAGTCAAGAAAAAGTAGAAACAAACAAATCATTGCATCAGGACATTTGTCTGAAGAAAAGAAAACGTATGGACCCTTCAGAGTATAGAATGACGGTGAATGGGAATAATGAGTCCGACAGGGTGAGTCAAGAAAAAGTAGAAACAAACAAATCATTGCATCAGGACATTTGTGTGAAGAAAAGAAAACGTATGGACCCTCTCCAAACGATTGGAATTCCCACTGTACAACAAAAGGTATACAATCCATGGACTCTATTCTCGAAGTATTTTCGTGCCCGGCAGTGCGTCCCGTCAACAGAGTTAATTTCACGCACGGAAATATTTCGAGAATAGGCTCCTAGTACTATTATCATCAAAACAATGTTCCTAAAAACAACCTCCTTAACAGATGAACAATTTCAAGGAGCCCTCAGAGCCAAGGATATCAGCGTATGATGGTACGTTAACTTATGGGAGTCTTCCGGATGTTCCAGTGATTTAAAAACCATTGTTAAAGAGGAAATCCCAACCTGTCCCCCGGGTACTCCCTATACACCAGGAGGTAAATCCGTATGTCGTGAAGTACCTTTATCAAGGAGAAAGAATTAATTTTCAAAAAAGTCCATAAACAGATTATAACCAATGTTAAGGAGCAGCCAGTACCAAGCACATCTTTAGGATATCAAGGCACAGTTTCTCCGAATTGCAGTAATACTGAAGGGATCCAGAAGTCAAGGCAAAGAATCAGACAATTGCAAAAAAATTATCTCCGAGGAAAAATAAGCCCATCCGAAGGTTCCTCAAATTACCCAACGACAATCGGCGGGACTGTTCAAACTACAGAAAGACCAGCCAGTGTGTTGAGACAGAAATTGAGAAGATGTCAACGGTGGTTGCAGGCTCTCAAAAATCGCACGAAACCTTCGATTTTGGATAATTGGGAAAAATTGAACATATTGACCAAGACATTGCTCGAAATGCAGTTGATGAATGTAGATAAACGACCTAAGGTATGGTACCAAAGAATGATTGAGTAGTTTTATCGAGGGGCCATTCATTTGTGAAATCACTATGTCACTCCGAAATGAAATCCCATGGAATCGGTCGAAATCAGTGAAATTGCGATTTCAATGATTTCGGATGATTCCAAAGGAAATCACATGAAATCAATTGAAATCGGTTGAAATCAGTGAAATCATGAAATCAAAAATGAGTAAAAAAGGAATGGAAGAGGTGAAAAATTTTTAACTTAAATTTGATGACCGGTCGTGCTCAATATTTTTCAAATCCACCGACAGATCCCTTTCTAACTCTCTGATAAAGCAGTTTGTGGAGATGCTACTAATATTATCTGTGAAGCGACAGCCCGAGGAGGGCATTTTAAGTGGTGGTTCCACTCCCCTTGGAAATTGGAAAAATTCGGGTTTTTACATATGACATGTCATGCTCCATATTTTTTGAATCCACCGAAAGATTCTTTTCTCACTTTTCGAGTAGTCTGTGGAGAGGGTACTGATAGACTCTGTGAAGCGACAGACCTAGGAGTGCATTTTAAGTGGAGGTTTCACTCCCCTTGGAAATGGGAAAAAATCGGATTTTCAGATATGACCAATCGTATTACATAGTTTTTGAATCCACCGACCGATTCTCTTCTAACTTTTTGAGTATTTTGTGGGGAGGGTACTGATAGACTCTGTGAAGCGACAGACCTAGGAGGGCATTTTAAGTGGAAGTTTCACTCTTCTCAAAAATTGAAAAAAATCGGATTTTCAGATATGACAAGTCGTATTAGATATTTTTTGAATCCACCGACTGATTCTTTTTCAACTTTTTGGGTATTTTGTGGGGAGCGTACTGATAGACTCTGTGAAGCGACAGACCTAGGAGGGCATTTTAAGTGGAGGTTTCACTCCCCTTGGAAATGGGAAAAATTTAGATTTTTACATATGACCCAGTCGTGCTCGATTTAAGTTTCTAATTCTATGAAATGAATAGTTATATATTATCAAATGAATTGACCAGAAATTATTTTATTCTCGTCGCTTCACCCTCATGGTTTCATCCCTTCATTCACCCCCCCCCCCCCTTGTAATGACTCTTATGTTTGAGCCTTTTTACATTAATATTATGCATTTCTTTCCCTCCGGGTTCTATCCACATTCCCTCCTACTCCATTCCCCTCCTCCTCTATTGAATAGGTGAAATGGAAAATTTGAAATCACTTGAAATCGAAAAGAAATCGTGAAATCACCGAAAAATCCCATGAAATCACATGAAATCGATGATTTCATGAAATCATTGAAATTGCTTTGAAATCACGTGAAATCAGCAATCACTGTGTCACTAGATTTTCAAATGAATGGCCCCTCGAGTTTTATGGTAATTCATCTGATTGAATACTAAATTTAATTATCGCTAAATAATAATATCTTTTCAAATAATTAACGTAGTCTCCAGTAAGTGGGTGGCATGCGACGTCCACAAGAGCATAGGGCACGCAAAAGCCATTGTGGAATTGATTATGAGAGAATTACTCGTCAAATGGTGTACAGAAATCAATCGACATTTGACAGGAAGATCCTCTCATAGAAGAAATAATATAATGTTCGAGAAAGCAAGAGAATCACATAAAAAATCACTGAAGAAGAAAAACTCTAATTGACAATTATAAGTCGTTGATAATTATTTACATATTTAACTTAACTCGCGAAAATTAACTCGAGTTTAACTTCAGAGGTGGAGTTAGTTGACTTGTCGTTAAAAATTATCATCGAGTTAAGTCGAGACTCCGAGTTAGCTAAATTGGACTTCAGGCTAACCGAGACCTCTAGTATTGGGCCTAAATTTTATTATGAAGCATCAATTTATTGTCGAACTTCCAGACAGAAATTGTTCTAGGATGGTAATTTTTACCGAAAATTTCTCTCCGTGTAGGAACTTTTTTCGTAGAGCTCATTCGTTCCTACAAGAAAAGTCTCCATAAAAATTCGACTATCTCTCGAAGATTCAAAACTATTCCCCAAAAGCTCTGGTTTTTTCTCAATAACCACGAATGAATTGAACAAATCGATACCATTTTTTTTTGTTTTAACCAAGTTTTATTTGTTGATACAGCATTTTATTTACATATATACACCTTAAAAACTAGTTAAGAAAAATTGTGATTTAATGTCTCTTTTTTTTTAGTGTCTTGCGCTTAGGTTCTTAGAACTCACTAGCGTAATTGAATATCGGCTTACTTGCACTATGTTTTGTTTATTTTTTTTTTTTTCGAGTTTTTCATTTCTCATCAAGTATTTATTACGTACTAGTGCCAAAAAAAATAGAAACATCTTGGGTGTATCTAAAAAAAAAAGAGAGTTCTTATTGGAAAATAACGATTTTATCTGTCGATACCATTGACCAATAGGTCGATGGCATTAAACCTGCGTGGGGTACGAATGTTATACTAGGTGAACGTAAAACCCTATCACAATAATTATACGACATTGTCCTTATTGATTAATCAATGAATATCATTGATTCTTCGATCTGTAGATCAAGGATCGCCTACGAACAAATTACCAATGATCAACAATTTTGAAAAAATGTGCCTATAAATGTAAAGGAAAAGATATACTTTGATCCCCAATAGATGTGTAACAAAGAAACTCGTTTCAACGTTCCAGGATGTCCAAGGGCATCCACTCGTTTTCAATTCATCTCTCTCTCTCTGATGTAGTGCGATTGTATGAATACTATTTTCATGCATTGAAACACAACGTGCGAACACTTCATGAAGTGCTAAACAGTATTAAAAAAATGTCGATTAGACAGATCGTTACATACCATCTCCAGCACCTCATCTTGGAAAAATAGGTGCAGTTTCTACATTTTTTCTACTTGATAACTCATCTTGCGAAACGCAGTAATAACAAAGGAAGTATTTTTCAACATTTTATTTTATATTTTATATTCACGATTGAAATAAAGAATGAAAAAACATGAATTATTACCTAGAGAATTTGAAAAAAATGTTGCGAGAATTATAATTCCTATCTGACGACATTAAACCGCAGGATGACGGGGAATGGGGTAAAAGGTGGAGGAAAACAACAAAATAAGACGCAGAAAATATGGAAAAATTTCGGTGACACTGAAAGGAAAAAAATTATAATACTGATAAAAACATTGAAAACTGATTGTTTTGATGATGTATTGATTGATTGGGTATATTATGTCGGAAATCCTTGGTTTGAGGAACAGATGTTGAAAAACATTTTTTGTTAAAAATTTTCTGATTTACAGGAAATATCTTTTGACATTTCACCGTAATACCGCCCATTCCTGAATCATCTAATCAACAAAAAAGAACGGTGTTTGATGGATATGAATTTCATTTCATCTATTACTTCGATAATGAATGATTTTAGGGAGAGATTTCAGAGGATATTTTCCACAGAAATTTCCTGATTTACAAAAGAGGTAGTTCAACATCATGATCAAGACATGCGTATTGTTATAATGATGATGCTATTTTATGTATATTACTATTAATCGAATTCAATTGTTCATTGAATTATTTCATTAGAAGTTGGAGTTGCGGAAATGAAAACAAAAAAAAAAAGAAATGAAAAAAAAAGGAAATTTCTGTTGGCGTTGAAATGAACAGAATAGAGGAGACAAGGCGAGGATAATAATAGAAATGTTAAAAAAAACATTGGATTAAACGAGCAAATAATTTTCCGTTAATTCATAGTGAGGATCCTACTGTATTGATTTATCGATTAAATACAACATACTTAATAACTTCGCCTTGATGCTTTCCTCTCTCAACTTGTCGCATAAATAAATATATGGAAAAGAAATAAAAATCTAAAGGAAATTCATGAATGCATTTGTCTCTATTCATTAACAACATTCATCATGAGTCTTTCTTAGTTGCACATATATCCACCTCTCCCTCACCCCCACATAATTTTTTTTCTGCACTTTAATGACATGCAATTTTGCAACGCAACTACTCGACACACGGCTGCGAGTCCTTGGGCTCTAAAGCCTATATAAAGTGACACAGTGGGCCTCTCGCATCCCAAGTTACTACCAGATCTATAATTTTCACATATTTTTCTCATTGAATACGTGTAAATATGACACTTAGTAGGATAATAATTCTCGCGGTTTGTGTATCGACAATCGTCCATTCACGTGAAGTTGATTTACGTAAGTTATTCATAATTTTTATTCTGACTTTTATTAGTTCTCTTGAATTTTTTCATGAGTTTCGTTGTTCTTATAGCGCAGACTGTTAAGACGTGCAAGAGGGATTCTGATGACTATGCTTCGTGCTTGAGGCTTGCTATTCAAGAAGCGTGGCCAACATTTGTGAACGGTGAGTTTTTTGTAATTCATTATTTGATTTTGTTGAAACCATTGGGAGGGATGAGAGGAGAAATGAAGTTCAATTCAGTTTGATTTCGGAAAAATGAGATGAATCCACTTGAATCCAAGTTGAATTTTTAATGATTACGACAGAGTCGAAACAAGTTAGTGAATTTCCATGAGAACCTTTTCTCCAGTTTTCCTTGTCCTATGCAAAAAATATCCTCATTGTAATTCCATAACATTTTTTTCTCTCCAAAACTATAGCCTAACTCCATCTGTAATAAGATAGAATTAATAACTGGTTGATTTATGTGATGAAGGTCTCCCGGAGGTCAACGTGCCCCAGTTGGATCCGTACGTCGTGGACGTAGCCAACAACAACTATGAAGTTGGAGAAGTGACTGGAAAAATATCAGTGAGAAACTCAAAATCTTATGGATTAGCTAAAGCACGTTTCTTATCAGTGAGACCCTACCATGAGGATAATAGCTTCCGTCTTGATATTGACTACGAGCTGCCCAAGGTCCTCATCGAGGGTGACTACAAAGCCGAGGGCATCATCGGAACCTTCAGAATTGGTGGAAAAGGTAAAACAATTTCGTTGTTTCATTCGAAATTTTTCATCTTTCTAAATTTTTTTTCTTTTCATTCAGGACAATTCAATATCAGTATGACTGAAGTGAGGTGTATGTTGGTGCTCGAGGGGCCAGTAGTTAGTGATAGATGGGTCGTAGAGAGGCTTAGCCTCGTGCCAGAGGTCGGAGACATGAAAATTTGGGCTTCTGACCTGTTCAATGGAAACGCACAACTCAGTAAGTAAAACAAAGATAATCAATTGGTTATTCAATTCAAATTATATCGAGAATGGGTGATTTGAAGCCAGTCTGTGAAAGGGAATTTTTAATGAGAAATTTTCTCAGATAAAAAAAAAGTTGTTTTGACTTATTTCTCTGAACCTACTCATTCTCAAGATATGACGCAAAAACTGCATAAATTTTTTTAACCTATTTTCTTCACTCGCATCTCGTCGTTCGTCAATTATTGAATCAATCCGATAATGAGTGATGGTAGGGAAAACATTGGTAGAAATTTTTTGGAGGAAAGTTAAAGATCTACAAAAAAAGGGCTTCTGACATTTTGTCTTGAAACTACTTACTCAAATTTTTCAAATTTTTCAAATCAAAATGACTTGAAAAATTTGAGGTAATTGAAATGTTGCAGTGGATATGATAACGACAGAAAAAAAGTGGGGTACCGGAGTTAATAAGAGAGATATTTGTAACTATCTGTGCCCGTATAGTCGCATGACAAAATCTGGGCTCATCGCATCTTCTCTGTTTATTTTCTTGATATTTAATTCGCATAGTTTGATTGGAACTGTGCTGAAATGACGGAGATATTGTTCTTTATTAGTTAAAAACAAAACAAAACTTTTTCAAATTTTTTCACGACTCACATGAATTATCCATGATATGGAATTCGCATCATCATGTTTATAAGTGAATAGCGATTGTAATGAATTTTGCTACATTATTTTACAGCAAGAGCGGCTCTCAGTTTTGCCAACGAACACTGGAAAATTCTTTATCGAGGAATGTTGCCATTCGCAGCAAAAACCTGGAACACCAGTCTGAAAGATCTCATCAACGGAATCTTCACCAATCTCTCATTCTCGAAGACCTTCCCTTGATTGAAAAAAACAATGTCTTATCAATTAATTTTATTTCTCCTCAATTGATTCAGTAGCTATGCCGTAAAATGTGTATAGAACTTGTCTATGACTTTTTTTCTCATCATGAAATTATCTCAAAAACGACTGATCGTAGAAGAAGATATCAGAGGGCTTTCTTTGTGGAGCATTCTATGAAATACAAAGACTCTTTGACATTTCCTCCTAAATTTAGCAATCAACGAGATAATTCCACAATTAGAAAAGACGTTCCACTTCTCTACTGAATTGTATCTGACGTTCACAATCCCTGAAAATTCATGCAATTAAACCTTTTGTAATATTCAGTTTAAACTTAGAAATCCCAGCAATTGAGCTCCAGAACTCGAATGTAATATTGAATAAGAATAAAAAAATTGATAAGAAGGAAAAAAAATTGCAGGTTGAGGCGTCAACTCTCCCACTATTTCTCGAGTGGAAAGTTTCATCCACAGTGAAAAGTCCTTCATTGAATTATTCCACATAATAAATAGATGAATGAATGAAAATAAATTTTAACAATGTTGGAAAAGGCCTCAGATAATTCTATGATAAGTTCATATTTCATATTCCTATTTTATTCTTTCAATATGACTAATAATGAAGTACCAGTTGAACGTGCAGTATATCGAGATACGCGGTAGCGTATCGGTCAAGTCAATTTTCGAAATCTTTGCGTCTCCGAAAATCAGGCCGAGAGCTACACGACACAACTACCCCCTCCACTCCTCCCGAACAAGAATAACTCGATAAAATAAAAATGCGCAAGATTACGGGAAACCTTAGTTCAACCTTAGTTACATCATATAAATCGCATATGTCCTACAATGCCCTAAAAGCCGAGGTGGTACCCAGAACTTCGAGTGGCGAGACTGGTCTGAAGATACTCACGAGGAATGGCTCAGCCTCCATTTTTCGACGCTGGGGGAAGTCAACGAATCAGTCAATCCCTGGTGCAACTCCACCAAATTTCCCGGAACTTCGAGATCTTCAGCATCAAAATCAGCAGTAACTAAAAAGCTATGTTTATATTATCAAAATGCAAATAGTATTCTTGGTAAAACTATCACGATCTTAAGGAACTCATGCTTGTGTAACTTTGATGTTATTGCCTTTACGGAAACATGGCTTTTGCAGGATCGTTTATCAGCGGAATTTTTTGATAAGAAATTATACACGGTGTTCAGGTATGACATGGAGGATTCTGCGAAGGATAGGCATGGTGGAGTTCTCTTAGCAGTTAGAGAAGGTCTTAAGTCAAAGTAAATTAGTTTATCGACTCTACATGTGGAAGCCTACATCGAGATTGAATCACTAGGAGTTGAGGTCTCTGTTAATCACTCACAAGGAACACTAGGGAGGTGTTCCAATCCGATTTCGATGAAACTCATATATGAAGTAGAGGACTCAAAACTAAGCGACACGTAGTTTTTTTATCAGCGGATACGTAGTTTTGAGGGGGTAAACCATGGTCAGAAGGTGACCACTTTTGGGGGTGATTTTTCAATTCCACCTATAAGAAGGGAATTTTCGTAAATGTTCATTATGGGAATAAATAGCTCGTGAGGAATTATGAAAATCACAATTGATAGTTCCTCCGTGGGTTGAAATTTGGGGGGTAAACTACCCTTGTAAAGACTTCATTTTTCAAAAAAAAAAAAAAAAAAAAAAAAACTATAATTCAGAATTTTATGAAACCAACTGCGTTGGATGGAACATAGAAAAATGTGGAATACCGGTTTTTGATTTTTCCCCAGAACTGGAGTTTTCTAGGGTGAAAAAAATAATTTTCCGGCAACATCATCCCCCAAGGTGGTGGAGTTATTTATTCATTCCTCTGAGGTAATGAATAGCTTATGAGAAATCGTGAGAATATCCAATAATAGTTCCTCTCGGGGTTGAAGCTGACGGGGTAATTACCCCCGTGAAATAATATTTTTTTATCAAACAATTATTGGCTTTCACGGAAATGATTGTATTGGAAGAGATATGAAATAATACAGCATCCCTTTTTATGAAAGAATAAAATTGGATTCCAGATATCCCAAGTTTCAATTTTGATTTCAATAATCCGCACGTAAAAATGATATTTTTCCAAAATTCGGCGATAAACGAGTAACGATAAAAATAGATCAAAGGAAAGATCCGCTGGAACAAAATTTCCTTTTTCTTCAGGTACAGCAACAGGGTGTTTATATTTGAAGAAAAAGCAGTGACGAGTACGAAAAAAAATTTGCTAAATAATCGGAATTTTTCCATATCTTTCAACGAATGATTGAACTTGTTTTTTTCATATGTCGCAGGAACATTGTAAATACTGCTAAAACTAAAGTTATACCATTCAGAGTAAGTAAAAGAATTCTTAAAGCAGAGAAAAAGGCTTTTAGTTTTGACGGTAATCTTTTAGAAACGATGATTTCCTACGAATATCTGGGTGTTTTGTTAGACAGTAATTTAAAGGGCTTTCATACGGTTAATTACGCAATTAAAAAAGCAAAATCTGCCATTGGAGTTACTAAGTCTATTCTGGTTAAAGCTAAATTTGACGCTTGGTGCACTAACAATGCGATCAAACTTTTTGAAAGTGTGGTATCTCCCACGTTGCTTTATGCGGTGGCTTCTTAGGGTCTTGGACACTATGATCAATTGGAAAAAATCCAAAATGATTATTTTAAGCAAATTCTGTTACTTCCTGCTAATACTCCTGGGTATGTCTTAAGGCTGGAGCTTGGACAGAAACATTTAGCGGTCAGAGCTTTAGATCTCACGATAAACTGGGTAATCAAGGTGCTTAAAATGGATGCCAACCGTATTCCTCTAATCTGCTGGTCGCGACTTGTTTACTTACTAGATAAGCTCTCAAACAAAGTGGAATATAAATGGGTCTCAAAGTTAGAGAAAATACTGTCAAAAATAGATATGGAGTTCTTATGCCTTTGTACTAACCCCGATATCTGGTGCGCTAACAAGGAAAAAATTATAACTAGATTCTTCGATAACATGAAAGCCCAGGATTATCTAAGATATACGGAGAGTACTTCATTACAGATTATTATTCAACACAATCTCGCGCTCAAAACGCCTAGATATCTGTTAATGCGTTGTCCAATGTCAATGGCTCGTACAGTTGCGCAAATTCGTCTTGCTAACATTTATGCCAGCAGAATACTTTTTAACAACAAAATATATAACCTCAACCCACAAGGGTATTGTAAACTTTGCCAGTTTGAATTAGAGAATTTGACTCATGTCATTGTTAGGTGTCCGCACTATCATAATTTGAGAATTGCTCATTTTAATGATCTTCTCACTGGGTATACTGAGGAAGACTGGTTAGCCAATTTACTAGACATCAAAGACCCAAGACGAATGAAACGACTAGTATTTTTCATTATAGATGCCCTGAAATTTCGAGATCGTATGTTAAGCACCGAGTGAGAACTGAATGCCTTGTATTAGAAGAGCTTGATGTAGAGCTAGAGACTCATTTCCTTATGGGAACACTGTTGTATATGTATTTTATGTCTGTTTAATTTGGAATTGTCATCATATTATTTGTAACTCGCCCCCCCCCCCCCCGTGCAATGTGGGTGTCTTCTGGGGGCCTATTCTGGTTCGTATAAATTGATAAATAAATGAATAAATCTTGATTTTGCCAGTCTTTAGACCGGTAAAAATGACATTTATTCATTTATTTATCCATTTATACAAACCAGAATAGGCCCCCAGATGATGTAAACCCATGCAGGCACGTATGCTAAATAAATAAATAAATAAATAAATAAATAGACTTCATTATTATAGTATATATGAGCGGTTTCACAAATTTTCGGTGTGGATTTGTACCTCAATATTTTCGACCATTTTTTTTTGTCATCAATGGTTGTTCCGTCCCAAACGGAATATTCATTTTATTCCTAAAAATATTCTTCAATAATTGAGGACATCATTTGAATTGATTAATTTATAGAAATTTTATGAGTCTATCACCCTAAAATTTACTTTCATATATAAATTGTAACATTTGAGTATTTCCCGGGTTTAGCTTGAAAGCAGAAATATAGTTTATCCCTCAATCCACTGTGAAACTACCGTAGACAGTTGAAAACGCCCCTGTAATGAGGCCCATATACCTGAAAACAACCCTGAGGACGTGTCATAGCAGCACGTTAGAAGAAAAACTAACAGTACTCGTCCAAGCGGTCAGTCGGGGTACATCAAATACTCATTCAGACCAATATTTGGAATAAATCTTTTCCCTGTGAAATACTCAAGTGAATCGAATCAGGTTTCCTCAAATTATAGTCTACATGAAGACATTTTAACTAAGAATTTAATATATAACAGAATCAAAATGACAAATCAAAGAGTTATAAATCATCAAAACAAACTCATAAGATAAACTCAATTGTAAATCACATATTTAAAATAAAAAATAAAAAAATCATCAATAACACACTTTTCTATCTAAATAAAAAAAAAAAAAAGAAATAAAAAAAATAAAAGTCGTAAGTCACCTGAGTGAGCTTAATTGTTAGCTCAGGAGTATCGCACAGTCGGTACAAAACAATGGTTAATATCTATTGAAATGAAGCATAAGCCACATCTGGGCCTCGATCATGAAGAAGAAATTTCCTCGTGAGTTCACGCGAGCAGTGATCACGTCACAATTGTAACAATTAATTCATTCTCAATTAATTGTTATAATCCGAGGCGATCATTGGTGAGATGAGCTCAAGAGAAAATTTCTTCCTCATGATCGACGCCCAGTTTTCTTTTTCTTCGGTGAGATCCCATGCCCGAGCGGTATTTCACGTTTTTTCCTTTTTCTGGGGGTGGAAAAAGAGGGGATGATGCGACAACAAAATTTTTAATACACTTTTTGGAGGAAATTTTTTTCGCTTTTGATTAAAACTATTTTCATGAGCCTCAGGAAATCGGAAATGTAAAATGCATATGGTTGACTATCTTTGTTTCTGGATGAATATCGTTTCTGTACTAATTATGTTCCCTAATAAACTATATATACATATATATATATATATTTTGAATAATTTATAGTTTTCTACAAAATCAAACTTGTGCCTCCGAAAATTCCAGTTTCGAGCAAAAAAATAAAAAACCAGTTTCCGCATTTTTTTGCATCGGGTGCTCTTCCTACTGGGCTATCCGGCCTTTAGCTGCATTCTTTCATGTTTTTTCGAATACTATTAGTTTTATGCAAATTTGAACAATATTTTTTTTTTTCTGAAAGACACAATTTTTATGAGAGTAGTTCACCTCCAAATTTGAAACCTCAGAGTAAGCATTGATTGTGATTTCCATAATTCCTCCCCAGCTATTCATCAGTTGGATAAATTGAATAAATAACACTACGACCTTGATGGATGATGTTGCCGGGAAATTATTTTTTTCACCCTAGAAAACTCCAGTTCTGAGGAAAATGAAAAACAGGTATTCCGCATTTTTCCGTGTTCCATCCAACGCAGTTGGTTTCATAAAATTCTGAATCATAGTTTTTTTTTTTGAAAAATGAAGTCTTTACAGGGGTAGTTTACCCCCCAAATTTCAACCCACGGAGGAACTATCAATTGTGATTGTCATAATTCCTCACGAGCTATTTATTCCCATAATGAACATGTACGAAAATTCCCTTCTTATAAAAGTGGTCACCCTCTGACCATGGTTTCCCCCCTTAACACTGCGTATCCGCTGATAAAAAAAAATACGTGTCGCTTAGTTTCAAGTCCTCTACAACATATATATATATATATGAGTTGCATCGAAATCGGAGGGGAACACCTCCCTAGTGTTCCTTGTCAGTGCTATACTTGATATCGAACAATATAATAATATTTCTAACTCCTTGGATAGATATCTTGATTTGGTTCTATTTTCTGTACCATGCAATGTCTCTAGGGCTATTTACCCGCTAGTACCCGAACACAAAAAAAGAAAAAACCGACATATTTCGGCGTCCTACATACTTTTATCTCACTCGGTTCGAACGAGCGTAGCCGCTTCAATCTCCTCATAATCCGTGAGCTCCATCCCCCACCACGGGACAATCATTACAAAATCGACATATTGAGCCCTTTAATGCTCTTGAAGTCATAATTAACTATAATCACAAAAGAACTCATTGTGACTCTTTCAATACTTTTGATGCTCGTTCCTCCCTGAGATATAATTTCAAAAGGTGTTACTCTGAGAATCTTTAACTTGAAGTTAAATTGACTGATTGGTCATCAATTTTCGACTTGGATATTAATAACATGTGTGGCAATTTCCATGCGAAAATTACGGAATTGTTGGACAGAAATGTACCTAAGATCCCTAATCGAAATCATTCGTACCCTTTGTGGTTCATGAAATCAATTATTAATGATATTAAACTAAAAGATCATCATAGACTTAAATCAAAAAAGTCATCTTCTGGGCTTTCATGCTTCTCAGTTTAAAGCTCTTAGAATAAGTATTAAAATTGATATTAGAAGGGCTCATAGAGAATATATCATATCTGTGGAAAATTCGATCAAGGTTAACTCAAAGCACCTCTGAAATTTTGTTAATGGCCTGAGTAATGACAGAAGGATACCTGGTATTATGGTGCTTGATGGTGTTGATCTTGAGACTCCGGACTCGATTGTCAATGGCTTCAGAGACTTTTTTGCTAGTGTATATGACAATGATATAAATTCACTCTGTAGTAGGACTGAGAAGAATAAGAATTCAACTCAATCACGTAGGAAAAATTCCTATAGGATAATATTACTTGGTAATTTGACTAGTATAAGCCGTAGTGAGATTAAGAAGGCCTTGAACTCCCTACTGTATAATGACTTCTGGGCTGGATGGTATTCCTGCATCCTTAATCAAAGACTGCCAATTAGCATTTATCAAACCATTATTTATGATATTTTCGGGTGCAATCTCTACTAGAATTTATCCAAAGATGTGGAAGAAAGCAAAAGTTACACCAGTTTTTAAATCTGGTGATAAGAATGATGTAACGAATTACAGGCCCATTTCTGTTCTATCTAATTCTTCTAAAAAATGTGAAATTTGTATTTACAATATACTCAATAACTTATTCAAATGCTATTTAACGCCATTTCAGCATGGATTTACTAAAGCCAGATCAACTGATACAAATCTAGTCCAAATCACCCAGATACTAAATGATGCCTTATCTGTGGGCAAGCAAGTGGATGTCATCTATATTGATTTTAGCAAAGCCTTTGATAAAGTTAACATTGATATCCTGTTGGATAGAGTTGCTGAAATTGGTGCTGATGATAACCTATTGAGGTTACTGAGGTCATACTTAATAAATAAAGAAAATTTAGTAACTTGTAGGGGTTATGCCTCAAAGGCCTTCTCCCCAACGACTGGTGTCCCTCAAGGTTCAAACCTTGGCCCTCTTCTTTTCAATATATTTATTAATCCTCTCTCTGACAATCTGTCTTGCACCAAATTATTTTATGCTGATGATGCTAAACTTCTAAATGTTATTGAAAGTGAGGCAGATTCAAAGTCACTTCAGGAGGATTTAGATAAATTTTACCAGTGGTGTGTTATCAATCAACTATTGATCAATAAAAAGAAGTGTGCCAAGGTTTCCTACCATCGTGGCCGTGACCCTCTGAACTTTAATTATTTAATTGGAGGCGAGCCACTTCAAACGGCGGAATCTTACGTTGACTTGGGAGTCCTCTTTGATAGATCACTGACCTTTTATCCACATATAGAGGGATAACTAAGGCTAAGAGAACTCTAGGGTTCATCATAAGACTAACTAAGGATTTTCATAACATAGAAACAATTCGTGTTTTGTACCTTACTCTGGTTAGACCGAAACTTGAATATGCTAGTGTGATCTGGTCTCCTAGCTACTCAAAGTACTCTGATGCGATTGAGAGAGTTCAGAGGAGATTTATAAAGTATTATATGTTTAAGAAGTCGGGGCTCTACCCTGAGCGTGGCATAAATAATAATTTTCTCTGTGAAAAACTGAAATTTTTCAGTCTCTCTGAGGCGGCATTATGCGGACATACTGTTCTTGCTTAAACTTTTTAGATCACTAGTCGAATGTCCACTGATCTTGGAAAGGTTCCCCATTCGGGTGGCTCTCCTGAACTCTCGCTCAAGATTGCCATTTTACCTACCTCATGCGAAATCGAATTTAACTCTCGGGTTTCACTGTATAGAATGGCTAATGAAATAAATGCGTGGGTGATCTCAAATGATTCTATTGATATTTTTTGTGATTCTATTCATGTTTTTGCAACAAAGTTGTATAAGTTCCTGACTGACCTGAGGCAATGATAACTGTGACCATTCATAATATTTAATCAATATCTAATCTACAGGGTGTCCCGCAACCGATCACTTTCCTGAAAGGGTATTGGAAAGGATCATTTTTGGGATGGAAAGTTCCTCTTCGACTTTTGGATGCAAGATTTTTTTTTTTTTGATTTGTTCAATTTTTTCCTGCCTGACCTTATATTTTTTTTTGTTTGTTACTACTCATTCCAGGAATGCCAGGGCCGAAATTTTATTTTTCATAAAGGGTTCAATTTTTTATTTGGATCTTTTTCGGCGTAAGGCCACATACAAATTTAAAACCCCACTCACCCCCTCCTTGATATTTAGCGCCTCCAATTATTTTCGGAAAGGAAAAACTAAATTGCAAAATTATTTTTTTTTCTTTCATTTTTGGGTATTTTTCATTATCTTTTTCTGCCCTGCTACCCATCCATGGACAAACACACTTCCCCTTTTTGGACCTTTGGCGTTCCGAATTATTTTCAAAAACTCAAAAATCAAAAACCCAAATGAGTTATTATTACTATTTTTTTGGTTCTTCGGGTGTCATTCTCTCGCAGCCCAGATTATTGCCAAAAAGTCGAAATGAAATTACAAAATAATAATAATAATTTTTTTTCTCGTTTTTTTTGGGTTTTTTAACTTCCCGGGATAGGGAAGTTATTGTAATCACCCCGAAAATCGAAATTGTGTGTGTGTGTGTGTGTGTAGTCTGTCCTTGACCGAAAATTTTGGTCAACGATATCTCGTTAACGGATGATGCGATCAAGGTCGTCAATGACAATCGAAGCGTCTTCATCCAACTTAGAGCCGAAAGGACTTTGAAAAAAAATGTTCCAGTCGTTCTCCAGTTTTTCCAGGAAAATATCAAATGAAAAAAATAGTACATTTCATGCCCGAGTCTTGGAAAACAGATCATCCTCCCCCACGTGCAAGATTGCCTTCCGAGCCGAAGGCGAGGATGGCAAGCACGTGGGGGAGGGTGATATGTGTTCCATGACCAGGCGTGAACATTATTTTTCGTGTCGTGGGATCGGGAAAACGCCATTTTTGTGGCGCGCAGCGCCACGAAAACGGGGTTTTTCAGGTCCGACGACACGAAAAAAAAATCTTTTTCGTTTTTTTTTTTCGTTTGTTTTTCTTTTATTATTGTTATGATTATCATTGTTATTTCTTTTTCCACTTCTCGCGAACCCTACTATTGCTTCCTAATGGAAGCATTGCAATCGTTCAATTTTCACATTTTCTAATTTTGTTTGGAAATTATGTAGAATGGTTTGAAACGAAAAAAAAAGATGTTTTCAGCTCATGTTCGCATGTGCGCATGTTAATGGGCCCTTCGTCCTTTATATTTGAAAAATGAATAATTACAAGGGTAAGGGAATTTTTTAAAAATGAAATTACGCTAAAAAGTTAGTCTTAGTTAGGGCTCATTCTGTGCCGAATTTCAGCTCGATCGGTTCCTTAGATTTTGAGAAATTACGATTTCTCTTTAAACCTTATGCGTGAATATAAAAAATACTCAACCGATTGGATTTTTTTTTTATGTTCGTCTTGATATCCTTCATCATAATCACCCCGTATTTGCCAATTGTAACCGGACAACACGGTCGCCAGGTAATTTAATCCTTTAATTACCAAGAATGTACCGATATCTGTCGGTTTTTTTTAGAATAATATAATCACAAGACTCCGATTTAATTTCTAAGCCAATTAAATAACATTGCTATGATCGATTTAACGTTTACGACGTTCATTTGAAATCTCAGGATACGATTCGTTGAATGATTCTGAAGTTAACAAATGGAATAAATTAACCTTGGAATCTGCAATCCCTAGAATCCCGATGCACCTCTCTCCCACGGTTTTAGCTCCTAGGATGTAAATCCGCAACTCCAGGCGACAGCGGCCGAACCCCGGGTTAATCAGGAATCAGGAACCAGGAAACAGAGAATTATTTGACGAAGATTATTCGATGGCTGCCTCTCTCATCAGTTAGACATCCAGTTCCGTGAAATGAGTGTTCTTTTTCCAAAGATGATTGTCAGAATTATTAATTCATAAATATGAAAGCCAGAGTTCACTCATGACACAAAAAATTCCATCAAAGGTTTTTATTTCACAATAATAATCCATTTGAATATTAATTCTCTTTCACAATTAATTAAATTGGTTTTGAATTATAATTTTGATTATTCGCCAGATTTAACTTGCTAAGCGAATAAATTATTTTAATTAATCGACAAATTCAATCGAATGAATTAATTAAACTTTTTTCTTTGACGTTGACAAGCTCTTGGCCAATATTCAAGTGACAATCTTTTTCTTTTGTTTTTTTCTTTTTTTTTTCTCTCCAAATTTTATAAACATTTTTTTTTTTTTCATTCGAATGTCCCCGAATTATCATGAGATCCAGGTGATTTTCACCTGGATGATATGATGGTTTCGGTTACACAACGTGTTCATGCTTAGTTTTCGAGATATGACCATTTTTCTGTTTTTCAGAGAAAATCTTTGTAATCTCTCTAGCTTGTGCAAAAATGGAGATATTTACTTGAAATTTGACATAAAGGTGTTTCTTATGAAAACGATGTTCCTTATTAAGAATCAGATCAATCGGACAATTAGTTCTGGAGATATTCAACTTTGTACGAAAATCTGTGTTATTCAATATCTCGAAAAATACTTAACTGACTTGATTATTTGTTTTTTTAAAATCTCCTTCTGAATGCCTTCTATTTTAATCAATCAAAAATATGTATACCCGTATATACAAAGTTTTCGAGATGTTGAATGGAACACATTTGCAATAATAATACGCGAAAAGGATTGAAAGAACCATTCGAAAGCGCTCCATCAATAGCCCATACGTTGTGCCTTTCCTGCGTCCAAAGTTTATTTTTTTAAGGCGAGTCAGTTCTATCATTAAACTATATGTTTTCGAGGGTGCTGAACACGAATCTGATAATAATCATTCGTGAATGTGGTCAGTTCTCTTTGTTTATAACGGTTGGTTATAACGTGATTTCGCGGAAACGGTAGAAATTATGAAAAAAAGTTTCAGATGAAAAAAATTTCTCATTTCAAGATGCATCGATTTTGTCTTTTGATATTTTAAAGAAACCGAAAAATGCTTATATCTCCTAAACTCGTATGAATCGGTATATACAGGGTGTAACATTATTGGTGGAAAACCTCCCGACCCCCGACGTAAAATGACCTTCTAAATACGGGAAAAATATTTAAAAAATTTAATTTGGCTAATTTTTCTAGTACATCAATTTCATTTCGCCTTAATCATCGCCGTGACTATCGACACGGGTGTTGCATTAGGTTTGACTCCAATCGCCGCAGAGGCTATCGCTACAAGTGTTGCATTCTATATTGCCTCGATTATCGCTGTGACTGTCGCAACAAGGGTGGTATCCTCGGTGGTATCCAAAATCGCCTAAATTACCACTGTGTCCATTGCCACAAGTAATTTTTTGCGTATTTTTTCCGTATTTAGAAAGTCATTTTACGTCGGGGGTCGGGAGGTTTTCCACCAATAATGTTACACCCTGTATATTTTCATTGATCTAGATCAAGCCCATCGAGTATAGTATTCTGAAAAAAAATTGAAATTGGTGCAGTTGTTTCTGAGATATTGAGGAAAACCCAAATTTAAACAAATCATTATATCTCAGGAACGACGTGACCGATCAGACTGAAACTTCGCGACAAAGTTGTGCATATTCATGAGTACCATGAACCAAAATTTTAGATTTTCACTCAAAAATTTCACCCTATTCATGTTAAATTTTCTAAAAACAGATTACCCAAAACCCAAGTTGTCACATACATACGTACCGACATGTCTCTAAAATCATCATCATTCCATGTTTCATGACATTCTGCATCATTTCCAATCAGAATTAGAAATCCTTAAAATGGGACGAATACAATGCTTCCAATCGGAAGCAAAAAAAACTAGTGAAATATTTCGGATGATATAGATTACTTCAACTACTTAACTACTTAAATACGTAATTACGTTCATCCCCACATTTCAATTACACCCATTACTGAGTTATTCGAAGAGAGCGTTTTCAATGTTTTTCGGAGGAATTTTCCAGACTCTTTTCGAAACATTTTCTCGAATTGATTTTTTTTATTTTTTCATAATAAGGCCTTGGCCTAGGAGATCCTCAGACGATTCTGACGAACCGGGAAGTTTTTTTGTGGCTTGAACAGGTCACACCCACCATGGGAGCGAGCTTGCGAGCGACCAACAACGCACCACTAGTTGACTTGTCTAATGGACCACTCTCAAAAAACAAAAAAAAAAAATGAAAAAAACTAATATTCATTTTGTAATTTCGTTTTGAGTTTTTTTTAAATAATCTGGGCTGCCAGAGAGTTTTCGTTTTTCGACTCATTAGCTGTGTTAAGGAATGACACCCGAAGAACCAAAAAAATAGTAATAATAACTCATTTGAGTTTTTGATTTTTGAGTTTTTGAGAATAATTCGGAACACTGAGGGTCCAAAAAGGGGAAGTGTGTTTGTCGATGGGTGGATAGCAGGGCAGAAAAAGATAATGAAAAATACCCAAAAATGAAAGAAAAAAAAATAATTTTGCAATTTAGTTTTTCTTTTCCGAAAATAAATGGAGGCGCTAAATGCCAAGGAGGCGGGTGAGTGGGGTTTTAAATTTGTATATACCA
Organism: Coelinius sp. EB29; assembly: GCA_035578325.1. NCBI lineage: Eukaryota > Metazoa > Arthropoda > Insecta > Hymenoptera > Braconidae > Coelinius > Coelinius sp. EB29. Next base: position 706,612 of record JAOZGT010000027.1, on the reverse strand, counting down.
CTACGCTGAAAAAGATTCAAAAAAAAAAATGGAACCCTTTATGAAAAATAAAATTTCGGCCCTGGAATGAGTAGTAACACAGAAAAAAAATATAAGGTCAGGCAGGAAAAAAATTGAAAAAATCAAAAAAAAAACCTCGGATCCAAAAGTTGAAGAGGAACTTTCGATCCCAAAAATAATCCTCTCCAATACCCTTTCAGGAAAGTGATCGGTTGCGGGACACCCTGTATATATGTATACATATATATATATATATATATATATATTTTATTTCTTTATCCTTTGGTCTTACCGACGCAACTACTCGGTTTGAGATCTACACTTGCCACCCTATCTTTTCTCTCTTTTTTGCGGCCCATGGGCCGACTTTTCTAATCTGTACCGCATTTGTCCGAGGACTAAGGGAACCATGGAAACCTTAGCCAGTACAGTCGGCCGATAATGTAGAGTTCCAGTGTACCCCTCTGTCACACTGATGAGAGGCGCACACTGGATCTCTACACCCGTGCCTACCGCTCAGCAATTTTTGGTACGAGCGACGGTGTTCCTAAACGGCCACCCATCCAAGTACTAACCAGACTCAATGCTGCTTAGCTTGGATGTCCGTCGGAGCAACACCTCGCTCGCCCAACCATTACTGTCGGTTTACATATATATATATATATATTGTAACGTGACATTTTCGGATGGGGGTTGGAAAATGAGAGTTACCTTCGCCCTCTTCCTCCCAATCGAGTTTTACCCTAAAATTTAAGTATTGGGCGCCAGATCATTTTTCACCGGAACGATCAAACCGAATAAAATTTGCAAATTCACTAAATCGCTAGACTCAAACTAATGTGAAAATCCAAAAAAAAGAGGTCACTCGATTGGAAAGGAAAGGTCACGGTTGCCGGTGTCGCTCAGGAGGCTGGGTTATGGAGAGAGGGGTGGATTTCAGGTGGAAACGAGGTGTCGGGCTTGAAACGAAAGAAAATAAAACTATCCAAAATAATGTTTACATGTTCCACTATTGAAAACTTAAGACAATACACTTCGAAATCATATTTTACATTTGTAACCCATAACGGGAATCAACCGGTACCAAATCCGAAAATTTCAAAAATAATAAAAATAATGAAAATAATAATAATTCCTCAGAGAGGCTAAAGAAAATCATGATAATAATTATTTAATCGGATTCGTAAACCCGCAAGGCCGTTGTATTCAACGGAGCTGAAACAACGCTAAATAATTTACCCCCAAAATTTTAATTCCCGGAGAGATCGGAATTCCGAATTAAAATAAAATAAATCCGAGATTCTGAGAATCAACGGAGACGGAGTCCCAATACGGGAACGTGAGAACGAGAGAGAGAGAAGAGAAGAAAAATATGCCACTCGTCCTACGCAGTGATAGTGGAGAAAAATAAATCAGAGAAATTAATTTAATTGCACTAAAATCGCGAAAACTCGCAAACCACTAGGCCGATCGTGTCCACTCGGATATTGCCGTGATCCTTAGGATCCACGGATACCACCTATGCATTTTCAGGCATAAAGATTAAAATTTACCCCTCTAAACGAGGACATAAAACACGCGTAATTTTAAACGGCTAACTGTGCCGCTCAGCGCGCAACACTTACCGCCGACGCTCGTAGGCGCGGGGAACGAGAGGGGGTGAGGCAACTCACCGTACTCGAGCCCACGCTGCACGGTGAACACCGACAGAGAGGGAAAATGGCCGACTGCGCGTCGGAAAGTGACGCCGCGAGGTATTTCCCTTTTACCTCGGGATTTTTATAAAAAATAAAACCCTCAGGGGAACCCTATGATAGGGAAAACCACGAGAAAGATACTCGTGAAGAATCAACACCTCAACCCACACAAATACTTATTTATCTCCCGATATATCGGGGAAAAATTGCGACGCACGTGGCTGAAGGCCAAGGTGGTCGACCCGTCGTGAGACGGAAAAGCCGGCGCCATTATATCAATGGCGCGGATAACACTCAGAAAATAACCCAAAAACTTACCCTTTTCGCCTTCTTGGGCACCTTCTTCACCATTCTATAGCTGGTGCCTCCTCTGAGCCCAATAAACTTAATCCTCACACGGGGTGGGAGCACTTAAAAAGTTGACCTGTCTTGACCGGGGTCAAGACGAAGACTTCTCACTGGGTCAGTGTCGTGACACTGACTCGGTGGAAAAGTAGAGGGGAGAATCAGGATCATCCTGATCTACCGCAGCGCGACATGTGGATAACCGGCGAATTTTTGTCGCCGTGACCCCTTGAATCGCCCAATTCAATTCAAATTAGAATTGGGGGAAACTCTAACTCTAATCATTTTTAACTTAATGCTTCGGGGTTACTACCCCGAGTTATAGGGACGGATGTAAGTCCCCAGAGGCCCAATATTATTTGTAGCACCTCCCACGGATCGGTTCTCCGGGATCAATGGAACGTAATTGTTAAAATAAAATTGAATAATAAAAATAATTAACTCAACCCAAATACAACCTGGCAATTCGCAGAGAACAAGGGTTGCGCTTGTCTCTTACGACCTTCCACCGTACCGAAAACATACCCAACTAGTTCCATTAGATCCACTAAAATTGTGGAGCGCTGATATTTCAATCAGCCCTAATCGATTCCCCGTGGGATTAGCAAAAGGATGATCCCCATAGAAAAACCGGATGGCTCTCACTGTCGGCCCTTCTTCGCGATAATTCTATGGGTCCTCACAAATAATTAGCCCTGACAGGGTTTCCTGTCCTCGGGAAAGAACTCCAAAAAGTAACCTCTAAAAGCCACCATTTCGGGGAAAAATAACCGCACCGAAGTGGGAGAATAACCTAAACTAACTCTCTCTCTCTCTCTCGTACTCTAAACCCATGGACGGCGGATGTTCGGGCAAAGAGGTGGTTGGTTTGCTGGTTGTTTTGGGTGTTCCAACGAACATCCCCACATCCCCAAAAAAAATCTAAAAAAAACCCCAATTTGTGGCAAACATATTACAAAATTTAAATTTTTCAAAATATTTCAAAATTATTAATTTTTTGAACATATTCAAACATTAATTATACAGTTCATATAGTTTCACCCTTACAGTTTGACGTAACTCTGCGTAAGTGTAAAACACCAAGGTCCGGCATCAATTCTTAACCGAATCTCGGCCAAGCGTTGGAAGCCGAGATATGGCCGGCTGATCACTGGCCAATACTCGGGCCGACGTTGATCTACGAAACTTGGCATGCCAGCTCTCGGGCAACACTTGGTCCGATATGTAAGGTCTGGCGGTTTCTACCCGGGTAAGTCCACGTAGAGAAAAGTTCAGTAAAAATTTCGAGTTTGTTCCGTAATCGTGGGGCGATCGTGAGATGTGTGGAAAAATTACGTGACGTACGTTCCATAATTTTTTACTCCAAGTCACGGAAAAATAACGTTCTCTTCAAGTAAAAATTACCGAAAGTCACGTAATTTTTTTCTCACATCTCAAGTTCGCCGCTCGATTACAGAACAAACTCGAAATTTTTACTCAACTTTTCTTTCCGTGCTTAGTGTGTAATGGTAAACTTATCACGCGCCCATAAATTAGAAATCTACAGGTGCGACCTGTCAGATATCGCATCAAGCGAAAATAGACGTATTAAAACTCGTCAAAAAGGACACATTGGGGGGCAGGAGGAGTCGCTGCTAGAGCCTGAGCTCTCTCTTGCTCCGTGACCACCGTGCTGACCACACGTGCTAATAAGTGCTCTTCATTATCATTTTATTTCACTTTTTTCATTTCACTTTTTTTCTTTTTTTTTGAAATAGTTGGGTACCCAATAATAAATAAACAAAAAATAATAATAATAATAAGTGGTCAGAGCAGAGCAAATGGATCTTCTATCTCCAAATCCAGATAAGTAACATTGTTACAATATATATATTTCTCAGTTTGACTCGAATTTTGGGGGATTAAATTCCTTTGTGGAAAATTTAATACAAATCTCGTCTGACGTATTTAACGAATAATATGACTATTTTTCAACATTCAACTAAAAAACTGGCCAGTAAAATATAAATTTTTATAAAATCTTAGTTCGTAATTATATTGATTTTGATATTGACAAACAAAAAACAAAGACAAGAAAGAAAAAGATAATTAGTTATAAGATTCATTAATCAAATGTTAAGAAGTTATATTTTTTTTTTGAATTGTGTTTATGTGTGAAATTAAGAATTTAATTTGAGAAGAACAAAAAAAAAAGAAACTATTAACTTGTATAAGAAATACGACAAAATCCATTTGGATATATTCAAATAATTTATTAATTGATATAGAACTGAATAATTATTACGAGGACAGATAAAGTGATAGGAACAATAACTGATAATCATAATAATAACGAGATGAAATATTTACCATGAATTCTGAGTTAATTATTAATTCATTTAAATTAATTTTCCTTATTGCCTCATTTTATATTTTTAGTGCACTCATTGAAAAGGTACAATTTAATTTAAATATTATTTTCAAAATTCATTTGATTAATTTTTGAGTATTATGTTGTTGACTATTTTTCTGGAGATTATCAGAGTTTATCTCATAATTTGTCTATTGGATTGGATTACTCGACACATTCAAATTGATGAAATCCTCATTTATAGAATATTTATAATTGCACTAGTAATGATCAATATCTTGAATTTTATTAAGATCGTCATATCAATACTCACCTCAGTTTAAAATCTCTTATTTTCCAATTCTCTCCAAAATAAATCTCCAGTAAACAAAATTAAAATATTACAAGTGAAAATTTTATTGAAATTTGCCCAGTAGATTTTGCGTGAAAAGCATCTATCCACATGGAAGAACTTCAGATTTATTATATGTAAGGATAAAAAATGAAGAGTTAAGACGTCAACTAGAAATCGCTGCTTCTAATCGCTGCTTGAAATCATTTGCTTTCTAAAAGTCTCGAGTGGAAAGTTCTATTCGTGATTCAATTTTTTCACATAACAAGTGAATGAGAATGAATTAGAAAAATCGTTAAAGAAAGAACAAAATAACCGATTCTTATTTTATTTTATATTAATCCAATAATATTAATGATGGAGAATTATTTGTCTTGTAACATGCACCAGCAAATAAAAAATAAGTAATAAGATAAATAAGTTGAGAGAAATTCCACAATCTTACTATTATGGCAGTAGAAATGTCTCCACTGGCACGTTGCGCAGTAATTGATTAACAATACCTGAAAATAATACTGATAGTTTCTTCTTCAACTGTGGCTCCATGATTTTAAGTACCTCCTGACCATTTTCACGGAGAAATAAGTTGGTTGCTTCACCTTGAAGAATCAAAATTTTTAATTAATCACTAATTAAATAAGTAGGTTGTTAAAAGAAGAGGAGTCCAGAAGGTACTTGCAGATGATTTTGCAAACAACTTGAAAATCAAGGGATTGAGAGACGAACGTCAAAAGACCTTTCTCGTGGGAAATTTTAGAGGTTGCAGAGAAGGTTTTTTCGACATTTCTTGATAACTGCTTTCAGAGATATTCACAGAATGATCGAATATAATGCTAATTCAATCGGAAATGTTACAAAGTTCGTTGTGTGAATAGCTCGAGAATGAATTGATTCAATGAAAAACGTTCAGAGACGTTTTTGAAGAATTTTCTATGGGCTACAAAACAAGTTTCCTCATATTTTCCTGTCAACTTGATAGTTCCAGAGATTATGGGGAAATGGTAATTATTGAATTTCCCAAGTTTCCACCTCTCACGACTTGGTTAGAGAAATAGAAAATTGTAGAGAATAGAAAGGAAAAACAATAGTTGTAATTTAAAACTCACTAATTATGCGATTGCGAGTATAGTCTTTCTTGACACGCATGAATACGTCCTTAACGCGTAGCTGCACATCAAGTTCCTCGACATGAAGATAAGTTTTCTCGTTCTTGATGGAAGTGGACAATCTGCCCCAGACTAGTGCCTCAACGTGATCAAATCTGGCGTGAAATGTTCCATTGCTACTGGCCGGAAGGATAATTAACACTCCAGAACTGAAATAATTGGAATTATTTAGGGAATTAAGCAATTAGAATTTAATGAAGCCTATTGTCATAGTAGAACCATCGAGCATGAAACATGAGTCATTGTTGTAGAACTCATTTGGCAAATATCACCTAAGTTGGTGAGTTTGAAAAGAAATATCGCAAGACTTTCTGAGTAGATCAGGAAAATTTATACAAAAAATGACTTTTGATATTTGCCTCAAAGGTTCTTCAATTTGGGATTTTTGCGAAATAATTTACAGATATATTTCATACAAATACTTCGCGAGCAATTTCAGTGATTTAATTTGTCGGTCACTTACCTCTGATAGTTGGAATTCAATGCCAATACTGGCATCGTAATAATGGCTTCGAATGGTGAGCCAAGCTTAATGTCCATAACTGTGAAGTTACTAGCGCCTTTAACGAAAAGCTCTTGCAATTGTACTCGATAACCATTTGTACCACCGGTTAGAGACAATGTCAGCTCATCCATCTAATGGGTAAATTTGAGAATAAAGAGATTCAATCACAATATAATCGTCGGAGTGATAATAATTATTCAAAACTCAAAGTCACGATCTGCTGAAATAAAATAAAATCCAGTTGAGTTGATTGATGTTTTCCCTCCTTGAGTACATAGATCTCAATAATCGGTAGATTCAGGGAAAAATTCCAAGAGATCTTTTTTGTAGTTGGGAAAAAGTGAAAGAGAGCAAAACTAATTCAGTAGTGAAATTTCAATTTTGCATTCGTCTTGTAAACGTCTGATTTCCGGAGGAAATATTGAACGACCTTCATTGTAGACAATGAAATTTCCAACAACAAAAGTTTTTTGACATTATGTCCCCAAAATATTCATCATTGAGATGGATGATTAATTAGCAATTGACAATCCTTCCGAGTTTACGACGCATTGTTCTATTTTATTTTTTCAATGGTTGAATGATTATCTCAGTAAGGAAGGTGATTTTAAGGGGAAAGGTAATGTTTTATAACTGACAAAATTTTCACATATAATATACCCGAAGAGCTTTGAAATGATCGGATATTTTCCGATAGGTTCGCTGCGAATAAATAAATAAGCTAGTCAAGTTTTCCAGCATGAAAAATCACTAGCGCTCAGTGCTGTCTTATATACAGTCGTCAACATAAGTTCTGTCCACTTTTGCCATTGAACTATATGCTGAGTGAGACAGAACTTCTGTTGAGTACTGTATCTGAGACAGGGAGCAAATTTCCGAAAAAATTATCACTTGAATATTGTGTAGGCTATACAAACTAACGATGAATGGTACAATTCTATTGGCAGAAATTTGGATGAGAAAAATAACCAACAGAAGATGCCTTTCAACATTCTCTCCAAAAACATCTCATTATGAAAATAATTGCATTTTCAATGAAAGATGGAAAAAACTCACCTTGAAGGGTTCCACCGATGGTAATTCAATTTCTGGTATCCCATCCTTGAGATAAGCTCTTAAATGATGAAGAGCATCGATTAAACATGCTTTCAATTTTGGATCACTTCTGGAGCACTGTTTAACATATTCAGCTGGAGAATATAAAAAATATTTATGATAAAAAGATCTTCAATTCTATGATGAGAGAGTTTGAAATATTTACGAGGTGCCTGGGACACACTAAATGTCACAGAATAAGCGATGATTAATCCGATGAAGAGAAACATTTTATTTTTTGATATTCAATGATTAAGTATTAATGGTTTTCTTCTTCTGGAAAAATGAAGAGATATTGTATGTGGGAAAACTTGGTGCGTTGTAAGTCAAGTCGTACGAAGAAATGCAGATGCTTAGTTTGCAGTCAGTGAACAATACTTTCACTGGTGCGCCAATGAACGTTGCACTTTTGTCTTACTTGCGTTGAGTGTAATCATTATCATTATCTCTTCAGGTTGTTGACCAGATGACGATTGAAAGATAAACATGGACAAACTCATGGTTTGACTCTTGTAATTAATACAATTAACTATGCAATCATCTAGAAGTAGAGGTAAAATGGTTAAAACACGAATTTCTTCACACTGATTTAATATTATTAACTTTGCGGAATAGGGAATTTATTGTAATCGCAGTGGAACTCAAAATAGTAGATTATGTTACTAGGCCCGATAAGTATTTTTGTGACAAATGTATCATAATCCGCGCCTTCGATTATGATCCAATTTGTTATAAAAAACTGAGTGTGTCAAGCTTACGCACGACGGAAGTAAAACTAGTATTCCTCTCTCTCTTTAATTTCATTCTCTCTTTTTTTCTCTCTTAGGGTAGTTTGAAGATTATAGGTGAAATAATTCAACGACGAAGCATAGATTTTCTCTTTCTAATATTTTCTTATACATGAATGAAGTTCGATTTATGTACAGTTCCAAAAATTTTCAATTTATTTACAATTATCCAATACTATTTACAATTATTCAATTTTATTGGAATATGGCGCCTACTCCAGGTTCTCTATACATGAGATAGACGGCGCGCATGCATCTGTTACCTTTGGAACTGTGTGTGTGTGTACTGGGCTTAGGTTGGATATATAGCGTGAGACTAGAGAGAGAGTGTGATTACTTGCTATAATAAATATTTTCATATTAAACATATAAAGTGCATTTATTCGTTATCCTAAAGATCCCTATAACACAACAAATTTATTTACAATCATTCAACTGTGTGAATCAGACTCTCCTCTTCTTTGGTGATTTTCAGGGGATATTTCCTCTTGTGCCACGGATGTGTTTATCACTTCTATCTCGTCACTACTCATTTTTGACACTAAAATTCTGTTCCAAATCGAATAAACCACAATCAATTACGTATTTCACTCGTTGTATTACACTCACGGCGCAGTACACTAACCAAGCAGCTGATGCTTAGCGTGGTGTCATTGGCTAGGGTCTGAGAGAGAGAGAAAAAATGGGTGTGTCAAGCTTACGCACGACGGAAGTGAAACTAGTATTCCTCTCTCTCTTTTCATTTTATTCTCTTTTTTTTCTCTCTTAGGTTAGTTTGAAGATTATAGGTTAAATAATTCAACGACGAAGCATAGATTTTCTCTTCCTTATATTTTCTCATACATGAATGAAGTTCGATTTATGTACAGTTCTAAAAAATTTCAATTTATTTACAATTATCCAATACTATTTACAATTATTCAATTTATTCACAATGATTTAATATTAGATAAACAACAATATTACAATTAAAAATTACAATTACAATTTGCCAATCATGTGACATTTTCATTGTCACTTTTGCGAATATTATTTCCTAATATCGTGATAATTGGTTTATGGTAGCTAAAGTGCGAAATATATACATTAGCACTCAAATCCTTAATGAATCGTGCAAAAACTGCATCGATTGTTGTCCCGTGTCTAGTCGTACTAATGTAATGTAACAACAATACTATTTTGTAAGATATTTATCAACTCTTCTTGGTTATATTTACCTCATGTTAATGTTATCACTGTGTGAATGAAACTCTCCTCTTCTTTGGTGATTTTCAGGGGATATTTCCTCTTGTGCCACGGATATGTTCATCACTTCTATCTCGTCACTACTCATTTTTGACACTCAAATTCTGTTTCAAATCGAATAAACCACAATTAATTACGTATTTCACTCGTTGTATTACACTCACGGCGCAGTACACTAACCAAGCAGCTGATGCTTGGCGTGGTGTCATTGGCTAGGTTCTGAGAGAGAGAGAGAGGAGAAGAGAAAAGAGAGAGAGAGAACCTTCGTCAGTGGCTCCCTCACCTCAGTAAACGGATACGGTGAGAGAGCGACAGTGAACTGTGAACAGTGGTGGGGGGCCCCAGGGGTCTAGTTACCCCCACCTCTCCATGACGGTTTTTCGTAACGATCTTGAGTGAGTTTCACTCCGGTCGTCGAAAATCCATGACGCGCCTAAAGAAGTTTCACTTCAAAAAGAGAGAAGAGAGAGAGAGAACAAATAATAAGAAAATTCAAGGGAGGTGGAGAATAAAATACAACATTAAAATTATGTCATAAATGCGACGTTTCGTATCTGAGTGGTTGTCATTCGAGAAAAATATGTTTCTTAAATTTTGCTATTTGTTTCTTGTTACATATGGAGAACTCCGTTTCGAGAGTTTTAATTTGAATGAGACAAGACATTAATCATGTTAAGTGCCTGATGAAGCTATAATAATTAGCGAAACGTCGCATTTATGACATAATTTTAATGTTGTATTTTATTCTCCACCTTCCTTGAATTTTCTTATTATTTGATAACATCATGGAGATGAATGCCACCATAGAGAGAGAGAACGTTCGTCAGTGGCTCCCTTACCTCAGTAAGCGGATACGGTGAAAGAGCGACAGTGAACGGTGAGCGGTGGTGGGGGTCCCCAGGGGTCTGGTTACCCCCACCTCGCTATGACGGTTTTTCGTGACGATCTTGAGTCGGTTTTGCTCCGGTCATCGAAAATCCATGACGCGCGTAAAGAAGTTTCACTTCAAAAACACTTTTTGGGCCATGTAACATACGCTATTTTATGTCACGAGGTTAGGGCGGGCCGAGTGACATAAATCGATTTTTCATCATTTTTCATCATATCTCCACGTTTGTGATAGAAAAAAAATTTAAAATAAAAAAAAGTAAAAAATCTTCATGTATATGTTTTCTGACCGTTTTTAACACAATCCCGAGTGGAAATTGCGGTAAGGCTATGCTCAGTCACTGATCAGGACCTTACTCAGGTACCTGATCAGGCATGTAACGCCTCTGACCGAGATTTTCCACTCGGGTTTTACCGCCCCCACCATAGGCAAATATTATAAATTAAAATTTTGAGAGAAAAAATTCAACCGTTCCTAGCCGGGTATCGAACCCGGGACCTCCCAGTATCGCGCCGGGTGCTCTTACCATCTGAGCTACCAGGACACTTGTGAATTCCCTCTCTCAATCAACCTCACACCCGAGTGGAAATTGTGGTAAGGCTATGCTCAGTCACTGATCAGGACCTTACTCAGGTACCTGATCAGGCATGTAACGCCTCTGACCGAGATTTTCCACTCGGGATGTTTGTATGTATGTATGTGTATGTTTTTTTTCGGTAGGTTTGAAACAGATAGTAGTTTCCGCCACTGATGCCGTAAAGAGCAGTAGAAATTAAAAATCGATTTTTCATCATATCTTCACGTTTGCGATAAAATAAATTAGAATAAAAAAAAAAATCTTCACGTTTTAAGGTCTTTAGAATGTTGTCTGACCGTTTTCAACACAATGTTTGTATGTTTTTTTTCGGTAAGTTTGAAACAGATAGTAGTTTTTGCCACTGAGGTCGCGTGAAGAACTTTTCTGGCGATTGTGAATTTGCAAACACAATCGTCAGAAAAGTTGTTTTCGGCTGAGTAGCGAAGAAAATTTTTCGTTATTCAGACCGGAGGCAGGGTTTTAGTATTGCGAAGTATTGCTGTATGGACTGGGTAACAAAGTAGTACATTTCATGCTCGAGTATTGGAAAACAGATCATCTTTCCCCACGTGCAAGATTGTGGAGAAGGGTGGCCAAGCACGTAGAGGACGGGCGCGTCACGAAATTGGCGTTTTCCCGGCTCCACTACACGAAATAGTACATTGTGTAACAAGTGCGTAAAGTGAAACTTTTTTGTACGTACGCGTTATACATACTATTTTTTGTAATACCTGCCAAAGTTCGCTTTGAGGGGCAATTTAGGGTGCAAAGTGTTTGTTTTGTGCACCGCGTGCGTAAAATTCAAAGGTCGTGTGTAAAGTGAATCTCGTGTGTAAAACTTCGTTTTACGCACTTGAATTTCACTTTACGCACGGTCTCGAATTTTACGCACTCCATGCACAAAACAAACACTTTACGCACGCAAAACTGACCCGAAAAGTAAACTTTTATGGCAGGTGTTGCAAAAAAGACTTTTCGTTTACGTTTCAGTTTACGAGTAAACGAAACGGCACATTTCGGCACGAAGTGAACGTAGCAGCAATGTCGGAATAGTACATTGTGTAACTAGTGCGTAAAGTGAAACTTTTTTGTATGTACGCGTTACACATACTATTTTTTGTAATATCTGCCAAAGTTCGCTTTGAGGAGCAATTTGGAGTACAAAGTGTTTATTTTGTGCACGGAGTGCGTAAAACAAACACTTCACGCACGCAAAACTGACCCGAAAAGTGAACTTTTACGGTAGGTGTTGCAAAAAATAATTTTCGTGTCGTCGGACCTGAAAAACCCCGTTTTCGTGGCGCTGCGCGCCACGAAAATGGCGTTTCCCCGGTCCCACGACACGAAAAATAATGTTCACGCCTCGTCATGGAACACATATCACCCTCCCCCACGTGCTTGCCATCCTCGCCTCCGGCTCGGAAGGCAATCTTGCACGTGGGGGAGGATGATCTGTTTTCCAAGACTCGGGCATGAAATGTACTATTACGTATACATGGTCAGGAAAGAAAAATGTTCCCTTCTCGTGTTCTATCGAACTCCGGTCGAGTCTCTGATGAGGGTAGGTGACCACCAGCCACCATATTTGTGTACATAGATATATCAGCTCGGCAATTGTGCAACCAATACTGACTAAACTGGAAAACAACCTCCAGATGTCTCTTGTGCTCATATTCAAGCTCTAATCTGTCTACGAATCTCTTTCACGCATCGTCGAGAATAGGCCCTCAAATAGAGATTTCATATGCGAACACAGACGTGACTACTGACGACATGTCCTCCTCTTCTGTTCGGGCCTCTTATGTAGGGCATAAACCGTGATGAGGTTGCACTGACAACCAACGCTTAGGCGCCAACGTGCTCTGCCGCTGCTTGAAATTAAGGCGAGTATCAATCATAACTCCTAAATACCGAAGAAACAGCTGAGATACAATTTCATCGGCTTCCACTCCCAGGGTGATGGTCTCGACCTGTTTCCTACTAGTAATGAGTACTGCCACGGTCTTGTGTACTGCCAACTTTAGGCCAATTGTATCGATCTGCTGGCTGATCTTCTCAAAGGTAGTAGTACCAAATAGTGTTGCGCGGTACGGTATCGATATTTTGAAATATCGATATTTTCGTGTCCGATACCCGATATTTTGTACCGATATTTTTCAGTCGATATATCGGGTGTATCGATATTTTTCTGTAAATATCGGAATCGATATGCTCTTGGGGACTCAAAAAAAAAAATTATTCAGGAGAACTTCATAAAAAATTGTGTATAATGAAAAGAGTACAATAGCTGATTGCGCTCGCGCATACATAGGTTCCAAGGCATGTGTTAGACGAAGGAACGATATGGATAATGGACTCATTCCAACGTTTCTCCAGTTCAAGTTGAATGTTGAAGCCACTGATGATACAATGACAACATTGAAGTGTGAAAAAGCAAGTAAGTATTTTTTTATTATTCTAATTGAGCCATTCTTGAGTTCTTTAGCGAAAAGGAATGACGGAGAAACTTTCAAAATATTGGGTGCATCCACTGAAAAAATGGGAGACGTTAAATTCATGTCGAAAATTTTGTCAATGAATATAACCTCAATGACACTGTTTTATTCAGACAGAAGCAATAATTCATTGTTCAGATTTCTGCTTTTAATGAATGTTGAATGATTTATTCATTCTCACCATTAGGAGTGGTTTGGATGACTTGTAGGACGATTTTTTGAATTATTATTTTTTTTGTTTCCTCCAGAGCTAACCTCTGAGAGAGAGTACACTCTCTTTTTCTCTCTTAATCGAGACGAAGTCTATCAGGTCAAAGGGATTGATTATCAGCAGTTTTTTTCACTTACACGTAAGTAAAATAATGAAAATTACTGACGTCTTTTCATTTTATTTTTGATACTCATGAAGTGATGTGTTACCTCAGGAAATAACTCAGCTGCTGAAGAATTTTGTTTGGACCTAATAAAGCATGGACAAATACAGATTGAGTGTGAACGTCTCGATCATATGTACATGAGCATTGACGGAATTCGCTTGTAAGTCGAGATAATTTTGAAAATTTTTTATTCATGACTCAAAAATGCTGAATTAATGAACTATCGTGCTTTCAGTACAGAGATTGCTAATTACTGTGATGACGAACATGGCCTCGAACAAAACAATGATGGAGATGTCTCCGCTGAGCAGCTTCGCCCCATTTCTACACCAGAGAACGATGAAAACTTCAACATTGTACCACCTATTTCAGGTCTTGGAATGGAATCTAAGGAACAGAATGGAAAAAAAGACACAAATGGCTTTTCCAATGCTCCCTCTCCACAAATGTCAAAATCTCAGAGCAGTTGCAGAGAAAAACTCCAACAGTTTAGGTTCGATGGTGAGAAAAAGGGGACACCAGGTGTAAAAGGTTTGTATTTCTATTAATCAGAACAGCTCTGTCGTGATCTTTTGAATAATTATTCTTTTCTTAGGTGGAAAATCTTCACTCAAGACCGTCGCTTCTTACACGGCAAATAAGATTTCTCGGTAATTTTCATAATGATGTCTATGTACTCTTGTCAATTTTTCTCCTAATCATTCATATTTATTTCTCTTCCTAACATAGCATGAAGTCTCCACCTCAAGGCAAGTCCAAGCAGAGCCCTGTGTGGAGATTTTTTGTCAAAGTGAAAGGGGGAGGGGACTGTAAATTATGTGGAAAGTTCGCAGAGAGTGACGGAACTACGAATTTATTTGTCCACCTCAGACGACAACATAAGGACGACCGAGAAGTCACAGAAATTCTAGCTCATCATCAACAAACTCGAGTAACTGCAGTTTTCATCCTAATTACCATTTCTGCCATTTTTTATAATTTCTTTCCCACATTCCATCCTTTAATATCATTTCACCATCTCAAGGGTCTAAAAAGAGCTAGAACAGAAGATTATCCAGACGATCCATCAAGCAATTACAATCAAGAGGTAATTATATCGATTTAATTTCAAACCAGCTATAAGTATGTTCAATATTCTTTCATTCTAGATCAACGATTCTGTATCAAAGCCATCGACATCTACAGGAAATCTCCCATCGGTCACCAAAGCGCCAAAACGACAGGTTCGAATTGATAACTTCCTTGGTCGAATCCAATCTTTTAAAGGTATGAAATAATTCTGAATGAAATTGAATATTAAGTTGATGAACTATCATCAGACTATAAAGAGTCTATTATGTATATAATATAGAGAATTTTGATTTGTACATTCGTTTTTCTTCATGTAATCAATTGATTTTAGATGGTGGAACTCTGGCAGGTGCCATCAAACAGGCTGTACTATATATGATAGTAAAGGATGAAATGCCCCTTAGCTGCACAGAAAAAGAAGGGTTGCGAAATCTTCTTTCTCTTCTCGCTTCCCATTGGGAAATACCCAAGAAAAAAGCCATGACAAATCTCATGGAGCAAAAATATTCGGTTCTGGCTGAATTAATCAAGAACAAACTCAATAAAGCTGATAATTTCACAATAACAACTGATATCTGGACAGACACTATGACGACACGAGGCTTTCTTGGCTTTACCATTCATTTTTTATATGATGGTGAACTTGATACGATCAATTTGGATACAATTTTGTTGACAGAAAGGAGAACTGCTGAGTATGTATCTCTCAAATTCGAAGAAGTGCTTACTAAATGGGCGATTTCAAAAGAAAAAATTACAGCGATAGTGACTGATGGTGGTTCTAATATGAAAAAAGCTGTAAAAGACACATTTGGAGCAGACAAGCACATGATATGCTTTGCCCACCGATTAAACACAACAGTAAATAACGCCATTTTAATAAAAGAGGAAAAACCGAAGACCGACGAAGAAGATTTGAACGATCAAGATTCACAAGAGCCAGATCTCCATACTCTGATTGATGCAAACCCTCAAGTTCCCAAAAGTAAACTCAAAGAACTCATTTTGCATGTGAAAAAAATCGTGACATTTTTCAAACAGTCAACAACTGCTGCAGATGCTTTGCGGGCAGCTCGAGATGAAGAAGAATTGGATTATCGTGTCATCCAAGAAGTTTGTACAAGATGGAATTCGACTTATTATATGTTGGAACGGTTCCTAAAGTTGGCTGATAAGATTGGTCCATTGTTATTGCGAATCAGAGACGCTCCATTAATGCTGACACGACATGAAGTGGAACAGGTCGAAGATGTGGTTCAGTTATTATTGCCAGCAGAGAAGTTAACCAAAGAGATTAGTGCTGCTAGTTATGTATCAACTAGCAAGGTAATACCTTCATTATGTGTCCTTCGAGAGTGTTTTTCAGAGGTCCAGAGTAAAACTGCTCTTGGCTTACAGTTACAAAAATCATTATTAGCAGAATTAGACAAGCAGTTCAAAAACTGGGATCAGCAGCCTCTGCTGGCAATATCTACTGTATTGGACCCCCGCTTCAAGCGAATGTATTTTCCTGCTCCACTCATTTTCACCAATACTGTGGCATTGATTAATAAAGAACTTGTCTCTGCCACTCGTAAAAATCAAGACACTAGTCGCAAAGAAGACACTACGAGCACTCAAGTCACTGAAGACTCTGGAAAACAAGATGATATCTGGAGACACCATCGTACTCGTATTCTAAACCAGAAGAAATGGGAAGGTAGATCCTCTTCTGACTCATGGCATGTTGACCTCCAACAGTATATCAACAAAGAAAACGTTCTCGATGAAGACCCCATCAAATACTGGAAAAGTCGAAGGAACGATTGTCCCAGACTAGCAGAGATTGCCCTCAAGTATTTATCAACAGTGGCCACTTCGGTACCGTGTGAGAGACTGTTTTCACGAGCTTCAGCAGTTACTACTCCAAAACGTAATCGACTCAATCCAGAACACCTCTCAATGCTTATCTTCTTGAAATCCCTGAGCGCTAGAGAGTGGCGTCTATAGGAAGGGTAATTTGTCTTCTCACTGATACTTATTGTTGCCTTATTATATTCATTAATAGAGAATTAGATTATTTTATAACGGTGTGACCAAAGAGTCCGTGCATAAATATACTAATCAGAGAAAGAGACATATATGAAAATTAATGTGGCTGAAAGTCGTCGAGCGATGACCAATCGTGAGTTTACTCTCGATTAAGCACATTAAATTTCAAAAAATGATAAATATCAATGTTTGTTTACATCTATGTATTATATATAAATAGATATATAGCTTCATGCGTGTGTTATCTAACAAAAATGAGAGAAAAAACTGAATAAATATTAATCTTCGTTCCTAAAAACTTTTTCTTTCATATATTTATTTGTTTTCTGACACATTTTCTATATTTATTCTTCGACAATAGAACATATATCAATTGTTGATGCTTCACATGCTTCACCGATTTTTTTTTTTACTTAGTTATTAGGAATTTGAAATATATATCGATATTTCATGTATCGATACTTTTCAAGCCGATATATTTTCGTATCGATATGAATTATTTCGATCCGATACGATATTCAATATCGATATTTTCCAGTGTATCGCGCAACACTAGTACCAAAAGCGAAGTTTATCTCTTCGAGATGCTTTGGAACGATCACTACAGTCACGTCATCTGCATGTGCCACGAGTTTGACTTCCCTTAATAATATTAGTGTCACTAGCCCATCGTACACGATGTTCAACAAGGAAAGGCCTAAAACTGAGCTCTGGGGTACGCCTCCCGTGACTTTATACTTTTTCGGCGCTGTGGTTATTCGCACCCACGCCGTGACTCGTGACTCGTGACTCGTGACTCGTGACTCGTGACTCGTGACTCGTGTCTCGTGTCTCGTGACTCGTGACTCGTGTCTTGTATCTCGTGACTCGTGACTCGTGACTCGTGACTCATGTCTCGTGGATAGAAAACTTTACGGTTCGAAGGATCCCCGGGCTTGGGCCTCGTGCCTCGTTACTTGTGACTCGTGTCTCGTGACTCGTGACTCGTGACTCGTGTCTCGTGGATAGAAAACTTTACGGTTCGAAGGATCACCGGGCTTGGGCCTCATGCCTCGTGACTTATGACTCGTGTCTCGTGGCTTGTGACTCGCGTTTCGTGTCGCGCAGCTAGAAATCTACGGTACGAAGATTCCCGGGATTGGGCGGCATGTCTCGTGTCTTGTGGATAGAAATCTTTACGACAGGAAGAATCTCCGGGCTAGGGCCTCGTATCTCGTGATTCATGACTCGGGTCTCGTGCCTCGTGACTCGTGACTCGTGTCTCATGGGTAGAAATCTTCCTGGTACGAAGGATCCCCGGGCTCCCTCGTGACCGTGGCTCGTACCTTGTGTCTCGTGCCTCGTATCTCGTATCTCATGACTCGTTACTCGTGGATAGAAATATTTACGGTACGAAGGATCCCCGGGCTTGGGCCTGGTGACTCGTGCCTCGTGTCTCGTGCCTCGTGACTTAAGTTTCGTGTCTCGTGGATAGAAAAGTTTATGGTATGAAGGATTCCGGGCTTAGGCTTCGTGCCTCGTGACTTGTGCCTCGCAGCTCGTGACTCGTATCTCGTGTCTCGTGACTCACCTCTCGTGTCTCGTGGATAGGAAACTTGAGCATACGAAGAATTTCCGGGCTTGGGCCTCGTGTCTCGTGACTGGTCACTCGTGGATAGAAATCTCTACGGAACGACGATTGCCCGAGCTTGGGCCTCGTGTCTCGTGTCTCGTGACTCGTGCCTTGTGTCTCGTGCCTCGTGACTCGTGAGTTGTGACTCGTGGATAGAAATCTTTACGGGGCGACGATTCCTCGAACTTGGGCCGCATGCCTCTTGTCTCGTGACTCGTGACTCGTGTCTCGTATCTTGTGACTCATGTGTCGTGTTTCGTATCTCGTGCATAGAAAACTTTACGGTACGAAGGATCTCCGGGCTTGAACTCTGTGCCTTGTGACTCATGAGTCGTGATTTGTGACTCATGAACCGTGTCTCGTGTTTCGAGTCTTGTGTCTCGTGTTTCGTTTTGCATGTCTCGTGTTTCGTGTTTCGTGAATAGAAATATCCACGGTACGAAGGATCCCCGGGCTCGGGCCTCGTATCTTGTGTCTCGTGTCTCGTGTCTCGCGACTCATGACTCGTGATTCACGACTGATGACTCATGGATAGAAATCTTTACGGAGCGAAGGATCCCCGGGCTTGGGCCTCGTATCTTGTGACTCGTGTGTCATGTCTCGTGTCTCGTGGTTTGCAATCTTCACGGTATGAATATTCCCCGAGCTTGGTCCGCGTGCCTCCTGTCTCGTGTTTCGTGACTCGTGTCTCGTGCCTCGTATCTCGTGGATAGAAATCTTCACGGTAGGAGGATCTCCGGGCTCATGTCTCGTGGATGGGAATCTTTACGGTACGCAGGATACCCAGGCTTGGGCCGCGTACCTCGTGTCACGAGTCACGAGACACGAATCACAAAACAGAAGAGACGAGTCACGAGGCATGAGAGTAAATATTTCTATTCACGAGACACAAAACACGAGACATGCGAAACAAGACACGAGACATGAGACTCGAAACACAAGACACGAGTCACGAGTCACAAATCACGAGGCACAAGTCACGAGGTACAAGGCCCAAGCCCAGGGATCCTTCATACGGTAAAGTTTTCTATCCACGAGACACGAGTCACGACTCACCTGCCACGGTCACGAGACACGAGGCATGGGACACGGGACACGAGCCACGAAACACGAGTTACGAGACACGAGGCCCAAGCTCGGAGATCCTTCGTTCCGTGAAGATTTATATCCACGAGTCACGAGACACGCGTCACGTGTTACGAGACACGAGGCACAGGACACGGGACACGAGTCACGAGATACAAGATACGAGGCACGAGACACAAGGCACGAGCCACGGTCACAAGGGCCAAGCCCGAGGATCCTTCGTACCGGGAAGATTTCTATCCATGAGACACGAGTCACGAGTCACGAGACACGAGACCCGAGTCACGAATCACGAGATACGAGGCCCTAGCCTGGAGATTCTTTCTGTCGTAAAGATTTCTATTCACAAGACACGAGACATGACGCCCTATCCCGGGAATCTTCGTACCGTCGATTTCTATCCGCGAGACACGAAACGCGAGTCACAAGCCACGAGATACGAGACACGAGTCATAAGTCACGAGGCATGAGGCTCGAGCCCGGTGATCCTTAGAACAGTAAAGTTTTCTATCCATGAGACACGAATCACGAGTCACGAGTCACGAGACACGAGTCACAAGACACGAGACACGAGTCACAAGTCACGAGGCACAAGGCCCAAGCCCGGGGATCCTTTGAACCGTAAAGTTTTCTATCCACGAGACACGAGTCACGAGTCACGAGACACGAGTCACGAGTTACGAGACACGAGACACGAGTCACGAATCACAAGTCACGAGGCACGATGCCCAAGCCCGGTGATCCTTCGAACCGTAAAATTTTCTATCCACGAGACATGAGTCGCGAGATACGAGTCACGAGTCACGAATTACGAGTAACGAGTCACGAATCACGAGTCACGGCGTGGGTGCAAATAACCACAGCGGTATTTATTCCGTGAGCTGTCCCATCGTATCCACCGACAATTTAAACTAGTAGTGCAGCAGTTATATTCATATTGTTGGTCGGCGCGTTAGTATTAGTGGATTTGACTGGATGTGATCCGTTGCGCGGGTCGCAACAACAACTTCCCGGCTTGTTTTCTACACTGTTTCTACGTTCAGCTCGTGAGTTATGAAAGTCACTAGCTAGTGACTCCAGAACCCCACTCACGGAACGTGAAAACACTGTAGAAAAATATCGACCGCAACACCGTGCGATTGCATCCCTCGCCTTCGGCTCGGGCGCAAACTTCGCACTGCGTGAGTTATCCCTGCGGCACTCGTTGCGTCAAAGTAGTTATGCTGTGGCATACTCGTGAAAAACAGGGCCCATGGGGTGCATATGATAAGTAACATACGAGTAACGGGATTTGCATATAATTTATTATAAATCCCTCAATACATCTCTAAAATTCTTCTAAGGTGGAAAATCTTTTGAAATTTTTTTTTTCACATGCATGTTAATAAATTCGTCAAGCCTAATTTCTGAGTTTACTTGGCCCGTTCCTGCGTCAACACACGCACATTCCGTGTGTACATATACGCACTCATTCACACGCGCTAGGCGGCGCAACATTCGTGGCAACGTTGCTTTCTCGGTTATCCTCCTAAAAAAAAAAGAGAGCGTAGAAGCTACGCGACAGAAGTGAAACTTCATGGAAGACGATGTCGTCGCCCCCCCCCCCCCCCCCACCACCACCACCACAACAGGGAACATCGTTGTGCTGTGCGCATACCAATTCACGGTGCTGCCCCCTCCCCGATGGTGTCGGTCTTCCGTTGCATACGGATTTTCGTGTATTTCATTTCACACCCAACGCGCCTATAGAAGTTTCACTTCAAAAAAGCATGCATCGAAAACTGTTATGGCGGAGGTCCATGCAAAAAGTGTCATGGTGCACTTCTCATGAGCAGTTTTCATGGGATTCTCATGAGAACACTCACATAAATGCACGCGCGGCCGCTTGCGGCCGCCCCATAATGTTATGCTAGTAGAATAAAAGTTCCCAGTTAATGGAATGCAATGGTTTTAATACTCTGTTGAAGTTAGTCCTTCATAATGATATTAATCATTCATCAATCGAGTTCGACTGATCGAATCTATTGGAGTTTTAAAAAGAGGTTTTCTCTAGTTTTCTGTGGTAAATTATACGAGAAAAAGTTAACGTGCATCTTATTATAATATTAGAGGTTGGCTGAAAGGAAATAAAGATTTTTTATATCTTACATTTTCTGGGAAAAATTCATTTATCCTGGAAAATCATCACCCTGTCTGACTAATTCACGCTAATCATCCACTACAAAATTGAAAAAGTAAAATTCTCCGATTTTAGAAGTATTATTTTAGGAAAATAAAAGATTTTTCCCAGCACGAATTTATTTTGTTGGATTATCTATTCAAACCATCGGCGCGCGTCTCCGAATTCACCGAGCGACGTTGTCACTCCGAATTTCTGTGCCCCTTCCGTGCGTCCACGAGCGTCGAGAGTATGTGGGAGTTTCGAATTTTGTTCATGATTATTTCATTAACTATGCGTGAAATCGACCGGAAAAAATTTTGAACGATGCGTAAAGGATCATTTTACAACATGGTGGTTTTTAGAAAAAATGGTAAAACGCGTTTTTTTATATAAAAATAAAGGTAAATTCGGAGGTACCTAGTATAGGAGGCTGCGTGTTAACGCACCGTGAAAATGCAAACTTTGATAATTTTTTTTCTCGGCTCCTGTACGTCAAATCGATACCAGATTTTTAAAGATGGTCAAGTAGACTCTTCTTTATAGCTAGTAAAAATTTCATCAAATCGGTAAAAAGGGCAATCCACGGCATAACTACCTTAAATACTATTTTCTAATGTTTCCTCACATTCAATTCCCCCCCCCCCCCTACCTCTCCAATTGAACCCGCTTACGCATCAAGGTCGGCGCAAATAAGAGAAAAGAAAACTAGTAGACACATCGACCTGTCATTGCGTACAGAAGTGTAACCCGACGATATCAAGTCCCAGCACAAATTTCAGATCCTCACTCCAACTATTAGTCGTATTATAGTACATGTGAACGAGTTTCGAAAGAAAAAAACAGAAAAACGGTAATATCTCGAAAACTTTCAATGGGAGGATATATATATTTGGATTGCAATAGATAGGTGCCATCGCGATGAAAATTTAAAAAAAAAAATTGAATCGGTCCAGTAGTTTTCGAGTTCTTGAATAAAATAGTTTTACACATAAAGTCGAATATCTCCGGAACTAATGGTCCAATTGCGCCCATACAAAATATCAACCTTTATTACTATAAGACCTAAAACCATACCAAGTTTGAACTTTTCATCTCGAATATTTCTTAAGTTATCATGCGTACAAGGATTTGCACAGAGAAATAAACAAAAATAGAAAAAGGGCAATAACTATGTCACCTCTACATGGCCCAAAAAAGTTGTACTGATACAATCGATAGATATTTTCATGACGAATATTTTGAAAAAAAAAAAATCGATACCTCATATCGTTCTCGAGATATTGAAGAAAAACGATTTTTCGATAAATAGCGATATCTCTGGAAATAATGGACCGATCGAGCTGAAACTTGGCCTGAAGTTTGACCTAACAGATACCAATTATGAGTCAAAATTTCAGATTTTTATCTACAACTTTTGTTCTTTTATTGTCACGATTTTTTAAATGAAAACGAAAAATTTGCACACACACACACACACACACACACACACATACAACCATTTCGTAAAAACATCATATCTTCACGTTTCATAACATTATACATCATTTCCACACAAAATTAGAGAATGTGAAAATCTTGTGAAAACAAAGCTTCCGTCCGGAAGCAAAAATACATGCAAATACAAACAAAAATTCTGTTGTAAACGGTCAAAAAATATTCTGGAAACCTTGAAACGTGGAGATATGATGGAAAGTCGATTTTCGATTTTCGGGGGGTGATTACAATAACTTCCTTTGGCCGAGAAGTTGAAAAGTGACTGAAATTTCGCAATTTCTGACCATCATTTCTAATTCCTTATTATCCAGGAATTTTGAAGAAGAATTTTTACCGATGTTATTGCGTGGAAAGTAGAAAATCTTCAAAGAAGTGAACGAAAAAATAAAGAAATAAAGAATTGAAGTGAGATTATCTCTCCACATTTTATCTCCACATAATGCTCAGCATTACGTGTATTCCGTTACGACTCCATAATTACACTTCATAACAAGTGTGAAATAACCAACGTAATCACATTATTCTTCATCAAAACATCAGAATTAATTACGTGTATTTTCAATGAAGAATCAATGAAAAATAGAAAAATGAATATTTACACTAGAGAGTGGGATGAAATGATCTTGGAAAATATCAATAGACTTTTTTTGTAGTTCAGAAAAGTCACAACAAAAAAAGTCTACACAGAGAGAAAAGTTCAGTAAAAATTCCGAGTCTGTTCCGCAATCGTGGGGCGACCTTGAGGTGTGGGGAAAAATTACGTGATTTTCAGTCATTTTTACTTCACGTGAACGTAATTTTTTTGTGATTTTAAGTAGAGAATTACGGAAGTTCATATAATTTTTCCCACATTTCTAGGTCGCCCCATGATTACGGAACAGAATCGGAATTTTTACTGAACTTTTCTCTCCGTATACAAAAGAGACAAATTCGAAAATTTTAGATAGAGATTTTGCAAATATCTTGGGAGAAAGTGGGTTTGAAGGAAAATGTCAGAGGACTTAGTAGTTAAAAACTTTCTCAACAATAAATGTTTCTTAAAATTTCCTCTCAAAACTACTCATTATCGGAATGATTTTATGTCTCTACTAAACTATGAAAAAATAAATCCTATCGAATTCTGGTCCAATATGGAATTAATCCATATAATTCTAAGAAAAAATATCATATAACTTTTTTTCCTTAAATTTTTTGAGTTACAATTCTTACATTTCCCTCCAGTATCATTAATTTCTGAGATGGACAAGAATTGGAAATAGTATATGTCTAACCTAGGGAGGGAAAATAAAGGATCCTTCGCCGCGTGCAAAATTATCAGCCGAGCCGAAGGCAAGGTTGATAAGCACGTGGTTAAGGGTCCTTTATTTTACCTCCCGTGGATAGAACATGGTTTTCCGTCATGGTAAAGGTGTAAAATCCCGCTTCGCGGGAGGAAGATATCATTTTGCGCCCGCCATGACGGAAAAACTAATTATAGTGAAAAACCCAAAGTTTGACTTTGACCAAATGCCCCCAGAATCCGTCTCATACCCTGGGTAATTCTCACTAATTTACATAATAGTTTGATCCTTTATCGTCATCTCCAACAGAATTCAAACATCTGGCAAAAGCCAAACTAAAATGAGCGAGAATAATGAAAATACTAAGCCACAAAGAACTAAAGAAATAGTTCATTCTTGATGCGCAGTGTCTGCGAGAGTTTCGCAATACGAATGTTTCTGATACAAAATCTCAACAAATTTCTCATGTATTTGACGGAATTTCCCACCGATAACGTCTTTTGTCATTTTCCCTTAGGACTATCCATTATCAAGATAATTCCGTAATCCCTCACCAAAAATCCAAAATTGATTCACAAAACAGTCTCCGAACTTCAACTTTTAAAACCCACCTCCATAAATCACCATATTTCTCCCATTAAATCCATCAGAAAAGTCCAGGCTCAATGAAACCTAGCAACAAAAAACCAAATATCTTGACGAAGCTGAGCCGGGAGTTTTCTGGAGGCTTATCTCAGTTCCAAAGGCCAGAACAATAATTTAAAGGTGCCCTCCTCCCCACCAAAAAGGAGACTCTACATTCCATCGCCGATCGGAAATCCCCTTCTGAATTAAAAAACGCAGAATTATATAACTCACCAACAAAAAAAAAATAACTGTGGGATTAAAGGAGCGATCTCAGATGCATTGCCAAGAGTGAAAGCGTGAGCACCGGCGAGGTTGTTTAATGTTTGTATGTTCTATATGTGTGAATTGTGTTGTACCTAAGTGAATGCCCTGGTTAGACAGACCTGTTGGACCTATTGAGTCGAAGACAAAATAATTCCAGTGAGTGTATTCTGAACGGCGAAACATGCTCCGAATATTCATAATTATGTCACTTTGTGCTAATGGATTTGCTGCTGAATTTGGCAAGTACTTTATTTCATTGTAATGTCAAGAAATCGTATAGAGTTTAGTTTTTTATGCATCTATTCACCAAGTTTTGTGGAGAGTAAACAATGAAATTATAGGTTTCGATGGAAACTAACTGAGGAAATTCGTAGCTCCTCTGTCGTTGCATTACTCTTAAGTTGATTGCTTCTGGAAAATAGTGACTTGTTGAAAATTGTTTGTATGAAAATAATGAGAAATGAAATTAGAGATGATTGTTTATTAAAATAAATTGACTATCCATGAGAATTTCGCGAAATCTGGGTGAAAGTGAAACGGACTGTTTGCGTAATTGTGATTGGAAATTCATGTGGATATTTTGCATAAGTATTTTTTTTATTATTGTCATGTATTTCTGAGGAAATTTCGAATTGGGCAGTCCAAACTTTCATTCGGTAAAACGTAACAAGTTTATTTCTTCATCTTGAATCATTATCTCATATTGTCACTTCGAATATTTTTTGTTAGAAATTTCCCCAACTATTTAAAAAGGTCTGCAATGTTTCCTAGTAGAATCACCTGATATCAACTGAATACAGTTCATTGATGAATTGACTGATTAATAAGGTTTGGGATATGATTTGCTGCAGAGGATGCCTTCAGAAGCTGTTATTCAGACGTTAGCGGGTTCGATGCCTGCATCAGGGAGGGTCTCAATGCCATCAGGCCGTATTTCAAAACAGGTATACCCAAGCACAACGTAGCACCGTTCGACCCATTCTTTATTAGAGAAGTGACGGTGAAAAGAGGATTACCGAATTTCGGATTTGGCTTAACGCTGAAGAATGTCACTGAGAGCGGCTGGACTGCTAGCAAAGTTACGAAATTCATCAGCGATTTACCCAATTACAAAGTAATTTCTTCTCAAGCATAAAGTATTCGTGGAAGTTGAGGAAAAAAATATTTTTGTAGAATGGAAAAATTAATGGCATACATGGACTCGATCTCCAAAATTTTTATGCACACGCAGTTATTACTTGGCGTTAGTTTCACATGAATTTATCCACACGGTTGAAATACAACCAAAGTAAAACCTATGTTTTTCCACCTTTGTTTCTCCGAAAGATTATTAAACACCTACGCTTCATACACATCTACATATTATTATTGTTATTATCCATAATGTATACGCACGTCGTGTGTACACATGGAATTACAGTACAGGCTTTTAAAACACTTTCTTACATTCCACACAGCCATTTGATACATTTGAAAATAGCACGCCCTGACGGACAAATCGACTGTTGCTTTTTTCTACAAAGTAACGCTCAAGTGACAGTCGAGCGACGGTGAATAAAAAATAGCGGACTGTCGCTCAACCGTCGCTCAAGTGTTACCAAAAAGCAACGGTGAATAAAAAATGGCAGACCATCCTTCAACCGTCGCTCTAGTGTCGCCAAAAGCGACGGTGGATAAAAAATGGCAGACCGTCGCTCAACCGTCGCCACCGGTGTAGAAATTTGAGCGGTGATTCAGCCGAAACTCCGCTAACGTATATGCCTCGCAGTCGCACGCTCCATAGTGGTCACACGGCGAGCCGGGCCGGAGCGGCGCGATTTATACATAAGCAAAAGCGACGATGGATAAAAAATGGCTGACCGTCGCTCAACCAGCGCTCTGGTGTTACCAAAAAGCGAAGGTGAATAAAAAATAGTGTACAATCGTCGCATAAAGTTCGTAAAGAACGTGAAGTTGTGAGCGGATGAAGATTGCACGGAGTATAGAACCGAAATGAACGGACGGTTCGTGCCTTGGTTGATTTTAGTTTGTGCTCGAGTAGTTGCCGGAGAGGGGGAATAGGAGAGAATTTAGACAGTTTGCAATGCTAGCGACAAGGTTAGGATTGGTGGCAATTCTAACCAATTGAGGGAGACATTGAATAATTTAAAATTAAAAATGTTGTAAACAATTTATGAATGAAGCAATTATCTCGATGATGCATGAATTTAAGAAGATCCTCAATATTCCACCATAAAATCATCCGTTATCGAGATAATTACACAATTAATTAGAAAAATTCGACCTAATTATATAATTTTTAAGTTAAATAATTCAGTAATCGAGTAATTATCTTGATAATGAACGAATTTAAGAGGATACACAATGAGAATTTTTTTTGTCGATAATTTCAATCAACTCAAAAAATTGTCTCTTAATATTTCTTTCTAAAAGCATTCGTTATCAAGACAATTACATAATTAATAGAAAAAATTCGAACTAATTATACAATTTTCAAGTCGAATAATTTAGTAATTGAGCAACTATCTCGATAATGAATGCATTTAAAGGGATAAATTAAGAGACCTTTTTCATCGATAATCTTATCATCTCCGAAAATTGTCTCTTGATATTTCCGCCTGAAATCCTTTGTTATCGAAATAATTACACAATTAATTAGAAAAATTCGAACTGATTATATAATTTTTGAGTTAAATAATTAAGTAATTGAGCGATTATCGCAATAATTAATGGATTTGAGGGGATAAATCAAGAGACCTTTTTTCTTATCTCCAAAAATTGTCTCTTAATAAATCCTCCTAAAATCCTTCAATATTGAAATAAATACACAATTAATGAGAGAGATAATGATTGGAATTATATCTAGTATTAGATGATTGGTACGAATAATAAATTAATAATTCTATTTTGGATAATATATTATGAAGGATTTTCTTTTAAATCAATATTTGGATGCAAAAAGAACATTTTGTAAGTAGAATTATAGACAAACAACTGTGAAAATTATTCTTCTTCCATTGAGATCAAGCGTGCTCAGCTGATGTGGAAGCATCAGAGTCAGTACTTGATGCTTCGTCAGAGTCACTCGAGTTGTCAGCAAGGGCTGGAGCGAGAATTTCCTGCATTCTCTCCATTGTTGGGAACAACTGTTCAGCTGAGGCGATAAGATCTCCAAGTCCTAGTAAGACGAATCTTTGACGACCTATGACTTGTAACAGCTGGAAATTCACATTAACGATGCCGAACCGAAGTGCTTCAGCTTTCCTGGTGAGATCCCCCACGACATCGCCTGTTGCAGCAACTGGAATATAAAAAACCAAATGAAAAATCAATAGTTGAGGCAGTAATATCTCGATTATGAATAAATTTGAGGGGATAAATCAAGAGACCTTTTTTGTCGATAATTCTCAAAAATCATTTCCAAAAATTATCTCTCAACATTCCTCCCTAAAATCCTTCTTTATCAAGATAATTACATCATTAATTAGAGAAATAGGCACTAATTTTGTAATTTCAATATTAAACAATTCATAAATCTAAAAATTATCTCGATAATCAATTAATTTGAGGAAATAAATCAAGAGACCGTTTTTGATTATCGAGATAATTTTTAGATTTATGAATTGTTTAATATTGAAATTACAAAATTAGTGCCTATTTTTCTAATTAATTGTGTAATTATCTTGATAAGGAAGGATTTTAGGAAGGAAAGTTGAGAGACAATTTTTAGAGATGATGAAATTATCGCCAAAAACGGTCTCTTGATTTATTTCCTCAAATTAATTGCTCCAGCCCTTGCTGACAACTCGAGTGACTCTGACGAAGCATCAAGTACTGACTCTGATGCTTCCACATCAGCTGAGCACGCTTGATCTCAATGGAAGAAGAATAATTTTCACAGTTGTTTGTCTATAATTCTACTTACAAAATGTTCTTTTTGCATCCAAATATTGATTTAAAAGAAAATCCTTCATAATATTATCCAAAATAGAATTATTAATTTATTATTCGTACCAATCATCTAATACTAGATATAATTCCAATCATTATCTCTCTCATTAATTGTGTATTTATTTCAATATTGAAGGATTTTAGGAGGATTTATTAAGAGACAATTTTTGGAGATAAGAAAAAAGGTCTCTTGATTTATCCCCTCAAATCCATTAATTATTGCGATAATCGCTCAATTACTTAATTATTTAACTCAAAAATTATATAATCAGTTCGAATTTTTCTAATTAATTGTGTAATTATTTCGATAACAAAGGATTTCAGGCGGAAATATCAAGAGACAATTTTCGGAGATGATAAGATTATCGATGAAAAAGGTCTCTTAATTTATCCCTTTAAATGCATTCATTATCGAGATAGTTGCTCAATTACTAAATTATTCAACTTGAAAATTGTATAATTAGTTCGAATTTTTTCTATTAATTATGTAATTGTCTTGATAACGAATGCTTTTAGAAAGAAATATTAAGAGACAATTTTTTGAGTTGATTGAAATTATCGACAAAAAAATTCTCATTGTGTATCCTCTTAAATTCGTTCATTATCAAGATAATTACTCGATTACTGAATTATTTAACTTAAAAATTATATAATTAGGTCGAATTTTTCTAATTAATTGTGTAATTATCTCGATAACGGATGATTTTATGGTGGAATATTGAGGATCTTCTTAAATTCATGCATCATCGAGATAATTGCTTCATTCATAAATTGTTTACAACATTTTTAATTTTAAATTATTCAATGTCTCCCTCAATTGGTTAGAATTGTCACCAATCCTAACCTTGTCGCTAGCATTGCAAACTGTCTAAATTCTCTCCTATTCCCCCTCTCCGGCAACTACTCGAGCACAAACTAAAATCAACCAAGGCACGAACCGTCCGTTCATTTCGGTTCTATACTCCGTGCAATCTTCATCCGCTCACAACTTCACGTTCTTTACGAACTTTATGCGACGATTGTACTCTCGCTCAACCGTCGCTCAAGTGTCCTACAATAAAAAAGACAGCACTGTCATGGCGTTCTCCTGAACAGCTGACATGGGCACTTCTCATGGGCAATTTCAGGTGAATTCTCATGAACATTCTCATGTGAATCGACATGCACACGCGGCCGCTTGCGACATGGTCTTATCAGGATTACAAGGCATCGAGTTGTTCGTTTATATGGATGACATTGTTATTTATGCCAGCTCCATCGAGGATCACTCGCTCAAGTTGAAAAAATTATTGGCGCGATTGAGAGACGCAGGTCTAACCCTTCAACCGGACAAGTGTCATTTTCTTCGCCAGGAGTTGATTTATCTAGGTCATCAAATTACTGATAAGGGCGTTCGACCTGACCCAGAAAAGATCAAAGCTGTGAAAAAATTCCCAATTCCTAAAACACGAAAAAATGTTAAACAATTCCTCGGACTTGTGGGTTATTATCGACGGTTTATTCAAGACATGGCGAAAATTGCGAAACCATTGACTCGTTTGTTAAAAAAGGAAAACGCGTTTATCTGGGATAAGTCAGCACAGAAAGCATTCGAGGAATTGTGCAATATTCTCTGTTCCGAACCCCTTTTGCAATTTCCGAAATTCTCCGAACCCTTCCTCGTGACAACTGACGCATCAAATTTTGCAATAGGGGCGGTGTTAAGCCAGGGCATTATTGGCAAAGATCTTCCTATTGCCTATGCCTCTAGGACTTTGAAAGATACAGAAATTAATTATTCAACTACAGAAAAGGAGCTTTTAGCCATTTTATTCGGTGTCGAACATTATCGGCCCTATTTGTACGGCCACCAATTCACTCTAATCACCGATCATCGTCCGCTAGTTTGGCTCCACAATGCCAAGGACCCCACTTCCAAACTAATGCGGTGGCGTATCCGTTTGAACGAATATGACTACAACATTGTATACAAACCCGGAAAAGTAAATTCCAATGCAGATGCACTCTCTCGTAACCCCGTTGAACCTCCTGCTGACCATATACCTACATCCCAAACATACCTGACCCAAACTCAAATCGAGGAAATGACAGAAGACTCCCTACATCCCAGAGATTTGGAAGAAATACTTGACTGCGCAGACGAGGCATTCCTTCCAGATTTCAATGAGGACTGGGATGAAAACGGAAATGAGGAATTCTATGACTATGAAGAAATAATAGGTGCTGTGTTCCTTGCGCGCGGGAGCATAGTGCCTGAGTTCGATGAGGTCGATGTCGAGTTACTCAAATCAAACACATTAAAAAATTCAACATCTATTACTGATATCATTGACACAGATAGTGACGCATATATGACAGCAGAGGAAGATGAATTACCCCTTCTTGATACGAGACTTGTCTCAAAAGAAGTAGCAGATGAATCTGGTCCAACGTCAACGAGCTCACTCTGGTTCGGGAGTCTGTTGGCTAACGGTGTTTTCTGCGGACCACCGCTTCAGGCACCGGCCAGGGGAGTGAAACGTGGTGCCTCTGTTGAACGTAACGTCCTGTTCGGCGATAATGGGTATCCCAGGAAGCGGACCCCGCTTCAGGCGTGCGTCACAGAATCCACCAACGAGGGAAACACCGAAGAAAATCATCAAGACCGATTCATGTTAGGAATAACCTCATCAACTAATAAAAATAACTCACAACCCTGTTTTGAAATGAAAAATCCAGCAAATGTAAATGTAGAGATAAACACACAGACAGCCACACCAAAACCTTTCCCAACCATTCTCCACTCGAAAGACCACGTATACCTGCGAAAGGACAACCTCATTCATTTCATCCCTCGAGACCTGAACATTACCTCTGAAATTGGCCGTGAGCTACTCAATAAAAATTTATTTTCAATTGCCAAATTGAAAGAGGCTTCTATGACAGTGGGACAGGCCATGACTTACCGAACCGAGAGAGATCACCTTATTTTCCACCTAATTATTCGTGAAAATCATGATTCCGAGCCGCATATTAATGACCTTCAGACCGCCCTCAAATCTTTAAAACAATTGATGGATTCTCAAAATGTCAAAACCTTCAGTATCGCCGCGAATGATTCAGAACTAAACTCCTTTGATTGGTCAGAAGTAGGAACTCTTATAAGAAAAATTTTTAATCAATCTAATTATATAATTACCATTTGCACTGGCGAGGTAATAACACCCCAAGTAGCTGACAGAGAAAAAATCATCAAGGAATTCCATGAGTCAGTCGCAGGAGGACATCAAGGTGTCAATAAAGTTTATCGTAGCATTCGAGAGAATTTTTATTGGTCGCATATGGGTAAACAAATTGCTGATTTTATTCGCGGTTGTGACAGTTGCCAGAGGAACAAAATCCTCGCAAGGGAAACTAAGCAGCCCATGCGAATTACAGATACACCTAAACGAGCCTTCGATAAAATTCAAATCGATATTGTAGGACCCCTACCGAAAACGGATAGAAACAATCGATATTTATTGACAATTCAGGATAATCTGACTAAGTACGCTGACGCAATTCCCCTTCCCACTATTGATTCAATAACTGTCGCCCTTGCTCTCGCTGAACAGTTTATCAGTCGTTTTGGATGTCCCAGAGCAATTCACACCGATCAGGGTAGTAATTTCGTCAGCGGTATCATGAAGAGTTTCTGTAAAATCTTTAAAATACAGAGAATTACTTCTACTGCATTCCACCCGGAGTCCCTCGGTTCTCTTGAACGAGCTCATCGAGTGTTCGTTGAATACCTCAAACACTACTGCACTAAAACTGATTGGGACGATTGGATTCGATTTGGTATGTTCTCTTATAATACATCAGTTCATGAAGGTACAGGGTTCACCCCTCACGAACTTGTATTCGGTGTCAAGGCCACTATGCCTTCGGAATTTGCCAGAGAAAAAATTCCTCGGACTTATGTTCAATACCTCGACGACCTATTTACGAGGATAACTACCACTCAGGCCACTGCAGCGACTAATTTAGAAAAAGCTAAGGAAAAGAGTAAATTTTATTACGATAAGAATAAGAATCCAACAGAATTTCATGAAGGAGACCAGGTATACCTACGTAAAGAGCCTAAGACATCCAAATTTGATTATTGTTGGACAGGACCTTACGAAATAATACGTATGCACGGTAAATGGAATGCAGAGATTGCCATAGATAAAGTAAAAAGGAAAATAGTTCATACAAATAAATTAAAATTAGCATTTATTAGGCCAGATGATTTAGAAGACTCAGTAATGACATGAAAACTAGATAATATTATTTTCACCATCGATACATGTTTTTAGAATTAAGAAATCACCTATGTTTATGTTTATGTTTGATCATAAAAAGCTGTTTATCAAACATCTTTTTAAATAAGGGGGAAGGTGTCGCGTAGGGGGTTAGTAGCGACGTAAGATCCCTAGATTATCGATATCATCACTAGATTGTAGCGCCAACATTCAAATCTTCAATTAATCATTTATCACTAAAAATAATAAGATAAATAAATTTCATAGAGTAATACATGTTTAAACACGCTTGAGACGGGGAAAGTTCGTCGAAAGATGTAAACAGGAAACTAGTAATAAAGCCATAAATTTAGAGATTTAGCAGACGCATCCAGGACCACCCGAGAACAAAAGCACTTTCGAATACTTTTTTTTCTTATAGATTTTTCAAGTGCAATTCGAACCGTAGAGTCATAAAACCTTTTCCCGGCGACAGTTTATTTTTCTAGACTCTTTCCAGGATTTTTCCTCTCTCTCTAAACACATGTCGAAGGGCCTTTGTTCTCGGTCACGTAGGCCCAAGACGCTGGGCTGACCTCACGAACGAGAGGGTGGGAGAGTTAGATCAACCCCATTGACCCAGGTCAGGGTTATGATTGGATCCCTACTCCTTTTAAGGGATGGGACTTATGCGCGCGACACTTCATACTTCACAAATAGTTTTTAAGTTACAAGTTAAGACAGACCCACCTTGGGTGTTGAGTGGAGCAGACGAGTTATTGTTAATCATTGACAAATACTAAAATATTCAAGTAATTATTGTGAAACCAACAAAACAGAGATCAATTATATTTTACATCAGTGTGCACCTAAATTCTGTGTTTGTGTTCTCTCAATTATTTCACCTCCTTTTAAAAATTCCCGCACTTGTGAAGCAGAGTGGTTTAGCACTCCACGGGCAGTGGACCCGCCACCTGGATACAACAGAGAACCAGCTCGGTACGTAACAGCGGACAATGCTAGTTACTAAAAAGCAACGGTGAATAAAAAAAGGCGGACCGTCCCTCAACCGTCGCTCTAGTGTCGCCAAAAGCGACGGTGGATAAAGAATGGCGGACCATCGCTGATTCATCGCTCTGGTGTCACCAAAAAGCGACGGTGAATAAAAAATGGCAGACCGTCGCTGAACCATCGCTCTAGTGTCACCAAAAGCATATGCACGTCGTGTGTATACACATGGAATTACAGTACAGGCTTTTGAAACAGATTCTTAATTCCACACGGCCATTTGACACATTTGAAAATAGTAC
The DNA here is from genome assembly GCA_035578325.1 of Coelinius sp. EB29. Classification (NCBI taxonomy): domain Eukaryota; kingdom Metazoa; phylum Arthropoda; class Insecta; order Hymenoptera; family Braconidae; genus Coelinius; species Coelinius sp. EB29. Next base: position 671,621 of record JAOZGT010000027.1, on the reverse strand, counting down.
ATGAAAAATTTACTTATCATTGATAAACACATTCATTTTAACCCTACAAAGTTTTTGCGCAGTCATTTATACACATTTCATTTACCCACTTGCACTCATCATGAAATTCACCTTGAATTAATAATACACTTGGATTTAATATTTAATTACATGTGTATAACACTCAAGTGGAATTTCATAAAATGACTTGTGTATATCTGGTTCACAAAATAGAACGTGGAAAACCACGACGTGAAAATTATTCATGTGTAAATTCTAACTATTTTTGCACACTCCCATTAACACATTGAATATATACATAGCCTTGAATTCCACATGGTTATTCTTATGCTCTAATTACACAATGTGTAATTCCACTGTGTAATTCTATAATGTGTAATCGGAAAATTTTCACGTGTTATTCTCAAATGTGTCAAATTGCTGTAATTCCATGTGTGTACTCACGACGTGCGTATACGTTGTGTGTATATGTAGATGTGTATAAGGCGTATGTGTTTATTAATCTTGTGGAGAAATAAACGTGAAAAAAGATAGGTTTCATTTTGATTGTATTCCAACCGTTTGGATAAATTCATGTTAATTTAACGCTGTGTTATTACACATAACTGCGTGTGTTGAAGAATTTTGGAGGCCGAGTCCATGTATGCCAAATTAATCAGGATTTCTCTTGCAAATTGATTTAGCAAAAAGTATTTTTGTTCCCATGCAATTAGAAATTATTCCATTTGATGTTAATTATTAATCAAGTTGGCTTCCGGATGGATGCCACGTTGGGAATCAGCATTGTGCCGATGTTTCGCAGGCGTTGTAGTCTGCATTTTCAGGGCTGTGAGCTCTGACTTCTGATCAGCTGATCGATTAAACCACTCTGATAGGTTGGACTCCCCCCCCCTCTCCACCGATCCAGCTCCCCCACCACCACCTTTGGGGCACAAAAGGATTCCCCCCTAACAATTGGAGTTCGGAAGTCAGAGCTCACAGCCCTGAAAATGCAGACTGCAACGCCTGCGAAACGTTGGCACAATGCTGATTCCCAACACGGTATCCATCCAGAAGCCAACTTTATTAATAATAATCAAGGCCGCGAATGCCTAAAAACTGAGATTTGATGTTAATGTTTTTTTTTTTAAGGTTGTTTACACTCAAAGTTTCCCAGCGAAGTTCCTCAATGGTGATTATGAATTCAGAGGGAATATCTTCGGTCCCAGGATGATGACAAATGGGAAATTCACATTGGATTTATGTAAGTTTTTCTGAAAATTTTTGTTAATGATGTATTATTTAGCCTGTTAACATGTGGTTTCCGGACAAAATGTCAAAGGATTTTTTTTTTTAGGGAATTTGAGGCACTCCAGAAAAGACCTCCGTAATCTCTTTCATTATCAGCAGTAATACCATGAGTTCTATAAAATTATAGCAACAAATATATGGAACTTGGTAGAATAAAAATTTCTCCTCCGAAATTCTACACATTTGTTTCTATGCAGAAAAGCTTGTGGAAAATGTCCGATTAACTTTGAAGCACGAGTGATATTCGTCGGATTATATTTTTCACTGGGATTTAAGCCCACGAAACCTGCGATATTCACGTAGGAAATCCTATAGGAATACCTATAGACGATTCTTTCTGTTCTGATTTGGACCAATCAGAGTGCGGTGTTCGTAGTTATGTGGCAGATTCTATGAAAATGGGAAAACTATCTGTAAAAATTTTCGAAAACAATTGAGAAGGTATAGGGAAATTATCGGTCTGATAATCAGCCTCATTCGCGTCACTTGATCACGAATACTGTATTCTGATTGGCTGAAATCAGAAGAGAAAAAATAATCACATGTAATACCACAAGAGCTTCAAAATTATCGGGTAATTCCCGATAGGTTAGTTACAAACAAGTGAAGGAGTCAAGTTTTTCTGAAAAACTTGATGACTTTGTTTGCAGGGAACCCCGAGGGAATTACCCGATTCATTTTGAGGCTCAAGTGATATTCAGGGGATTATTTTTCCAACCAAATTTCGGCCAATAAAACTGTATCATGAGACAAAATCCACTGTTAAAAATTCAATCTGTCAGATTTAAGGGGGGGTCGAGGGGGGGGGGGTGACTGTTTCCGTCATTTGTTTTTTTATATAGGCAACATGAAAAATTACCGGTGAAATTATCGAAAATTATCAGTTGAATACAGTAGACTCTCGTTATAAGCACCTCTCGTTATAGTCGAACTTCCCCTCATATCGATTTTTTCGAAGATTAACGCTTCCCCCACTCTATCACCTTCGGGCCCTAAGATGTAAACAATCTATTGTTCTCTCTGGTGAGGCATATAGAATTACAGAAGAAATGAAGGCGAAAAATGAATTTCTCTCAAATTCGAAGTGCGTGGTGGTACTGCCCCATGAGTTCGACTATAACGAGAGTCTACTGTACCGTGTTGACTATACAAAATAACATCGAATGGTGCAATTCTATTGGCTGAAATTTGGATGGAAAAAATAATCGAGAAAACTCTTTTGTAACTGAGCGGATTTGCAACAAAAAATTCCCTTCGACATTTTTTCCTACATTCACTAATTACCGACATGATTCCATAATCACGCAGAAAGTGACAATTATTAATAATATTTTCTCTGTTCATGTTGATAGATGACCTCGTCCAAACCACCACCGTGACGAAGCAACCCGGCTCAAAATTAACTGTACGTGTAGAGGTCCAAACGATTCGTGACCTCAAACTCCACATCACGAACCTAGTCCAAGGTCGTTCATTCATCGAAAATATTGTAGACAGAGTAATCAACGGTGCTTGGCAACCAGGTTTCGTCATTACACGCGGTATCATCAACGACTTGGTATCAAATGCTTTTACGGAAATCTTTGGAAAAGCATTTTCAGACTTCCCATTCGACAAAATCATCAGGAAGAAATCAGTGAAGACTCTTTAAACAATCCAGTAGTGAAGTAGTAGCCTAGAATAATTTTGAAAAGGAAGTTGTAGATCATTTATTTTGCAAATATATCAAAAACTAATAGATTCAGAGGAAAATGTCAGAAAATCTGTTAGTAGGAAATTTCCTGAATTGGAGAAAAAAAATGCGTCTCTTTGTAAACTTAGATATTTCCTAAATTCTCGGTTAATGGATTTTTTGAATTATCGTCATTCATATCTTTCTGTTGTTCATTCTCTCTTGTAAATATCGATAAAATGTGGACGTCCGCATGAAAAGGGCCCACTTTGGCGGTATCGTACTTATGCATACTACCCTATTCTTAATATGATTCCCCTCATTTCAAGCCAGAAATAAGCTCAAAATAGTGGAAAATGATGCCTCTATCAAATATCAAAGAAATAATTTAACATGGGCTTAAACGGGAGATGTGAACATAAAATCGTGAATATCTCGGAAGCTAAATGCGACAAAGTGGGCCCTTTTCATGCGGACGTCCACAAATATATTTGTAATTCGTTTCTACTCTTCATCTTTTGTGCAATGAAATCCAACTTGTGAATTCTATCTCTTCTTTCTTCAAAAATTATGGAGAAAGCAAGGAATAGAGATTATTAAAAATCATAGAAAAAACAGCCAATAGAGATTATCAAAAAACAGGGATGAAAAAGAAGGGCGAGTTCTGTTAGCTGCTTACCTTGAAACATTCTCGGGTACACTGCGGTCTCTGACCGCATTCTTTTATCACACAACCGCCACAGCTTTATATCCATCCAGTTGAATTCAACAGGTTTGATCAGCGCATGATGAAAGTCCATTCGTTTACTGTGAAAAGACATAGAATTTAAAGCATTTATGTTATTAAGAATTCTTAATAGGGCCTTAATGATATTGATCTTGATGCTAAAAAACGAAAACAATTGGCATCATTTTTAAAAAAAATTCGTTGCCGCATATGTCCTTTCGGATTGCTTTGCTATGACAAATAAATCCAACTCAAGTAAAATTTTAACTAGGGGTGCGCCAAAAGTCTACGCAATATTGTTGGTTGCTCACAAGATCGCAAGCGGGAGCGAACCATTGAGGTTCACAATAAAAATTTTCCGATTCTTATCCCTCAATATAAAATGATAGAAACATTGAAAGATTGAAAAATTGAAAAATTAAAGATTGGCCGCTTCTTACGTTTTTTTTTTAAATACTGAAAACCTAATATCGGGTTGATTTTATCAAAAATCTAATCAGGACTGAATTACAGGGGGATGCATAGATTAAAAATAAGTAGGCGACAGCTTCTATGCGACCATTATTGAGCATTCGTCAAATTATTATATTTTGCTTTTCTTTTCATTTCTATTAATCTCGTAAAAAAAACAAAAAATAAATTTTTGTTGAAAAAAAGGCCAAGTAACCATTTCGATGCGTTATTAATTATCCCCTGAGCATTTGAAAAAAAAAAACCAAATAAAGACAGAAGCGCCAAGTCAGAAATACTTACATAAAAAAATGAGTAGAGGCAGAACCAAGGTACTTGGCGCTTTTGACAGGATGAAGACGAAGTAGTCAGTACTACTAAGATTGAATTGATCGAATAATGCTCAGCAATGATCTTCGATCATCAAAAAACTGCGCCAAGTACCTTGGTTCTGCCTCTATAGAGTATACTCATTTTTTTATATGATGACTTCAAAGGGAAATCATTTTTTCCGTAATGCCGTCACTTTCCCGACCTCGGCAAAGCGAAAATCACTACGGAAAAATGTTGTTCGGGTTGTCGTTATGGGGTTTTTTCACTGTTGATATACGACTATAAATATAGTAAATTTGTGTTTTATATAATCGAAAAAAATTCGTAAATAAAATTCATTGCTACTGCCTTCATTTCATTCGCGAGTTTCTTTTGATACCTGTACAATGTGTTGCACAAGGAAGCACATGTGTAACCGGGATCAACCAATTATGAATCTGTCGTTTTACCGACCGAGCCAGCGTGGGCCGCGTAATCGAGAATAAAGGATATTCATAAGGTACCCAGGCAAATAATCGAGGTAAAAAAAAATTCAACCCCAGATCTCATGCTAGCGCATACATTTGATGAATTTTGGCATTTTTCTTCATCAATAATGAATTTGGGTGGGTGGATTAAATGTTTATCAACATGAAGGAAATAACTCCCTTAATCAGTTGAAAAAAAATCAAGAATTTTTTGAATATTTGCGGATTTGTATAAACATCCTCGAAGAAAATTGAAACATTTGAATTTGAATAAGTGAATACCCAGATCGTGTCTCACTGTCACTCGCCATTCAGCGCATGCGCAGAGGTGTATTTTCGTGCGAACACTCGGCCAACCTCAGGCTACTGCCAACTTTTAGAATTGATTCTGAGACGAAATAATCTCGTTTGTGATTTAGTGAAAAATCCGCGGTGTTTATTTTCGTATCTTTGTAAATACTAATCGAAAAAATAAAGTAATAACATTGAAGGGTGAGACCGCAAGGCCGGAAAAAAACACCTGAATTTATTAATATCACACGGTCGAAATTAATAATTTTTTCCTAATAACATTAATGTCAAGACAATAGGCGATTTATATATGATAAAAGTAACGTTAGTTTCCGCGTAATGAGTGGCATTTTCATTTTCTTGAAGATTCAATACGGTTTTCATATACGGTGGTAGTGGAGGGGGAGGGGGTAGTTGTCTCGTGTATAGATACGCGGTAGCTGTCGGCCGGTTTTGTTTGAGATCGAGGTCGAGTGGGAGATTTGAAATGGTTACTTGGCCGACACGCTACCGCGTATCTCGATCTAATTGGTAGTATGCTTCCGAACGGATTTCGGATCACTGGGAAATGCATAGTGATTAATCCAAAAAAAAGCAGGCGAACGTAACCATGCGACAGCAGGCTGTGAAACTAACCATCGGATTTTGCTCACCCAAAATACCAACTTTCATCATTGAAAAAGCTAAAATCCTACCAAATTTTCAATTCCTATCTCAATTAAGTCTCGAGTTATTGTGCGTACAAGGAATTTAGGGGAAAAATGTAAAATGACCGATAAACCCCATAAACGAAGGGTATATATGCTTTGATTGATCTAAATAGGAGTCATTGAGACGAATATTTTGGAGAAGAAAACAAATTAAAATCTGTCTGATAGTTTTCGAGTTTCGAGATATTGAGGAAAAATGATTTTTTGATAAATGAGTATATCTCAGGAACCTATCTGTCGATCAGGCTGAAATTTTTCACAGAAATCCTTGTGAATAATACTAATCATGAGCCAAAATTTCCGATTTTTCCAGAAATTACCAATTCTTTTCTCATAATAACTCTGAAGTTTTAGATAATTACTAATAAGTCAGCACAACCCAGCAGTGCTACAATGTGTAAACAACAAAACCCTGATAATTATTCATGGCTCTCGTCTCCTGCTTTTCTCTTTCTCATGTCAGCAATGAAAGTTTCACTAACAATAAGTAGATGAGAATCTTCGAGCCATCATTCGCAAGTGCAAGTAGAAGTTGCTGACCTTCCGAAAAAATTTAATTAGTCATTCAAGATTTTATTATGTATGAAAGAGATTGGTTTATTCCGTGGATTAACTACAATAATTATTGTGGGGTCTTGCCCCACAACCGTCATAAAACTTATACATAGAACTAAAAACTTCGACACCGTCGAAAATGTTTGGACTTTTCCTGACCGTCATAATCCCATAAACATGGTCATATTCACCAATTTCCCAAATTTTCCTCTCCATTTTCCAAATAACCACTCTCAGATAGATACAAGGAAGAGTACTTGTAATTTTTAGTTAGTTCCAATATTGTTATCCAAGCTAGAGATTTCAAATCCATCTCATACACTTAGTTGTGAGACACGAGTCATTTTTATTGACGATACTTTCAAGGTGTGTATTCATTCCACTAAAATTCAACATTTATTGTTTACGATTTCCAAAGTATTGTTTTGCTCCTAAAGCCATCAACTAACATTTTATTACGTTGGTTTTGAAGAAAGTCGATGTAGAATGGCATTTGGACGTTGAAACCCCACTACCATCTCTCCATTTTACCTCCAATAGCGTTGGGCTTCCTCCAATGTCAAGGTGCTATAAGTCCCAACGCATTACTATCCGTTCATTCACTCCTGTCGACGTCGTTCAATCAATTTGTCCTTCAGCACCGGTTGATCCCATTCGGGTCAATCATCTCATTCTTCAGGCATAAAAGATTGGTTATTTTGAGGAATCATGGAGAGAGTCAGTTTGAAGTGCTTTACGTGGTTATTAATTATTGTCCAATGTGTTAATGCAATTGGAAAATACAGTGGCCTTGAGTTTATTGAACCGTGCTCGAAGAGTGATCCAGCACTTGAAGTCTGTCTTGCAAGATCTGCTAATGTTCTCACTCAGCAGTTTGCACATGGTAAATATTGTTAATTCATTCTTTTCGTTTATGAATGAAAAATGTGAAAAAATTCGGATTTTTCATCTTTTGAGACATTTTCTTTTTTCCAATTGAATATTTTGGTAGTGAAGTGAAGAAACATGATGAGTCAACTCAATTTTAAGGAGGAGTTTTTGATGAATATATCTCCGAACCTAATGGAGATAGCAAAATCTCCATGAGTTTTGTACAGTAATATCATAGTTACACAATAGGTCTTTACAAAATTTTTCAGTTCTCCTTGTTTCCCGAATGAATTCTCAAGTAAAGTGCACTTGTTCCTCCACTGATTTTCATTCTGAAAAATGATAAGATATTGATTTTGCTTATTTTTTCGGATGCGGCAAATAATATTGAATAAATTTAGAATTAGTTTTTGGGTTCTCATGTTGATCAAAAATGGCAGTGAATTTCGAAATAATATGAGATGGTTTGTTTTATCTACTACTGTATTCGAATTAATAGGTACCAGTAGATTAAGCGTCCTCCACTTAAAATTCTTATACTCATCATGCTGAAAGGAAATTATACGTTTCGTTTAACCAGGTTATAACGGTGTATTTCGAATGGTACAACTCCGCTGTCCCATATACCGTACACGTAAATAACACTTGAATGGATTTTCCACTTGAATTTGTTTCGGCATAATATAGAATAAGCTGATCAAATATTCAGAGGATTCCCCATAGTTCATTGACTTGTTCAGAAATATTTATTCGCTTCCAGGAGAAAAAATTATGAAGTCGAAAAAACTAGAATTTGACAGCGAAGTAATAGAGCATAGCATATCAACTTTTCAAACGAGTGATTTTAGAAGGAAATTTTAAAGGACTTTTTTGTAGATGGGAAATTTCTTACCGAAAAATGTCATTGCACATTTTCTCCTAAAATGGCACATATTACCAAGATAATCCAATATTTAATCAGATTGAAAACTAAATTACTCTTCACGACTTTGCTATAGTGATTGAAATTTTCTTTTTCTTCATAACAGTTGAATAATTTCATTTTTTTCCACATTTTTTTCAATCAGGATTACCACAACTAGGATACCCAGAGGTAGAACCAATAATCCTGGACGAAGTCCACATCGCCCTTGGAGGTGGCCCCGATGGGTACAAAGCACAATTTCGGGACGTGGCTGCTAGAGGTGTATCAGCTCTTCGCATCACAGGATTTAGAACTAGGATCGCAGATGATGAAGTACAAATTCAATTGGCTCTCAGTATCCCTAAGATTCGTGCTGTTGCCAAGTATAGGTCGAGTGGAAAATTGATTCTGGTGCAAGCGAGTGGAGCTGGAGATTATTGGGGTGAATATGGTGAGTAAAAAGTATTAGAGTAAGGGAGATGAGGAAAATTGGACACTTTCTCCAAAATATTGATGACTTATGTAATTGTTGATAGAAGGGGAAAATTATCATTCTTCGATGATTACTTTTTCCATCATGATTTTAACCTATTAGAGCCCAGTATATGATTGCAAACAACACCAACTATTTTGGGAATCCACCGGGCAACTATCAAATTGATAATAACAATGTAGATGGTCTATTTCTTTCCACACGAATTTGATAGACATTTGTACATGAGACAAATGTACATGAATTTGCTTGAGAAGCGAAATAAAAATATTAAAATGATTCTCTGAATACTTGACCTGCCACATTAATCTTATAATTACCCTCATATGTCCCTGTGCCCTAACGATCGTGATTTCAATATGCAAAACTTATATTCCTTTCATTGGTACACAACGTAACAATCGTCGAATTACAGTAGACTACTGTTCTAGTCACTCTCCTTATAATCGAATTTCTCCTCGTATGGATTTTTGGCTTTTGAACGGAAGCCTTTGTAATCCTTTGATTTTCACATTTTTCAATTTTGCATGAAAATTTTGTAGAATGGTCTGAAACGCAAAAATAGGAAGTTTGGCGAGAATGTTTGTATGTGTGCGTATGGTGGCCGGTGGTCACTTCTTCATAAATTAAATGATTAAACGGGTCAAAAAGTTCTAAAAAATCTGAAAGTTTGTCAGATAGTTGGAATTAGATGGGGCTAGTTCTGTGCCAAGTTTTAGCTCGATCCATCGATTAGTTCTCGAGATATCGCTATACATTGCAAATTCGTTTCCCTTCAATATCTCGAAAATTACTCGACTGATTTTATTTATTTATTTTTTTCCAAAATCTTCCCTTAACGGATGGCGCTGAGAATTGTCCGAGTTTCGGATTTGTCCTCGGTCCGAGACCGATTGAGGTGAATGCGAGAGTTGGGATGGCGCGGCGCCTTCCGAGGCATATCTTTTAACAAACGTGAATCTGAGAATTATTATTTAGATAATTAATCAATTTATACATTATTTGTTGGAAATATATTATTTTTCAACATAATTCATACTCCATCGGACCAGCTCTCGACCGAGAGTAAATCCGAGAGTTCATTATTTTAATGAATAAACTATTTGTTAATCATTTTTTTATTAATTTAAGGTTATTGCAACATAACAGGGGAGAAAAAGGGGGGGGGCAATGACAATTGAGAGGTCTAGAGCTCTCCCTAGCGGCGTCGGATGGCCTCTCGGACGAGCTCTCGGACTGGCTCTTGACCGAGAGCAAATCCGAGAGTGCATTATTTTGTTGAATAAACTATTTGTTATTCATTTTTTTATTAATTGGAAGTGATTTTAACATAATCGGGGAGAAAAATGGGGGTAGCAATGACAAATGAGAGATGTAGAGCTCTCCCTTGAGGCGTCGGATGGCCTCTCGGACAAGCTCTCGGACTGGGGGCCTATTCTCGAAGAGATCCGCCATCGATTTTCACGTGAACGTGGTTCCGTGGCGGATTTTAGGAGCGAATGGGTGTTCACGTGAATGATCTTGAATTACGCGCAAATTAAATTTGTGTGTCGGTCATTTCGAGATAGAAATACCTCCGAAAATTATGTATTTTTTCAGTAATGTGGATATTATTGGAGGTTAAGTGTTCACGTGCGGATATTTTTCACAAATGAATGTGAAATGACCAAGAACACAAATTCAATTCGCGCGTAACTCGCAATCGTTCACGTGAACACTCATTCGCTCCCAAGATCCGCCACGAAGTGACGTTCGCGTGAAAATCGATGGCGGATCTCGTCGAGAATAGGCCCCCTGGCTTCTGACCGAGAGCGTATCCGAGAATGTTTAATTGTCTTGAATAAATTTTGTATTAATCATTTTTTTATTAATTAGAGGTTATTTTTACATAATAGGGGGAAAGGGGGGGGGAGCAATGACAAATGAGAGGTCTAGAGGTCATCCGACACTGCTAGGGAGAGCTCTAGACCTCTCAATTGTCATTGCTCCTCCCCTTTTCTCCCCTCTTATGTTTAAATAACCTCCAATTAATGAAAAAATGATTAAAAAACTATTTATTTAACAAAATAATGGACTCTCGGATTTGCTGTCAGTCAAGAGCCAGTCCTAGAGCTCGTCCAGAGGCCATCCGACGCCGCTAGGGAGAGCTCTAGACCTCTCATTTGTCATTGCTTCCCCCCCGTTTCTCCCCTATTATGCGACAATAACCTCTAATTAATAAAAAAATGATTAACAAATTATTTATTTAACAAAATAATGGACTCTCGGATCTGCTCTCGATCAAGAGTCAATCCGAGAGCTCGTCCTAGAGGTCATCCGACGCTGCTAGGAAGAGCTCTAGACCTCTCATTTGTCATTGCTTCCCCCCCTTTTCTCCCCTGTTATGCTGCAATAACCTTAAATTAATAAAAAAAATGAATAACAAATAGTTTATTCAACAAAATAATGCACTCTCGGATTTGCTGTCGGTCAAGAGCCAGTCCGAGAGCTGGTACGAGAGGTCATCCGACGCCGCTAGGGAGAGCTCTAGACCTCTCATTTGTCATTGCTTCCCCCCCCCCTTTTCTCCCCTATTATGTAAAATAACCTCTAATTAATAAAAAAAATGATTGACAAATTATTTATTTAACAAAATATTGGACTCTCGGATCTGCTCTCGATCAAGAGTCAATCCGAGAGCTCGTCCGAGAGGTCATTCGACGCCGCTAGGAAGAGCTCTAGACCTCTCATTTGTCATTGCTTCCCCCCCTGTTCTCCCCTGTTATGTTGCAATATCCTTAAATTAATAAAAAAATGATTAACAAATAGTTTATTCATTAAAATAATGAACTCTCGGATTTGCTCTCGGTCGAGAGCTGGCCCGATAGAGTATGAGTTTTGTTGAAAAATAATATATATTCCAACAAATAATGTATAAATTGATTAATTATCGAAATAATAATTCGCAGATTCACGTTTGTTAAAAGATATGCCTCCGAAGGCGCCGCGCCATCCAAACTCTCGGATTCACCTCAATCGGTCTCGGACCGAGGACAAATTCGAGACTCGGAGCTCTCGGATTAGTCCGCCAGGGTCGTCCCAATATCTTCTCTCTCAATGAATCAAAATATATAATACCCGTTGACACAAAGTTTTCGAGATATGGGCTTTTTTGTGTTTCTCACTCAAAACCCTTGTAAACACGCTAACTTCCGAAAAAATTGAAATATCAACGTGAAATTTGGCATCAAGGTATCTCTTATAATTAAAATATTTGGTATCTAAAATCAGCTCAATCGGACGGTTAGTTCCGGAGACACCCAATTTTATATGTAAATCTACTTTATGCAATATCTTGAAAACGACTCAGACTATTTCATTTTTCTTTTTTTTTCATAATTTTCGTCTCAATGTCTGCTATTTCTCTCGGAGGTTATATCCGCTCTGAGTTTAACCCATTGAATAACATCACCCGGTACCCCACTCTTCGTCATTTTGTGTTAGTTTGCGTGCGCAACTTGGCTTTTCTTATGGCGCCACTGGGGAGAGATTTTGCGCATCATTTTCGCAAACAATTTGGAGTAGAGGGCAGTCTTGAACTGTATGAAATACACTTCCTCTACCGCCCTCTAGTCCAAATTGTTTGTTTGCAATGACGCGCAAAATCTCTCCCCTGATCTCTATACTAACTGGATGGCTTGTCTCGTGCGTGTGCTGCAGTTGAAGTAAATTGAAGGCTCAACCAGCGCCGTGTTACTGGGAGTCGTACTAATATAACGTTAATGTCAATACGCTTGCGTCGTTGTGGTACCGAGTGGGAGGACTGGTAATTTAAGTTGACTTTTGACCGCTCAAATGCTCGACTGATGAATTGAAAATTAAATGCGAATCAAGATCTGCAAAGGAATTTTTATATCATATAAAAAATACACATTGCACCATCATCGTATATCTTAAATATAAAACCTCTCTCACGACAACAACCTTAAAGGGAAAACGTCATAAGTCTTTCTTCATTGCTGAGAAAATTGAAAAAAATGTCTCTCAACGTCTCTCAAAATGACTCACTGTCAAGATAATTTGATCTCTCATGAGATATGAAAAATCACTTTGTTATAACTCACATATTTTGTTTCTATTTCCAGACGGTGTTAAAGCAAAAATTTTTATCCGTGCAAAGCCATATCTCAACGAAGGCCGTAAATACTTGAGATTACAACAATTGAAGATGGACTTTAGTGTCCAAAATATCAAAATGGGAGTGGAGAATGTACACGATGGAAATACCATCTTACGTAAGTATTTCGAGGGCAAATGTTTCTCATTTTTAGAAAAACATTGTCATTTCATAGTCAGAATGATTTCTCATTCAAATCCAATAATATTTACAGAAGCAGCACTCAACCTGTTCATCAACAGTAACAGCCAAGAGCTCCTGAAAGAAATGAAGCCATCACTCAGGCGCAAATTGATTCAAGTGATGACGACATTTGTGGAAAAATTGTTCGCACAAGTACCTTACGATGCTTGGATATCTGAATAGGAGCATTAAGAGTGGTGAAAAAATAGTAGTTAATTAAATATGGATTTCATGAGTGTCAAATCAACAACTAAATTGGCAATTTTTTTTCCTAAATCACATAAAATTGATTGTTGTAACCTGATTAAGGCCCAGTACTAGAGGTCGCAGTTAGAGTTAACCGTAGGTTAAGTTTTCTCTCACTCTCATGGGTTTGTCTATCTTCTGTCTCTCTTCCTAAATTGCAGTTAACTCTAACCGAGACCTCTGGTACTGGCCCTAAATTTTCATTTGAAAAAAGTGAATGTTTGCATTAATAATAACAGAGCCTCCGTTATTATTATACAATATTGTCTTTTCTTGTTTTTCTTTCTATGTGAATTTTTCATAGAACATTCTCAAACTTGTCGATTTTCATGTATCCTCCGCGTGAATATCATGAATTCGTAACTCTATGAACCGCTCGTTCATCATAACTGCTTTGCAATGATTGCATACATCACTGCCATTATTATTAACCTCTATATACTTTCTTTGATCAACGCCTCATTAATAAAAAATTCCCTATTCTACCCACTGACAGAGGTCTTGACTGTATTAGAAGATGAAGTGGAAGCAGCTTGGTAATCTTTGATCAATTCCCTTTTATCATTAGCAGTGACAATAGTTGGATGCTAAGTTTCAAATATAGTTTGCTTCCTTTTTTTCTTAATAGATCCTTGAGGATGTAGAAGTGCATAGTTCAACATCTCCCAAAACCATTGACTACCCCATTTCACATAGGTATTCATAGTCAAGTATGCTTTGAATTCCGAATCAAGCTCATCGATAGGTCCAATCTCTCCATGAAGAATGATGATAACTCTAGCACGACCGTTACTCAGTGCCTGATGATGCACCATCCTAATGTATCGACTTTCCAGCTAACCAATCACAATAATGAACACATAATTTAAGATGTTCATTTCCCCCTTCTAATCGCGCTACCAAATCCTTGACAAAATCTTCATCTTTGTGGGAATAACTGATGAACGCATCGTATAATTTATCCTTATCTATGGATGTCTATTAATGCTATGGAGAATTCGAACTTTTCCTATAGGTTTTTTTTCTATAGAAATTCTATAGAATAGTAAAGTTTATAGGATTTAGGATTTTCTGTAGAGATTTTTTCTATAAACCATTTTCTATAGGATTTTAGAATTCTTATAGGATTTTTCATATAAGCCTTCTTCTATAGGATTTTTTTCTATGAACCTTGTTCTATAGGAAAATTTTGAAATCCTATAGAGGAAGGACTATATGAAAGAATACTATAAGAATTTTGAAATCTTATAGAAAATGGTTTGTGATGGGGGAAGTCAGCCAATCAAATGTCTTTAATTGATCAGTCTTCAGGGCTAAGAGCTCCGATTCTGAGCTCCTGTGTGACGGGGTAGTCCTTTTATGGCTCCTCATGATGGTGGGGGTAGAGGAGTGTGGTGGGGGAAGTCAGCCAATCAAATGTCTTTAATTGATCAGCTGAAGACATTTGATTGGCTGACTTCCCCCACCACACTCCTCTACCCCCACCATCATGAGGAGCCATAAAAGGACTACCCCGTCACACAGGAGCTCAGAATTGGAGCTCTTAGCCCTGAAGATGCAGACTGCAATGTTTGCGAAACGTCGGCACAATGCTGAAAACCAACGCGGCATCCATCCGGAAGCCAATGAATTTTCCAATTCTAAAATCCTATAAAAAATGGTTTATGGAAAAAATCTCTACAGAAAATCCTCAATCCTATAAATTTTTGAATTTCTATAGAAAAAAAATCTATAGGAAAAGTTCGAATTCTCCATAGCATTCCTAGGATTTCCTATAGGAAATGCTATAGGATTTCCTATAGGAATTCCTATAGGAATTTTTCCTACGTGATATGGCTACTTAATTTCATAACCCTTGACGTTTTTATTAGCAACATGTAATTATTTTACTCAAAGTTGACGCCCAGGAAGAAAAACTGAGAATACCGGATGATAAGCATCCGTAACAACAATGTCTCTGAGTTTCAGTGTAATGAGGGGGTAATAAGTTTCTGGTTGCTTCGGCGAATGAGGTACACAAGCAACTGGACACGTTGCGTCATGACTTATTTGACCTGTCGCCAGACAACTCAGTCATGTCAATTCATGACTGCATGATTATTTGCACATATCTCAGGATGGAGTGTTCCACCATTATGAACAAAATTTTTCCCTCGATTCAGAATTGAATAATTGATCTTCAGTCTTAACTCATGAAGAAAGAATTGAATATTTTTATTGAAAATTAAATCGTTTTGATGATTCTCTATAATGTATTGTATGTAATTATATAATCCTTCAATACATTGAATTCTGAAATTTTTTGACTTTCTTCTATTTACAATTGTGTATTAAAATGTTAAAGCATAGGAGTACGAGTCAATTCCTTTCATCGCATATTAAATATTGAATTATCTTGTTGATGACTAATTTGAGAGGGAAATGTCGTCAAATATTTCTTTTGGAAACCTTTTCAGCTACAGGAGAGGTTCGGTCACGTTCTTTCTAAAAATTACTGGTTTTCGAGATAAACGCGCAATTAACGAAAATGTTGAGTTTGACTACAAAAATAACATTTCACTACACGGAGAAAAAAATGCGGTAAAAATCCTAATGCTAGCACGGTAAAATGCGTTCATTTGCCAAGCACTTGGAATTTTCCTGTGCCAGTACAGTAATTTTTCATATATTTGTATTTCTCGATGCTTGGCAAATTGTGTAGAAAACTTCATGATATTCTTATGAACAGAATTTACAGAAATAAAGTAAAAAGTCAATCGTCAAGTAAACAAATCGATGCGCGTTATCATAATCACTGCGGTCGCAAGACTCCAAATTTTTTAAATGAATCAGTTAATTTTAATGCATCTTTAGAATATTTTTCACCTCTGCAGCATCTCACAAAATACCACAAAAAACTAGAGGTGCGGCCGGTCTACGCAGTATTGTTGGTCGCCCGTAAGTTCGCTCCCGAATTCGGGTGCGTTTTAAATCCGGAGTGAACCACGGAGGTTCACAATAAAAACTTCCCGGTTCTCATCATTCCATTAAAAAAAAAAAAAAAAAAAAAAAGTTTTTTTTGGAAAAACTGGAAAACTACTGGATCGATTCCAGCCAAAATCTAATCCGCTCTAAGTTAGGTGAAGACGGATCGGTCGGGAAAAACAAATAGTCAAATTGGACGATCCGTTCACGAGAAATCGTTCGCCAAAATTTTGACCACGGACATACCTAGTAACACACACACAGACATTTTGTTCAAAACCATCGAAAAACATTAGAAAGACCATGAAACGTGGAGATATGGTGAAAAATCGAATTTTCATTTCCGGGGGCATTACAATAACTTCCCTAGCCGGGAAGTTAAAAATTTACGATTTTATATTCATCTGAAATTTGTTTGGTTTTCAAGACATATCAGTCTAAGCAATTTTTAAGACACGTCATCATTCCCCTGCCGCCACTTATAATAGACATCGCCATGTCTGTCAATTTGTCACGTGTCATCCTCATTAGTCTCAAAAAATGGGATAATCCCAAACAAAGAGAATGAGAAAATTGATTAAAAAAAACGAAATAATAACGAATTATCATCACAATGTTATTTTATTCTGATTCAAATGTCACGTAAGGGCACAATGTCGCCGTTGGAATTAGTCGTGTAGCCAAGGCTAATGTTTCGTTTTCTCATTCCTACCACGGAATAAAATGCCTCCCACTTTTGTATGCGTGACACAAAAGAATACATTTTCTTTCTGTCATCTTCATTATTTATTTGGTTACGTTATTGTACCGAGAGTTGGTATAAAAAATAGATGAGGATGGGGAAAAAATAATGGCCAGTGTTTGTGCAAAACTGTTGTCACAAATTCGTAGAGAGGGTAAGAATCATTGACTTCCTTGAGTCTCACGGTCTTTAGAAGGGTAAAGGGGGAATACGGGTACATTTATCATTCAAACTTGGTGATCTCCCCCGCTCCTAGTGTGATTCTTCTGTGACCAATATATTGACCGGAGAAGCTACATCTGGGTTGAGATCTCTGGTGTCTCTCAGTGGTTGCAGAAAACAAATTTATTCTGTTTTTCTGGGGGGAATTTCGAATAAAGTAGGAGAATGAAGTCTCTGGTAATTTTTTTTATTGCCACATTGGCTGTTACTATCACAGCCAAGGACCTACGTAAGTGAATTTTTTTATGGAAACCATTGAGTTGTAGTAGGGATTTTTTTTACTAGATTGAATAATGTCATACGGAAAGCGAATGAAAAATATGAGACAAGTTTTTTTTATCTTAAAAAATAATGAAAAATCAATAAGTTATAGTTAATTGAAAAGAAACTGCATTGTGATGTCACGATTCTTCTTATATGAGCATGACGTCATAATGCAGACATTTTTAATCGTCTATAATTTGTTAATTACTCCTTATTTATAAAATTGGAAAAACAATGTGCCTCATATTTTTCATTCAATTTTCATTTCCAACAATACGAAATTTTATTAGGAAATTCAATTTGTTACGAAGAAGGCGTATCGACATATTTCTCTAAATCCACTCTACCCAAACGTATCCCGTCTGCGACGCACGAACGATGAAAAAAGTTCAATAAAAATTACTTGACTTTCATGTGATCATGAGGCCATATGGAGGCGAAATAGGACTCTGACAAAAATTACTTTTTTTTACTTCGAAAAGAGTTCACTAAAAATTACTTCACAATCAGGAAAAATTCCCCAACAAAGGAGAATAATTTATGTTTTACCTCGAATTTTTTTCTTTACTTCCAATAAAAGAGATGTTTCAACAAATAAAAATTTCGGATTTGCTTTTCGCGCCACGATCACTAACAGTCTCTTCATTCTGACCTAACTTATTGTCTCTGTGTGGATTTGAGAGAAATGAGTTTTACTAATATGATTTTGAATATAATTCCAAACGTTCATTCTTGCAGCTGAATTCCTCCATGTTTGCAAGCGAAATGATCCAAACATTGACGAATGCATAAAAGAGAGCGTTGAACATCTGCGGCCATACTTGATGAAGGGTGTACCAGAGTATGAAATCCCATCGATTGAACCCCTACTTCTGAAAGAGCTCGTTGCCAGCGAGTCTGGCGGAATAAGATTATCCGCCAAGGATGTACACGCCTATGGTGCCAGTGACTTCTCCGTGGCTAAAATAAAGTGAGTAGAACACTTCCTGTCTTCATTACATAATGAAATGCGGGAAAACGCAATTGAAAGTATTGTGTCTGTAGAGAAGAGAGAACAATTCATAGTTTGAAATCACTTCAGTATTACCTATGATTTTTTTCCTTCCGTAGTGCAGTGCATTGCATACTTAATGATTATCCCTTCTTCTTGTTCTTCTTCTTCGTCTCCTTAAAATTAAGAATCCAAGGCAAATGAATGAACAACACGGAAGCGAAAGTTCGATAAATACAGTACTGAACTAATGAATAATTGTGATCGGCGAACAATGCAGTTACTGTGTTCCTTAGCATTCAAGGAATTAAGTATTGGACCCTGGCACGAAAACCGATATATCGGGCACAATGGACGAACAAAAACGAAAAACTAATTCTGTAGTAAAGTGGTAGAAGAAGATTCCAAAATTCATCTATAATCGATTCTAGGGATATCTCTAAAACTGATTGGTCAATCGATAAATATCAAGAACCTTGTTTGTAGCTCTAGGCCTCTTCTACAAAAATGTTTTATTGATAATTTCTCCCAAAATAATTGCATATGAATTGTTATGTGGTATATATCTCTGCAATCAGTATGCTAATTGGAAAATGCCAAAAATCTTTTTCGTAACCCATGAAATTCCCTATGAAAAATTTTCCATGTTATTTTGGTCTAAACCTTCTTGCTCCGAAAATATTCCAGAAGTAATTGAATCATTCAACCCTCTGTATTGATTTCTATCACTTCAGTGCTCACATGGATACATTGGTATTCTTCCTGGAAGTTCTCCTCCCTCACCTGAGTATCGACGGACAATACGAACTAGACGGAAAAGTGCTGCTGCTGCCAATAACTGGATCAGGACGCATCATCGGCAATTTCACCGAGTGCCTCGGCGCTGTCAAGTTCACCGCCTACGCAGAGAATGTTGATGGTATTGAGTACTTTCGCGCGAGAGAATTTACTATGAAAATCACCGTTGGCAAGGGCACACTCAAGCTGGATAATTTGTTCGGAGGTGACAAGGTCATCGGCGATGTTGTTAACAATGCGATTAATAATAATTTCGATGCTTTTATTAAGGAACTCCTACCGGTTGTTGAAAAATCTCTCAGTATAGCCTTCCGCGATATAGGACAGACTATCGTTTCTCAATTTACTTATGATCAGTTGTTTCCTCTAGATTAATCTCGTTATTAGAATTCTGATGATTATTAATATAAAAAACAATACAGTAATGAAACCAGATGTGTTAAAATTTCACTTCCAGATCAGTTATTTATCAATATTTCTAAATCGAAAGGAAATCGAGAAATTCTTATACACACCTTTTTAATAGAACGGAATTAGAGCTATACAAAGGCCTACATGAAAAATTTGTCCATTTTCATTGGATTTGGAGATATTCAGCAGAAGTTATCACGAGAGTTAAATTGATTCATCTTCTTTTACTATTTCGCTACTCAGTGATAGGGGATTATTATGAAATAACCCTTATTGGGAGATATTTGGAGAACAAATTTGTACACATTATTCACCCTAACACCGTTCATCGACGTTATATATTCTTGAGAAAAACAAAGGTTACATGAAACTGCAATGAATGATCATTTGAGCCTGATTTAATAATCATTGCGAGCAAAGTTTTGATTTTTTATTGATTTTCACCAATCGACGAAATCTTTTTCAATCATAAAAGTTTTACTGATTCCGCCGGCGCTGAATCAGGGGAGATCCCAAAATTCCCTAACCTGTCAATATGCGGTGACATTAGCACCGTTTTTTTTTTTTTTAATTTAGGTGCTGGTAAATGAAGTATTTTAACACTTCGGCTAAAATTACTAGCAATTGAGAAACTTTTTTGAGAAATAGTCCAAGGCTGACAAGTGGCCGAAGAGAATGTTCAGACTGGCGTCGATTTCCTTATTTCAACAGACTGTACAATTTGGACAAACCTGAAATCTGTCAGTACGGAGTACGGGGAACGCAGGGGGTATCGTCTCCATAGAAAAATGTGAAGCTTGGAGTGGGGGTAAGAAATAGTTGTAAGTGCTGTGGTTGAGGGCGCCAGCAGTTCTCTGTTGTTACGTACCGAGCTGGTTCTCTGTTGTATCCAGGTGGCGGGTCCACTGCCTGGAGTGCTAAACCACTCTGCTTCACAAGTGCGGGAATTTTTAAAAGGAGGTGAAATAATTGAGAGAACACAAACACAGAATTTAGGTGCACACTGATGTAAAATATAATTGATCTCTGTTTTGTTGGTTTCACAATAATTACTTGAATATTTTAGTATTTGTCAATGATTAACAATAACTCGTCTGCTCTACTCAACACCCAAGGTGGGTCTGTCTTAACTTGTAACTTAAAAACTATTTGTGAAGTATGAAGTGTCGCGCGCATAAGTCCCATCCCTTAAAAGGAGTAGGGATCCAATCATAACCCTGACCTGGGTCAATGGGGTTGATCTAACTCTCCCACCCTCTCGTTCGTGAGGTCAGCCCAGCGTCTTGGGCCTACGTGACCGAGAACAAAGGCCCTTCGACATGTGTTTAGAGAGAGAGGAAAAATCCTGGAAAGAGTCTAGAAAAATAAACTGTCGCTGGGAAAAGGTTTTATGACTCTACGGTTCGAATTGCACTTGAAAAATCTATAAGAAAAAAAGTATTCGAAAGTGCTTTTGTTCTCGGGTGGTCCTGGATGCGTCTGCTAAATCTCTAAATTTATGGCTTTATTACTAGTTTCCTGTTTACATCTTTCGACGAACTTTCCCCGTCTCAAGCGTGTTTAAACATGTATTACTCTATGAAATTTATTTATCTTATTATTTTTAGTGATAAATGATTAATTGAAGATTTGAATGTTGGCGCTACAATCTAGTGATGATATCGATAATCTAGGGATCTTACGTCGCTACTAACCCCCTACGCGACACTGTCGCGAACGCAATAGAAACATAACTAGTGGTGTAGTTGATCTACGCGATATTGTTGGTCGCTCGCAAGCTTGCTCCTGAATTTGGGTGCGTAAAAGTAGGAGCGAACAATTGAGGTTCACAACAATAACTTCCCGGTTTTCATCCCCCTACATATAATTTTTTGAAAAAAAAATGCGATTTTCGTTTTTTATGTTTTTCTGAAAAAACTGGAAAAGCACTGGACTAATTTACTCCAAAATGCGAATAATAATCGTCATCATGATAATCACAATTATAATGAATCGCCAGATTATCGATGATTGCACAAACTTTGCGGATACATATAAAAAAATTCAATAGGAAATCCTATCTAATTTGCTAGGAAATTTTATTAAAATTCTATTGGTTTCCTATTGGAAATACTATTAGTTTTTTGCCAATTTCTGTTGGAGATTATTTTCAATAGAAATCTTTAATAGAACACAGTTTTATAGAAAAAACTAATAGAATTTGATTTTTCTGTGAAATTTATTCCATTGAGATTTTCCCATAGAAATTTCTTGGTATTTCTTATATTTCCTTTGATAGTTCATTAAAAGTGTTACGTCATGCTTTCATCAGAATTTAAGAAAATAAATCCCAATAAATTCATAACATAGTTTGATTTTCTCCTGTTTTTAGCCTATCCAAAGATAATTGCTTGGGATCAGAGTGAGTTGAATTGCTGAAATAAGTTTGGAGAAGGAATTGACTATAGATTAAACAATAACTTAATTCATTTATTTATTTATAGTATTAAGATAAATCATTTTTTACAATGGGGGTAACATATTTGTATGAAAATTACTTAACTAGGAATAACAAAAGTGTTACATTTCCGTATAACGTATATGTAGAGAGCCATTAACAGTAGAAGAACAATAATATTAATATTGCAGCACATGAACATAAGCTATAGCCCCTTGCTATGTGTTTGATAAAGACAGAACAAAATTCGCAACTGTGTCAAATGGGAAGAGATCAATAGCTACAGAAAAACCTGGAATTGCTGCACCTCCTCAATTTACTTAAAACAATTTGATATAGAATCAGGATTGCGTTACTATCAATTTTTGAGATATCTATTTCTTACATATTGAGGCAGAAAGCACGGAGTCTACAGCTCTGGATACAAAAATTGAAAATGGCTTTTAGCGAACTAATGTCCTTAACGTCTAGAAGTTCTTTGCAGGATGTATCACAGATACCTGAGTACTTTGAGAAGGCAGGCTTATGTTTTATTTTTTCCCATAATGTATTTCTGACTGGGGTGAGATACGGGCAGTAGAACATAAAGTGTTCAACTGTGTCGGGCTCGAGGGTATCACAGGTTGGGCAGAGACTGGTAGGGTCGAAATTATAGACATTTCCAGCAAATGATATTTTAAATACGTATTTAGAGGCCAGGCGCAGCTGGGCCAGAATTCTCTTCATAGGCCAGGGAATGTTTACTGTAAGGTAGCTAGGGCAGGAGGGTTCATCTATCTGGGTGTCTCTGGGTAGGAGAGTTTGTAGATGGTGTGCGTTACGTGCGTATAGGATCGAGTTGGCTAGGGATAGGGAGTCTAGACGTTGAATAATTGAAAGGCCGGCACCATATGGATGGATCGAGATTATTAATAAGGGGTAGGAATTCAGGAGCAAAAGATTCGATGAAGAGGAAGATGTGGACGGCCCAGTTATACTTTGGATTTCTATCTCCATTTTTATATAACTCTATTTGTCTTTTAAAACAAATTTTTGGCAACCGGCTCTCCGCCATGTTCAGGATTCTTACAATCCACCCCCAGGTCAGTTTCCAGACTTTACCGGCCAGCCGTGGCCTACCAGTCTCTGCTAGGATAAGATCTGTAGCAGTGGATCTAGGGAGTTGGAGGATCTGTTTTAAGAAGCCTGTTTGAACGCACTCCATTTTATCTAGATACCCTAGAGTCCATGTGAGGGATGCATAGAGAACCACAGATGAGACCATACTATCGAAGAGTTTCAGAATTCTCTGTATGTCTTTCATATTTGAGTGATAAATCAGAGAGTGTACTGCACTAGCCGCCATTAGGGCTGCCCACGAGACGAGACGAGACGAGATTATGGACGGTCTCGTCTCGGTCTCGTCGAAAACTCAAAATTTTGGTATCGTCTCGGTCTCGTACCAGTCTCGTGGACCTCTGTCTCGTCTCGTCTCGGTCTCGTATGAGTCTCGAAGGAACCAGCTAGGTCTCGTCTCGTCTCGCAGGGTCTCGCTCGATTTCAGAATAAAGTTTTCGAAAATTTTAATTGTCACCAATTTTTTATTTTGTCATTCTTTTAAATATTATTTTTAGAATATTTTGCGAGTAATTAACATTTGCTCATAAAATCTTTGCATTTGTCTCCAATTACATAGGAGTAACAGACTACATTCAACGTTAATACATCTATCTATCCCGTTAAAGTTTATGAGTACATCATACTTAGATGATTCCTAGCTCTGCCTTCATATCAGAAGTTACCCATGAGCGTAGGCATAAGACAGCACGAATTGATTCATCATTTAATGAATTCCTCAGTTTAGTCACAACTAATCCAGAGAGAGAGAACAATCTTTCAGCTGGCACTGATGTGGCCATAATGGAAAAAACATCCCTGGTCATTCGTGCTAAAGTAGGATTAGAATGTTGATGATTTTTCCACCACTCCAAGATGTTCTGATGTTTATCAGCTCTGTCCAATGATAAATACTCGTCCAACTCATCAGTCCCACCTCTCGTTGCTGCAGAATCTTTGAAGAGGTAATTGAGATCAATGGTATTGCACTCGTCACTTTGTCTCTTTTGTTTTGTTGAATTATTTAACTCAATTGCCTCAGTCGTTGTCTCTGTTGTAGGCTCAGGAGATTGACAATATTCTTCTTTGTACATTGCTTTGAAAAACTTGATAGAAGACTCTTTCATTTCTTTACCCCAATCAGAAAGAGAAAATGTGGTCACTTTATGACGAGGATCAAGGATTAATGCAGCACAGTACAACCAGTTCGTTTTATGATAATGCTTCAGCATTTTGTCTCGTCCTGCTTGAAAGGCCAATAATAAAATTTCGTCTGCTCTAGATCTATCAGGTTTTGTATCCAGAGAGGAAATGGTCGATTCAATTTTGTCCAATAAGAGGTTGAATGCGACAATCACGAGGGGAAGAGTGACGTATCGTTGGCCTCCAAGGGCAACAGATATTTTTTTAAAATCTCTCAAGAATCGATGTATTTCGAGTAGTAAATACCACTCGTCATCGTTCATTTTGAATTTTGAGACCCTGTCACAGTTCTGCCAAATTAAGTCCAATGCTGGTCTCATTTTCAATGCAACCTCGATCATATTGTCTGTGCTGTTGAATCTCGTAGTTATGTCCAAGATTGGTTTTATATATTTAATTTTTGAAGCACTACAAAAGCCTTTCAAAGTAATCTGCAAATCTTCAGATCGTCGAAGTTTCACGAAGGTGTTTCTTAGCTTAGTAATGGCAGTAGAGGGATTAAGATCTTCACCAGACAAATCATCATCATCAGGAGAATCATCGCTGCCAAAAGAGTCTGCATCCGAGGAACAATCATTCATATCTAGCTCTTCGTCTTCATTGATGATCAACTCGTCATTAAAAAGTTCATTGTCATCTTCATATCGTTCTTCCACCTTGAGTGCTTTAAGGGGTAACGGAACCTGTCGCACACGGAAATTTTTTCAAAAAATCGTAATAAAAAAACTACTGGTTAGAAAGACGTGAAATTTTTTAGGAGTATTCAGCATACTTATCCGCAGGGCATGAGGTGGTTTTTATTTGGAAAATCAAAAATTTTTTTCAACAATTTTAAACAACGATTACGTTAAAAATACTCTTCAGAAATTGTTGAAACTTTGCACGATTATTGGAATTGGTTTACCGGAGGGCATGAGGTGGTTTTCATCGCGAAAATCTAATGTAAAAAAAACCATATTGTTGATAAAATAGATCATTGATTAATGTCACCAGGTGGCGGTAACAGCATTGGAATGTGAGAGAACTGGGTCCTCCAGGTCAACTCGACCGTTAGCCCTGTCAAATAATGTTTTGAAATCAAATATGATAGAATATGAATGAAAATTATGTCATTCGATGCGGAAAAATAGTAGAAAGCACATATCAAGTCGTTGATAATCCAGCACAGAAGGCAATAATGTAAAAAAATTGAAAACTATGAAAAAAATTTTACCCAAACTTTTTTGCTTTACGCGGTCAAAACTATAACAGATATGATAAAAAGTCACAGGACTTAATTTGTAAAAAATTAAATCTTCTACAAAAAAGTGTACGGGAACATATTTTTACCTCGAAGCCTAGAGCTTTCAAGCGCGCTCAAAGCTCGGACGCGGAAAAGAAGATTTATTTGACAATTCCTATTGTCTGTTATCTTCAAAAATTGTGTTTTGAGGCTTTGCAGTCTTTGATATTAGACATGGAGATTCCTATACCTTCCAGAAGATTCTTGTAATTCTGAACAACGATTTCAGGAGACAATGAATAGAGGATCAATTAGTTGGATGATTTCTATTGCCTGCTATCTTCAAAAATTGTGTTTTGAGGCTGAGGAATCTCTAAAATTTGTCATGGGTATTCCTATACCCTCCAGAAAATTATTCCAATCCTTTGCAATGATTTTAAAATATATTGAATTACTACAATGATTTATTTGACCATTTCTATTGTCTGCTAATTTGAAAATAGGTTTTTTAAGATTGGTTCTTACGATTGGTCCTCGGTAATAATTGCAAAATGTATTGAATATCAAAAATGATCAATTTGAGCATTTTGATTGTCTGTCAATTTAAAAAAGTGGATTATGAGGCTGAGGATTTTCTGAAACTTTACATCAATACTCCTATAGCCTCTACAAGATTCTGTCAATCCTCAGAAAATATTTCAGAAAATATCGAATATCCAATATGATTGATTTAGCGATTTTTACTGTCTGCTAGCTTGAAAAGTTGAGTTAGGAGCCCGAAGAATCTGTGGAATTTAGGATGGACATTGCTACTCCCTAAAAAAATTCTTTTGATCCTCGGCAATGATTTCAGACAATATTGAATGTAGTAAATGATTAATTTGACAATTTCTATTGTCTGCTAGCTTGAAAAATAGGGTTATGCGGCTGAGGAATCTCTGATACTTCAAATGGACATTCCTATATCCTCCAGAACATTCCTGCAATCTTTGCAACGATTTCAATACACATTGAATATATAAAATAATTAATTTCACGATTTCAATAGTTTGGAACCTTTAAAAATTAAGCTATGAGGCTGAGGAATCTGTAAATTGGAGATCAAACAACACTACATCCCCCTGAAAACTTGTTCAATCCTCAAGGACAATCACGAACAGTTGTGAATATTTAAGAGGATTGATCTGAGAAAACTGTAAAATTGGAGATCGACCTTCCTACATGTCCCTGAAAACTCGTTCCGTCCTCAACGATTATTACAAAAAGTTTTCAATATCTATAAGGATTAATTGAATGATTTCTATTGTCTGCTACTTTCAAAAATTAGGATCTGAGGCTGGGGAATCTGTAAAATTGGAGATCGACATTCCTACATCCCCCTGAATACTCGTTGCATCCCCAAGGATAATTACAAAAGGTTTTAAATATCTAGAAGTATGAATTGGATGATTTCTTTGTCTGCTACCTTCAAAAATTGGGTTCTGAGGCTGGGGAATCTGTAAAATTG
This sequence comes from Coelinius sp. EB29, assembly GCA_035578325.1. NCBI lineage: Eukaryota > Metazoa > Arthropoda > Insecta > Hymenoptera > Braconidae > Coelinius > Coelinius sp. EB29. Next base: position 644,418 of record JAOZGT010000027.1, on the reverse strand, counting down.
GAGATCGACATTACTACATCCCCCTGAAAACTCGTTGCATCCTCAAGGATAATTACAAAAGGTTTTAAATATCTAGAAGCATGAATTGGATGATTTCATTGTCTGCTACCTTCAAAAATTGGGTTCTGAGGCTGGATAGTCTCTGAAACTGACAACGGGGATTTCTATACCCTCCAGAAGATTCTTGCAATCCTCAGCAACGATTTCAATTGATATTGAATATAGGAAATAGTGAATTTCACGATTTCCATGGTCTGGCACCTTGAAAAATTAGGTTATGAGGTTGGGGAATCTGTAAATTGGAGATCGACATTACTATATCCCCCTAAAAACTCGTACCATCTTGGAGGATAATTACAAAAGGTTTTGAATATTTAAAAGGATTGATTGGGTGATTTCTATCGTCTGCTACCTTCAAACATTGGGTTCTGAGGCTGGGGAATCTGTAAAATTGGAGATCGACATACATCCCCCTGAATACTCGTTGCATCCCCAAGGATAATTACAAAAGGTTTTAAATATCTAGAAGCATGAATTGGATGATTTCATTGTCTGTTACCTTCAAAAATTGGGTTCTGAGGCTGGATAGTCTCTGAAACTTCCAACGGGGATTTCTATACCCTCCAGAAGATTCTTGCAATCCTCTGCAGCGATTTCAATTGTTAATTTCACGATTTGCATGGTTTGGCACCTTGAAAAAATAGGTTATGAGGCTGGGGAATCTGTAAAATGGAGATCGACATTCCTATATCCCTCTGAAAACTCGTTCCATCCTCAAGGATAATTACAAAAGGTTTTGAATATCTAGAAGTATGAATTGGATGATTTCATTGTCTACTACCTTCAAAAATTGGGTTCTGAGGCTGGATAGTCTCTGAAACTTCCAACGGGGATTCTATACCCTCCAGAAGATTCTTGCAATCCTCTCCAACGATTTCAATTTATATTGAGTATAGGAAATATTTAATTTTACGATTTCCATGGTCTAGCACCTTGACAAATTAGATTATGAGGCTGGGGAATCTGTAAATTGGAGACCGACATTACTACATCCCCCTGAAAACTTGTTCCATCCTCAAGGATAATTACAAAAGGTTTTAAATATCTAGAAGTATGAATTGGATGATTTCATTGTCTGCTACCTTCAAAAATTGGGTTCTGAGGCTGGGAAGTCTCTGAAACTTCCAACGGGGATTTCTATACCCTCAAGAAGATTATTGCAAGCCTCTGCAACGATTTCAATACATATTGAATATAGGAAATAATTAATTTTACAATTTTCATGGTCTAGCACCTTGACAAATTAGGTTATGAGGCTGGGGAATCTGTAAATTGGAGACCGACATTATTACATCCCCCTGAAAACTTGTTCCATCCTCAAGGATAATTACAAAAGGTTTTAAATATCTAGAAGTATGAATTGGATGATTTCATTGTCTGCTACCTTCAAAAATTGGGTTCTGAGGCTGGGAAGTCTCTGAAACTTCCAACGGGGATTTCTATACCCTCAAGAAGATTATTGCAAGCCTCTGCAACGATTTCAATACATATTGAATATAGGAAATAATTAATTTTACAATTTTCATGGTCTGGTACCTTGAAAAATTAGGTTATGAGGCTCGGGAATCTGGAAATTGGAGATCGACATTATTACATCCCCCTGAAAACTTGTTCCATCCTCAAGGATATTTACAAAAGGTTTTGAATATCTAAAAGGATTATTTGAATGATTTCTATTGTCTGCTACCTTCACAAATTAGGTTCTCAGGCTGCGGAGTCTCTAAAACTTGCAATGGGCATTCCCATACCCTCAAGAAGATTCTTGCGAGCCTCTGCAACGATTTCAATTGGTATTGAATATAGGAAATAATTTATTTCACGTTTTCTATTGTCTGCCAGCTTGAAAAATTTCGTTATGATGCTGGGGAATCTGTAGACTTGGACGTTGACATTCCTACGACCCCCTGAAAACTCGTTCTATCATCAAGTATGATTACAGAAGGTTTTGAATATCTACAATGATTTATTTGGCGATTTCCTTTGTCTGCTGGCGGAAAAAATTGGGTTATGTGGCTCAGCGATCTCTGATATTTGACATGCTCATTCCTATACCTTCCAGAAGATTCTTGTAATTCTCAACGACGATTTCAGGAGATATTGAATCTAGGATGAATTAGTTGGATGATTTCTATTGTCTGCTACCTTCAAAAATTGGGTTCTGAGGCTGAGGAATCTCTGAAACTTGAGATGGACACTCCTCTACCCTCCAGTACATTCTTGCAATCCTCAGCAATCATTACAAAAGATATTGAATGAGTACAATGATTTTTTTGACAGTTTCTTTTGTCTGGTACCTTGAAAAATTGCGTTACGATGGTGAACAATCGCTAAAATGTTAGATGGACATTTCTATACCCTCCATAAGATTCTTGCAATCCTAAGCAACGATTTAAAAACATATTCAATGAGGAGAACGATTTTTTGGACAATTTCTATTCTCTGCTAGCTTAAAAAACTGGGTTCTGTGGCTGGGTAATCTCTGAAACTTGAGATGGATATTCCTACATCTCTTCTAAGACTCCTCACATCCTCACCAAGGATTACAGAAGATATTCACTAAGTAGAATAATTCATTTCATAATTCAAATTGCCTGCTAGTTAAAAAAATTGGGTTATGAGGCAGAGGAATCTCTGCAACTTGAGATGGATACTTCTAAACCCTCCAGAAGATTCTTGCAATCCTCAGCGACGATTCCAGAATATATTGAATAAGTGCAATGATTTTTTTGACAATTTCAATTGTCTGCTAGCTCAAAAAATTGGGTTACAATTCTGAACAATCGCTGAAATTTTGGGTGGACATTCCTACATACCCCTAACACTTTTTGCATCACTTTTTATCTGAAAAAAAAATCTTCCTATTTTCATTCAGGGATTTATCCATAATGGATGGATGTCGGGTAAGTACACAAATGGATGTTGAACATTTTATGGGATTCATCAAAATATCATTACTATCGGATCCACTGGATGAATTTTCTGCGTTTGTTTTGATTCGAAATAGTTTTAGGAAAACTAATTGAGGCTTCATTGCTCGATTGACATCTATCAATATGCCCGCAGTATACTTGTAGGTCTGCCGGTATAGGAACCAGGCCATGATCAGAAGAATAAGTGTCTCAAGGCCCCCTGCAGTTAGTATTTGGGGATTGGCTCTTACACATTTATCTTAATGATCACTGGATTAGTGCAAAAAAGTTATTTACTCTACTGGTGGGGACTGGTGCTCTGCTGGTTGCGGCCAGCTTCGGTGTGGAAATTTTAAGATGTGGAAGAATATCAAGCATACTTGATATGTATGCGGCATAATTTGAGTTAACTTGACAAGGTCATAACTCTCACTATCGTCAATCATATAGACGAATTCTGTAAATTAGGGGAATTTTTGTCGATCTATTCGCATGCTCTATTGCGCGTGACTGATTAAGCTTCCTATCGGTGGCCAGTCAATAAATTGGTAAATATGAATCAAGATTGAACATCAAAGTTTAAATTTGGGATGGAGGACAGCAAGGAAACTATAGGAACGGAATAATTATAACGCTGAAACTAGCGGGAGCGCGCAGTGTAAAGTGGGAACAACTCATTGAGAGGATTGTACTACTTCTAGCACGGCCGATCTCTCTATAGTATACAGATAGCCATGCCTTACAATTACAAAATTAAAAAAAAAATCATTACAATGATTTTTGCAATTGGAAATTTTTTACAAAGTTTATTGAAAGGTGGGGGAATACTTCTGAGGTGGAGATATCCTGAGGTGGGAAAATCCTGGTGCGTTGAACACGGGATTTTTTATAAATTTTTTAATAGGAATTTTCCAATGTGGGAAAGGTTTACAAACAGATAGATCATTATTTTTTTGCTGAAATATTCCTGAGGGGAGGGGGAGCACTCCTGAGGTGAAGATATCCTGGTGCGTTGAACACGTGATTTTTTATTAATTCAAATTACAAAATTGATAAAAAATCACGTGTTTAACGCACCAGGATATCTCCACCTCAGGAGTACCCCCCCCCCCCCCTTTCGAATATTTCAGAAAAAAAGTGAGCCGTCGTGGGACGCCTGGTAGATGTGAAACATCAAAGGGGGGGGGGGGGGGGGGTAGTCCATACACCAGGGCCATTTCGTGTCCATTGACATTTTTTTTATTTCTCCAGTCAGTTTTATGATTATATTTTACATTTTCGGGGTCGCTAATCATGAATATGATAACCGTTTTTGCGAAAGCACGGGCCGTCTATTTGTTTATAACAATTTCATTGTTTGAAACGCTCTCTTGGAAAAACGGTTAGAGATAGGAAAAAAAGTTTCAAGCAAAAAATGTTCTTCACGTCAAAAGACATATTTTTTGTCATATAACTTGGTTTCCTAACTGTCACGGATGAAAAGTTATTGCGGGTGGAAGCAACTCAGACGACGCGCTAACACTTTCGCGCGGTGGGAGCGCGTTTCAGAATCGCTTGTGAAGTACCGATAAGAGATAGAGCGAAATTGTTTGAACCAAAAATGTTTGTCATAAAATGATACATCAAATCACTTATTACACTCTTCGCTCTATCTCCAGTAGTTAATGGAATATTCGCGTTTGTATGGAAGATAGCGGGGCAAATGTGTCTCCCATTGCACATTCAACCATAATTATCTTGTTAACTATTAGTGATAGAGACAAAAGTCTTATAACTGAATAGATGCATCACAAAATGGCAAACATTTTTTGTTTCAAACATTTTTTGCTATCATCATTATTTCGAGAGATATTTCCAACGCAAGTCAGACTCTGACTATGCGGTTCGTTCACTTGAGCTCTCACGACGAGTTAGAGTGTGACTTGCGTTGAAAATATCTCTCGAAATAATGAAGATAGAAACAAATATTTGGAACCAAAAATGTTTGTTATTTTACGATGCATCTATTTAGTTATGAGACTTTTGTCTCTATCACTAATAGTTACCGAGATAATTACGGTTGAATGTGCAATGGGAGACTCATTTACCCCGCTATCTTGCACACAAACGCGAATATCTCATCAACTACTGGAGATAGAGCGAAGAGTGGAATAAGTGATTTGATGTATCATTTTATGACAAACATTTTTGATTCAAACAATTTCGCTTTATTTCTTATCGGTTCTTCACAATCGGTCCTGGAACGCGTTCCCGCCGCACGAAAGTGTTAGCGCGCCGTCTGAGTTGCTCCCACCCACAATAACTTTTTATCCGTGACAGTTGGGAAACCAAGTTATATGACAAAAAATGGATCCTTTGACGTGAAGAACATTTTTTGTTTGAAACTTTTTTTCCTATCTCTAACCGTTTTTCCAAGAGAGCGTTTCAAACAATAAAATTGTTATAAACAAATAGACGGCCCGTGCTTTCGCAAAAATGGTTATCATATTCGTGAGCAGCGACCCCGAAAACGTAAAATCCAATCATAAAACTGAAAAACTGACTGAAGAAATAAAAAAATTTCAATGGACACGAAAGGGCCCTGGCGTATGGACTGATTAATGTCTTCCATGCTACCTAGCACTAAGGCCATACGCACCCAGCGGAAACCACTACGAAGGGAGAACAGCTCAGAAAAATCCAGCCGTGACGAATGAGATCGCCACGTAAGTGGACCTTCAGCTTCCCGAGTCCCCTAGCCGGATCAAATAGATGACCGGTAAGAGGGCTCGGTACTAGCACGGGGAACCACGGGAAGGCGGTCCACATTTGACCCCGCTGAGTTTCCTGAAAGAAATTATTGATTAGTAGATAATAATATTCCCAAGTGGCGAGAGCTAGGGTTGCCCCGAGAAGATTACGGGACCCCAGTCCCATAATCACCACCTCCGACAGGTAGTGATTTGCCACCCCACTAAAGAGGAAGAGTTCCCAGCTCGCAGGGTCCTCAGATGAGTTGAGGAACCCCGACTGCGAGTCCAGGTTCTAGTCCTCGGATTCCGTTGCTGCGGCTTCGACTGCATTCCGGTGCTCGGACTTAATCCAGAGACACTCGGTACAAAATTCAGAGAACGCAATAGACGCCTCCTTCGACGGCACGAGAGCGTGTGCCGCCGCAGGCCACCCATGGTTCCCGATGAACCTATCAATGCACTCCCGCTGGGGCGCATACACGGGGCACTCCAAAAGGAGGTGCCTGACGCTATCTTCCTCCGCTCCACACTCACAGTCTCGCCCGTCGGCATGTCCCCGTGACTGAAGATAAGCCCGGAATTGGCCATGCCCGGTAAGAGCCTGCGTGGTGTAGTAGTTGACTGGAACATATTTCGCTTCCAGTCTTTTATGAACATCATTAAAGAACGCGAACGTGATGCGACCGGTGACCGCGGTCTTGAATTGCACCTTCCACAGCCTCTTGGCCTCATCCCTAATGAGCGCGACGGGATCCGGCTCATCAACATCATCCCTTTCCTCAGCCACAGCCTCTTCCGCCACCTGCGCGACCCTTTTTCCCCCCCACTGACCGACTCCCTCCCTTCTACGCCGTGGCTGTACCGTGATATTACCTATACTCGCTTCCCTCCCCACGCGTATTTTATACCTAGCTGCTCTTTCTTCCAGGAGCAGACCTATCGGCAAAACACCGGCTATTACGCAAAGGGACTCGTGAGAGGCGGTCCGGTATGCGTGAGTGACCGTGATCAGGGCACTTCGCTGGATCGCTCGAAGCGCGCGGAGATCGCCCGCGTCACAGAGATCCAGCCAGCACCCCGCGGCGTACGTCGCAACCGATTCAAACACGCCACGATAGACCGTCCGCAGAGCCCCGAACCTGATTCCCCAATTAACTTTCGCGAGTCTTTTAAGTCGCCCAAAAAGCTTCCCCGTCTTTTCCCTAATATGCCGTATGTGTGCCTTGACAGATAGATTCTTGTCAAAGTGCACCCCTAGATACCTAACGCTGTCTCGGAATTTAATTTTTGAGCCATCTATCTTGATAGTAGGAGGGTGGCTCTCGAGCTGCGGCTTTTTCCCATATAATTTGATATATGATTCCCATATAATTTGATCTATTTTTTCCCACTCTACCCAGTGGGAAAAATGATAAATAGACAAATATGCCTGATCAACAGTGGTGAAGGCGTTGGACATCTATGATGGCCCAACTGTCACTTGTGACATTCTTAAAATTTTCTTCTTGGCCTCTGCCACTGTTTATTTGTCTATTTTATCTATTTTTCCTCACTCTAGCCAGTGGGAAAAATGATAAATAGACAAATATGCCTGGTCAACAGTGGTAAAGGCGTTGGACATCTCTGATGACCCAACTGTCACTTGTGACATTCTTGAAATTTTCTTCCTGGCCTCTGCCACTGTTTATTTGTCAATTTTATCTATTTTTCCTCACTCTACCCAGTGGGGAAAATGATAAATAGACAAATATGCCTGGTCAACAGTGGTAAAGGCGTTGGACATCTCTGATGACCCAACTGTCACTTGTGACATTCTTGAAATTTTCTTCCTGGCCTCTGCCACTGTTTATTTGTCAATTTTATCTATTTTTCCTCACTCTACCCAGTGGGGAAAATGATAAATAGACAAATATGCCTGGCCAACAGTGGTAGAGGCGTTGGACATCTCTGATGACCCAACTGTCACTTATGACATTCTTGAAATTTTCTTTCTGGCCTCTACTACTGTTTATTTGTCTATTTTATTTATTTTTCCCCACTCTACCCAGTGGGAAAAATTACAAGTAGACAAATATGCCTAATCAACAGTGGTAGAGGCGTTGGACATATCTGATGACCCAACTGTCACTTGTGACATTCTTAAAATTTTCTTCTTGGTCTCTGCCACTGTTTATTTGTCTATTTTATCTATTCTTCCTCACTCTAGCCAGTGGGAAAAATGATAAATAGACAAATATGCCTGGTCAACAGTGGTAAAAGCGTTGGACATCTATGCTGGCCCAACTGTCACTTGTGACATTCTTGAAATTTTCTTTCTGGCCTCTACTACTGTTTATTTATCTATTTTATCTATTTTTTCCCACTCTACCCAGTGGAAAAAATGATAAATAGATAAATATGCCTGGTCAACAGTGGTAGAGGCGTTGGACATATCTGATGACCCAATTGTCACTTGTGACATTCTTGAAATTTTCTTTCTGGCCTCTGCCACTGTTTATTTGTCTGTTTTATCTCCTTTTCCTCACTCTACCCAGTGGGAAAAATGATAAATAGATAAATATGCTTGATCAACAGTGGTAGAGGCGTTGGACATCTCTGATGACCCAACTGTCACTTGTGACATTCTTAAAATTTTCATCCTGGCCTCTGCCACTGTTTATTTGTCAATTTTATCTATTTTTCCTCACTCTAGCCAGTGGGAAAAATGATAAATAGATAAATATGCCTAATCAACAGTGGTAGAGGCGTTGGACATCTCTGATGACCCAACTGTCACTTGTGACATTCTTAAAATTTTCTTCCTGGCCTCTGCCACTGTTTATTTGTCAATTTTATCTATTTTTCCTCACTCTACCCAGTGGGGAAAATGATAAATAGATAAATGTGCTTGATCAACAGTGTTAGAGGCGTTGGACATCTCTGATGACCCAACTGTCACTTGTGACATTCTTGAAATTTTCTTCTTGACCTCTGCCACTGCTTATTTGTCTATTTTATCTATTTTTCCTCACTCTAGCCAGTGGGAAAAATGATAAATAGACAAATATGCCTGATCAACAGTGGTGAAGGCGTTGGACATCCCTGATAGTCCAACTGTCACTTGTGACTTTCTTAAAATTTCCTTCTTTGCCTTTTTTCACTGTTCGTTATACATATTATTATTTTTCCTCACTTTGCAGAGTAGGAAAAATGACAAATTATAACAAAAATGCATGTTGAACAGTGCAAAGGCCGTTGGATATCTTTGATGTTACAATTGTCACTTTTTGATACTCTTTTCATTGAATTATACTGATGATTCAGTTATCACTCTCTTTCTCTCCATTCTTTAGCTCCATTTCTATCTTTCTAGCAACTTTTTTGAATTTTTTCACTGGGATTTTGTCCTTGGAAAATAGAAAATAAAATTTTGTATTTTTCAAGTCCAAAATCCCAAAAACTATGAAAACCTACTATACCGACGGGAGGTATCCTAACCTCTGCTTGCGACGGGTTCCGTTACCCCTTAAGAGTATCTAGCAAAATCTCTCGCCGTCACACCCTATTTTATCTTCCGCTAGTCAGTACAAACCTAATATCATCATCACCTATGTTTCGATCCTGTAATAATGTCAATCAACTGATAGCTTTTTGTGAGGGACAACTGGACATCTTTGTCTCACCAATGTCAGAACTAATCAGGTTATCGAATGCTTATGTGATATCATTGAGACCCTAAAGTTGAATTTACTGGTTAACAGAGTATTGCTATGAGTGTATCACCAACGGGTTGTGCAATTTGAATGAATATGAGATGAATGATTATATGTGTGAGCTAATGCATAAGCAATATAAACTTGAATCAAATGTAAATATGATGTATAGATTAATATATTTATTAATTTATTTATTTATTTATTTGTGTATAAAGATCCAACAGTTTAAAACCAATTACAGGATCTAATCATTAATAAAATTGTGACTTAAGAATAAGTATATCAACATCTTAGAAAATCATTATGTAGGTGACGCAGTGAACACAACCAGATAATAAATTAGTACTCTTAATAATTAGAAAACAAGTATTCATAATCATATTCATATCTCAATATACATATATACATAGATACAACAACTTTGACAATTCACAAGTTTTCTTATCACTATCCTTATAAATACATCATCTCAGAGTTTTATCAAATGCAGAATTATACGATTACAGTCATAATTTTTAAGAATAATTTTCAGTGAACAATTCTATAAATTCTATAAATTATATAAGGGCCTCAGTGACTTTACATATTTGTGGGCAAAACGAATAATCTCAGATAGCGATGAGGACATAATATCTAAACTACCTTCAGAGAATAATATTAATTGATTGACAACAAGTGCGATATAAGGGAGATGCTATTGCTAGCCCAGATGATGGTAAGGGTAAATAGAAAGGCACTTGATATCTCGAATAAGCATTTGGTACTCTAATAGGGAGCAACTCAAGAAATTGTGGACAGTCTATATTACCTCTCAAGAGTTTTATTAAAAACAAAATGGACGTTACGATGCGTCTTTCATTGAGTGTTAAGAGATCAAAATGCTCACACAGTTCAAACATGTCGCAGCCTCTTTCAGGGTATATACCATTTTCTTTCCACGATAAAAATTTCAGAAATCTTTTTTGCAAGTAATCAATTCTAGATATTTGATTCAAATATATAGGAGACCACACAAGTGAAGCGTACTCTAGTTTTGGTGCAACTAAGCTACAGTACAGCGTTTTAATTACTCTGAAATTTCTAAAGCTCTTTGAAATTCTCATGATATAGGCTAATGTACTTTTTGCAGAGTTGACAATCGATTCAATGTGTGGTGAAAAGGTTAGCCTACTGTTAAAAATCACCCCAAGATCACGCTCTTTTATAGAGTTCTCAAGTTCAGTGCCATTGATAAAGTAACTAGTGGTTATCGGCTTCTGTTTACGAGTAAACGATATCACCTTACATTTATTAGCATTTAGATCCAGACACAGCGCTGCCCGGCGGCCTACCAACACGTCGTAAATCTGAGTTTCAGAGGCGCCGTTGGCAAAAAATATTGTTCGTCATTCGGCCGCTTCGCTCGGTCTCACTCTCGCGTGACTTGCTGCCCTCGCCTTCGGCTCGGACAGCAACCGTATCGCTCGTTCGTAAGACCGCGCTTCACGGCCTTATAACGTAAATAACCATTATCATCCTTAGATTCAGAGATATTTATCAAAAACTCACCTTTGAATCGACCTCTCAGCTTCCACTCTGGACCGTTTGCCTCTTGAGTTGACCTCTAACCCTCCCTTCCAGACCATTTGACCTTCGAATCGACTGCTCAGCCTCTACCCTAGGCAGTTTGACCTTGGGATCCACCTCCAAGCCCTTACTTTAGACCGTTTTACGCTTCAATCGACCTTCAAGCCTTCCCTCCAGACCGTTTGGCCCCTAATTTCGACCTTCCTTCTCTAAGTACCCGAAAGCCAGGGCAGGAGAACCATAGGAATTACAGGGGCCTGATTGAAGTTTAGGTATAGATTAATCGATCACTACGATAAATTGAACAGGGAAGTGAAACAGGATGAGTCAATTGAACTTTAGTGTGAGTTTTTGATAAATATCTCTGAATCTAAAGATGATAAAGACATTTTATAGCAACCTTTTATGTAGCATTTATCTTTTTCTATAAAAAAGATCTTCACAAAAAAATTCCTATCTGGTTTAGATTGAAAGATATTTCGAATAAACCGATCCACATCTAAATTTAAGAGTGAGTTTTTGATAAATATCTTGGCATCTAAGGGAGATAGCGAAATTTTTCTAGAAATCTTTTTTGTAGATCTCATTTCTTTCTACAAGAAAGGTTCCTACAAAAAAATCATTTATTTCGCTTAGATTTCAAGATATTAAAAAAAAACTAATTTCCAAAAGAAATCAAATTGACCTTTTTTCACCCCCCCCCCCCCCCCTTCCACTGAATTCTGTGCAGCACCAAAAACAAAACTATGTAAAAGTTAGGAAATTTTCCCAGCTTCTTGATGAAAAAAAAAAAATTAGAACGAGAGTGGGGAACAGTATGAAATGATTGATTAACACTTTCTTCTTCAGTTTTGCACTAGAAAATGAATCGGGACATGAAAAATAATATTTTTTTTGAAAAGCTGAGAAAAGTTCCTAACAAATACGTTTTTCAAATTTTTTTTTCTATGAATTTTAGTACTTCGCAATTTAATTCCAAAATTTTGAAGTTTGGAAGGAAAAAAAATTTCAATCTTTAATTTCTCTGTCAATTTTTGAGCTATACAACTCAGTTTGTGCTCATTTTTCATGTTTTTCTACGTACTTTTCGAAAAAAAAATCAACCTTTAAAATTTTGAGGCAATATTTTGTCCTCATATTTGGTGGATTGGCTCAGTTATACTTCTGTTAATCATGCATTTATTTCAGGGATGAGTAATTTTGAGGGGAAATATCAGGAGACAGTTTTTGCAGACGAGGAGATTTCCTGCAAAAAAGGTCTGTCATTTTCTCTTAAGGTCACATTACCAAGATAATACCATAATTAGTTGGCTCCATAAAGAAAAATTCAATTCAATAATCATGAGTTTATCTTAGTAATAGTTGATTTTAGGAAAAAAACGTCAGAAGACCTTTTCTCAGAAGAGGGGATTTTCTACAACAAAAGTCCTCCAAAACCTTCCCTGAAATCACTCATTACTGAGATATCCCTATCATTATTAGTTCCATCAAAATAAATTCGAGTTTATAAATTTTTATGAACATTTCAATAATTACAAAATGTAAGACCGGGATATGAGCCATTAGGGACTGCTAGAATCCCGCTGAATGCTACAATAAAATTCTATCCTGGGATAGAGTTGTAAGTTACAATTTTTCACTGAGTTATAGAAGTTTTTGGCAAAAACTAAATTTTTTAGTTTTAATTGAAAATTCAACTTTAGTTACATTTTTCTATATTCCTCAGTGAAGTAAACGGGAAGATTTATACATCATTTTGAAGGGAACTTTCTGTTCTTCAAAATGAGACATGTTAAATTCAAATCGATCCAATTTTCGTTGAGTTATTGCAGATTGTTTGAATTTTCATCCCTATGTCACACTCTAAAATTCACATTCTTTACCGATTATCGAGGCTGTGGACTTGACCAGGGTGGATATATTATATGTAAATTTGAAGATCTCACTGAGATCTTCAAAGTTATGCCTGCTATTATCCATTTGATTCACACGATCAAGTGTTAGGAGTGATTATATGCACTGTTAAAAATATTAATCTGAATTTTCCATACCGAATTCCGGAAATTTTTAACAAGTGACATTTCCACTGAAATTTCAGAAAATTGCAAAATTTAAAAATCATATAATCCATTGATTTTGCCATAAGTGGATGAAGAAAATCAATGAAAGTTGTAAATTTCAGCGCAATTATTCCGTAGAAATTCAGAAAATCTGGAAAATTCAGGAGAATATATTCATGAATTTCGAATTCATTAAGAATTCAGATAATTTTGGTACTGAATGTTCATGCTCAATTGAAAATTTAAGTTATTTCTGAAATTTCAACATTGCTCCTACTTGAAAATTATAAACCCACTTGAATTTTACTTGAAACTTGAAATTTCATACGCTTTCCTTCCCTAAAGCAAATTCAGTGTCACTCTCATGAAAATTACTACCAAATTGTCCATGAAGTTTCCATTTTTTTCTAATAGTGTGTCGAGTTTTGTATGTCACGTTCTGAAAATTTTCAATTTATTCTCCCCACAAGAATATAATTGTCTTTCTATTCTTCCTATTCCTAAGAATATGTCCCATACACATCTGAAAGGAAATCAAATAAACTTCAATTCGATATTGAAATGATTCAATCATTATGATTTATCATTGAATTATGAAAGTTTTCGGAAAAAATTAATTTTTTGGGTTATATTTAAAAATTCAACTTTAGTGAGATTTTTCCATATTTCAAGTCAATTTAACAGAAAGATTGATATCAAATTTTGAAGGGCATTCTACATCCTCTAAAATGAGCCATGTTAAATTCAAATCGATTCAATTTTCGTTGAATTATTGCAGATTGTTTAAATTTTTATCACCATAATAAGCTTTAAAATTTACATTCTTTACCGATTACCGCGGCTTTGGACGTGATTTGACGGTAACGATTATATACGAATTGGAAGATTTCAATTAAATCTTCAAAATTGTGTCTAACATTTCCCATTCGATTTCCTCAATCAGGTGCTATGCGTGATTATACGTCGAATTCCGCATGTCACGTTTGTCAATTTCGAATTTCTTGTAAGGGATTTTTCTCCAGTTTTCCACCGGGGAAATAATCCCAAACTACTCTTTACCCATTCCTCATATCGCTACGATTGGGCGCCAGCTAGATTTTATTAACATGTGTTGTTAGTAGATTCAAAAGTCAAACGGTCTAGAGTGGATGCTTGGAGGTGAATTCAAGGGTCAAACGGTCTAGAGGGGATGCTTGGAGGTCAATTCAAGGGTCATACGGTCTAGAGGGGATGCTTGGAGGTCAATTCAAGGGTCATACAGTCTAGAGGAGATGCTTGGAGGTTAATTTAAGGGTCATATGGTCTAGAGGGCACACTTGGAGGTCAATTCAAGGGTCGAACAGTCTAGAGGGCACGCTTGGAGGTCAATTCAAAAGTCAAACGATCTAGAGGGGATGCTTGGAGGTTAATTCAAGGGTCATACGGTCTAGAGGGGATGCTTGGAGGTGGATTCAAGGGTCGAACAGTCTAGAGAAGATGCTTGGAGTTTAATTTAAGGGTCATACGGTCTAGAGGGCACGCTTGGAGATCAATTCAAGGGTCAAACGGTCTAGACGGGATGCTTGGAGGTGAATTCAAGGGCCAAACGTTCTAGAGCAGACGCTTGGAGGTGTATTCAAGGGTCGAGCGGTCTAGAGCAGACGCTTCGAGTTCAACTCAAGGGTCAAACGGTCCAAAGAAGATGCTTGGAGGTTAATTTAAGGGTCATACGGTCTAGAGGGGATGCTTGGAGGTAAATTCAAGGAGCAAACGGTCTAGAGTAGATGTTTGGAGGTTACTAATGCAAAAAGACAATTATTACGGTTCGAAAGGCGAATGACAGACCATATGTTAACAGACCATATTATGAAAAGCATGCCAAAAGACAAGTTTTTTTTTATTACGATTCTCTCATATTGTGAGACAAATGTTAGAGGGCAAGTATTTTCTCAATAGAATTGGTTCCATATCAAGAAACAAATATAGAGGCTGTGATCATTAGACAAATGTCAAAAAACTTTTTTTTTTAATGAAAATTGTTTCCAACTTTTGTTCGAAATATTTGAAATTTTCAATATATTAAAACAATAAATGCATTAAATAAATGCATGCACTCTTGGTCAGCTTTTGCTGTAGTAGCGAGAGAGACAGCGTTATGAGAGTCCCTGCATAAGACAGAGACCCTCGATCTTTTCAATATCTCCATTGTTTTCGATTTTATCATTTTTAATAAAGGAATATATTTTTTGGCCTTGCGGTCATGAAAAAATTCTTAACACTCAAATAATCGTCATTGAGTCATTCGTCGACGTTTCGGTCCCAGTACGGAAACCCTCATCAGGACAAAAATTCATTGTACTTTATTTGTCTGCGAAAAAACAAACCAAAGCAAAAGAAATTACACAACAGTAGGATTAAAAAACCCTTCCAAAAAATTACTAAAACTCTCATTTACCAAATAATAAAAAGTGTAGTTCTAGGTTATGTATGGAATTGTATAGTAAACACCGATGAAAAGCACGTTATTGTAAGAAATTTAACTTCAAACATGATGGAGTTATAGTATTTGACCATTATCAAGATAAGTTGAAATTGAAAACATTTTTAAAAAATAAATTATAGAGCAAAAAAACACTGCAAAACTAACATGATACCAAATTCCTGTCAAAACATCACAAAATCAGTGCCGTAACTCATAGTGGCCCAAACTCATCACAAAGTCAGTGCCGTAACAAGAAATAAAAAAGCCTCGAAAATTCAAACTTCAGCTAGTATGTCAAAATAACTAAATAAACTTGATCATATTAAATCCAACTTATTATCACAAATTTAGCACTCAATTAACCAATCAAATTATTGTACACTTTACTGAGCCCATTGACATCAGATCTGAAATTTACAGTTTTTGCGTTCTTAGTGATATGATACATTTCTAAAAGATTCCGTTTGTATCAATTCGATTCCTGGCCTAACACTCGAGTTTTTTCATAGTCAAAGCAGTGATTTTTGTCCAGTGCATGAACCGTGAGAGCCGTATGTTGATCCACATGTTTCTTAAAGTTCGATTTATGCTCATTGACCCGTTTCAATAGTTTACGTTTGGACTGTCCTATGTAGATCCCTTCACAATCACTACATGGAATGCAATAGACAGTGTTAACCTTGTTTAAAGTCTTTTTTTTTTTTCTCAATATGGTTTTTATTTAGATGCTACATTATTTACAGGTATACAGGGTGTCCCACGACCGACCATAATCCTGAAAGGGTATTGAAGAGGGAGCTTTTTGAAGAGGAAAGTTCCTCTTCATTTTTTGGATTTGACAATTTTTAATTTTGATTTTTTTTGTCTGACTTTTTTTTTTTTGGCTGTGACTACTGATTCCAGGGCCGAACTTTATTTTCAACAAAAGGGTTCTAAATTTTTTTTTCTCCATTTCTTGGGGTGGAATGTTGACCCAGGTCCCCTGCCCTCCGCTGATTGCCTCCTCGCGCCCAAAATTATTTCGAAAATCCAAAAAGGAAATTATGAAATAGTATGATTTTTTTTTTTTGGTTTTTCTTTCTTATTTCTTTTGGTGATCTGTTAGGTTTATTACCAACCTATCAACCTGTCAACATTAGAACGTTCCATTATCACCCCCTCTCCCGTCAAATCATTTTCAAAGACCAGATAGGAAATTTTTTTTTTTGACGTGGACACGTCTTACTTCCCGTTCTGAGAAAAAAACGACACCGATACCGAGACACCGTGACACCGACACCGACACCGACACCGACACCGCGACACCGACACCGCGACACCGACACCGCGACACCGACACCGCGACACCGACACCGCGACACCGACACCGTAACATTTCTAGAAATTTCTAGAATCTTCTTGAAAATTCGAGAACCGTTTGGGAGATTCATTTCAATTCTCCGAATATTGTTCAATGTTTCTAGAATGTTCCAGGACATTATGGAACTTTCTAGAAATTTCTGGAATTTAGTCGAAAAATCGAGAACCGTTTGGGAAACTCATGTCGATTCTCCAAATATCGTTTCATGTTTCCAGAATGTTCCAGGACATTCTGGAACTTTCTAGAAATTTCTAGAATCTTCTCGAAAATTCGAGAACCGTGTGGGAGATTCATTTCAATTCTCCGAATATCGTTTAATGTTTCCAGAATGTTCTAGGACGTTATGGAATTTTCTAGAAATTTCTGGAATTTAGTCGAAAATTCGAGAACCGTTTGAGAAACTCATGTCGATCCTCCACATATCGTTTCATATTTCCAGAATGTTCTAGGACGTTATGGAATTTTCTAGAAATTTCTGGAATTTAGTCGAAAATTTCAGAACCGTTTGAGAAACTCATGTCGATCCTCCACATATCGTTTCATGTTTCCAGAATATTCTAGGACGTTATGGAATTTTCTAGAAATTTCTGGAATTTAGTCGAAAATTCGAGAACCGTTTGAGAAACTCATGTCGATCCTCCACACATCGTTTCATATTTCCAGAATGTTCTAGGACGTTATGGAATTTTCTAGAAATTTCTGGAATTTAGTCGAAAATTCCAGAACCGTTTGAGAAACTCATGTCGATCCTCCACATATCGTTTCATGTTTCCAGAATATTCTAGGACGTTATGGAATTTTCTAGAAATTTCTGGAATTTAGTCGAAAATTCGAGAACCGTTTGAGAAACTCATGTCGATCCTCCACATATCGTTTCATGTTTCCAGAATGTTCCAAGACATTATGGAATTTTCTAGAAATTTCTGGTATTTCCTCCAAAATTTGAAAATCATTTGCGAAACTCATGTCGATTCTCCAAATATTGTTTAATGTTTCCAGAATGTTCCAAAACAGTACGGAACTTTTTAGAAATTTTTAGGATTTGCTAGAAAAGTCAAAAACTGTTTGAGGAATTCGGATCGATTCTCCAAATATTATAGAATATTTCTAGAATGATCTAAAACATTATGGAACTTTGTAACCATTTCTGGAATTTTCTCGAAAATCTGAAAATCGTCTGAGACATTCCTCTTAATTTTCGAAAATAGTTGGAAATTATGTTGGGAGATTCATTGTTCATCACGTTTTTCCTCTCTACTTGACATTTTCCATTTCATTCAGATTCTAACATCATTACCTAGGCTACATAGACGTGTCCACGTTAAAACTCATCGGGTGTATCAGCGGCACTGGCTAGTGCCGCGATAGGTACAGCCACCCCAGCTTTTTTTTTAATTCTCAGATAGGAAATTGAAAAATAAAATATTATTTTCTTTTTTCAAATTTTCTTGCGTTTTTTTTTATGTGGTCAGTTAGGTCTGCTCCCAACCTATCAATCTGTCAACATTAGAACGTTCCATTATCATCTCCACTCCCACCAAATCATTTTCAAAAACCAGATTTTGAAATTAAAATTTTTTTTTCCTTTCTATGTGATTTATCAAGTCCGTTGCCCACCTATTGACATCAAAGCGCTCTACCGTCACCCCCTCGCCCGCCAAATCATTTTTAAAAGCCAGATAGGGAATTAAAAAATAAACTATTATTTTTCTTTCAAATTTTCTTGCATTTTTTTTATGTGATCTATTAGGTTTGTTACCGATCTATCAACCTGTCAACATTAGAACGTTCCATTATCACCCCCTCTCCCGCCAAATCATTTCCAAAAACCAAATTTTGAAATTGGAATAAACTACGTTCGTATTTGGTGGCCCTAAAAAGGACCGATTGTTATTAGACTCATGCTGGTAATTGCTGAAAATGGCCTCCTCCAGCAGCCACGCAAGCACGAATCCTTCGAAAGACTTCCACCTCCACACGCTGGAGCATTCCAGCATCCACTTTGGTTACGGCTGCATGCAGCCGTGCTACCAATTCCTCCACGGTCCCTAACTCTGTTGCGTAGACTTGTTCTTTAGATAACCCCAAGGGAAAAAGTCTAGCGGCGTCAAATCAGGAGATCTAGTGTAAATGAAAATTCATCATTTTCTGGTACGTGTTATTTTTTCCGAGTAATATTACCGTGCAGGCCAGTGGAGAGGGCCGTAGCGACCGAACCAACGTCCAGGAAACTGCTCGTTCAATTAAGCGGTGACTTGTTGAGTCCAGTGAGGTGGTGCTCCATCCTGCTGGAGCTACCGAGGTCTCTCTTAGAGTGGTATGTCGTCCAGTAATTCCGAGAGGGTTTGTGTGAGAAATGCGTTATACTGTTGACCCTGAGGGAAACCCAAGGGTAAAAATAATGATATGTTGCCGGTTAGATTTCGTATGTGTATGAGTGTATAAGTGTATGCAGAAACAATATTTACATTCACATAATCCGGAAGTTGGGAAATCAATACTCGATCACCCACAATTCCTCCTCATACATTCACTTTCCACCGTGTCTGGAAACTTTTCTCCCTCACCAAATGAGGATTTTCTTCAGCATAATCGTGCAGATTATGCTGATTGATAATGCCTTCCCTTGTGAACAGACTTTCGTCTGTCCACATGATTTGGGCCAAAAAATCTTCATTTCGGTAATACAACCCCAGAATCTCTTGACAGTAGTGCAGACGCTGCTCTGCATCTCCTGCCTCAAGTTTCTGGACTCTTGTGTAGTGAAAAGGATGGAGAGAATTGTCCTGCAGGATGCGATTGATCGTCGACTTCGAGCAGCCGGTTGCTCTTTCAAGCTCCAGACAGCTCGTTGTTGGATCTCCCTCAACGCGTGTCAAGACATCTTCCTCAACGTTCTGATGACGTTGAAGTCCTCCATGACCTTGTGGTAGCACTTGGTTTTCCCGCATGCGAGTATCCACATCTAGGAACACTTGTGGATATGGGTGTCGTCGATTGGGGTATTCTAAGGCGTATCTCCGCGCTGCTTCTGCACAATTACGGTCGCATTTACGGTACATGAGGTGCATATCAGTATATTCATTCGCTGTGTAACTCGGCATGATTTTTAAATTCACGTCTCACTCTGGCAAAGAATCACACACGACTGACTCTCCATTGCGAAAAACACAATATTCACCTCTTATTTCCTGTATTTATTACTGCAGACACCACCGAAAATTTCCAAGAACTCTCAATGTTGACATAACAAGGTAACAAGAGACGACTTAAATAAAATGAATAAAGACTTAGAAATATGATTCATTGCATTGACAACGTCTCTTATTTCCTCCGTATGTCAACATTGCAGACTGTGATGATTCTTGGAAATTTCTTCAATGATAAATAAAGTGAATAATACGTAAATATTATATTTAAACTAGAAAGAGTTAGCTTTGTTGGTTTCTTTGTTGGAATTGGAGGTGAAAAGCAGAATGAAGAATTACACAGTTAACAAATATGATAATATGCATCTCATCTATGATAAATATGAATAGAGTATCACAGAGGTAACGTAAAGGTATGGTGTGAGATGCCCGATGGACGACATTGTCGGTGCTCGCATACGAGAGAACGCCCTGATGTCACAAGGTCACGAAGGAAGACTATTCCGACTATTTCTTTCTCAACTTCGAAATTAATTTCAAAATTTGGTTTTTGAAAATGATTTGGCGGGAGAGGGGGTGATAGGAGAACGCTTTGATGTCGATAGGTGGGCAACGGACTTGATAAATCACATGAAAAAGAAAAAAACTAGGGGTGCGGCCGGTCTACGGAGTATTGTTGGTCGCTCGCAAGCTCGCTCCCGAATTCGGGTACGTTCAAGTCGGAGCGAACCATTGAGGTTCGCAACTAAAACTTCCCGGTTTTCATGATTCCATTTAATAAAAAAATAAAAAAAAAAAGAGAAAAAAAAAAGTTTTTTTGGAAAAACTGGAAAACTACTGGATCGATTCCAGCCAAAATCTAATCCGCTCTAAGTTAGGTGAAGACGTATCGATCGGAAAAAAAAATAGTCAAATTGGACAATCCGTTCACGAGAAATCGTTCGCCAAAATTTTGACCACGTACATACCTAGTAACACACACACACACACACACACACACACAGAAATTTTGTTCAAAACCATCGAAAAACATTAGAAAGACCATGAAGCGTGGAGATATGGTGAAAAATCGAATTTTCATTTTCGGGGGCATTACAATAACTTCCCTAGCCGGGAAGTTAAAAATTTAATTTCATAATTTGGTTTTTGAAAATGATTTGGCGGGAGAGAGAGCGATAGGAGAACGCTTTAATGTCGATAGGTGGGCAACGGACTTGATAAATCACATGAAAAAGAAAAAAAAAATTAATTTCAAAATTTGGTTTTTGAAAATGATTTGACGGGAGCGGGGGTGATAATGAAACGTTCTAATGTTGACAGGGTGATAGGTTGGGAGCAGACCTAACTGACGACATGAAAAAAACTCAAGAAAATTTGAAAAAAAAATAACATTTTATTTTTTAATTTCTTATCTAGTTTTTGAAAATGATTTGGCGGGCGAGGGAGCGATATGAAAGCGCTTTGATGTCGATAGGTGGGCAACGGACTTGATAAATCAATGAAAAGGAAAAAAAAATTTTAATTGCAAAATTTGGTTTTTGAAAATGATTTGGTGGTGTTATGTCAAGGATGGGTCACTTTGACAATAACTAAATGATTAAGATAACAAAAAAATAATTTGAAATAAATGAGAACCTCTGAGATTAGGATTTCCCAAAGTAATTAATTAAATGAATTCAATTCGTGATCAAACAAAATCATAATCATAAAAGAGTTTTAAGAAACTGAATGAATTGATTTTAAATTTCTCCCACATTGATAATAAAAAAAAAGAAGATATTTAAGTTGAAAAATTAAACCCATAAATTTTAACTCGTTCCCTTTTTAGCCTGGTATCTTTCAACCAATAGCACGGACGGGAAATAATTTTGAATTAAGGCGTTGGTAAATAAATGAAAAATAATTCACTGATAAAATTTTAAACTGACTCTTCCGAGTCTATATTTTAACAAAAAGAAATCAAAGTTGAGTTTACAAAATAAAATAAGGTTGGACTTACAAATTTACGATGATTCTCTCGAACACACTTTCGAGATTTTACAAAGTTATGATGATTCTCTCGAACACACTTTCGAGATTGTACAAATTAAATTTAATTAAAAATATTGCCGCACTGAATTTAGTTGGAAATATTTAATTGGTTAAATGAATAGTAATGAAATATTGAGTCTATACAAAACAACGAGAAGTGACAACTACTTGCACAACTGTTAATAAAAATTCAAATAAGCCATGAAAGACTTCACGAGAAAAATGAAGTAGAAACTTCAAGGTAAAATTCAAATAAGTCCCGAAAGACTTCACAAGAAAAATGAAGTAAAAACTTCAAAGTAAAAACCACCGTAAAAGGTTGGTATGATCAAATCAAAGATTTGTAAAAAGGAGTTGGGTGAACTGGGTGCACTGAAGCAAAAAGTTCCCTGCAAGTACTTTTGTATCCTCGCATTGAGGGTGTAACCTCAGGAAAAGCGGAAGGGAATTCGGGGCCCAATGAGGCATGACCTCCGGCCCAGAATTTCCCTCTCCCAGTTCATTAGCTGGATGTTTCAGGGTTTTCTCCATCCCTTCCACATTCTGCTACTCTAAAAAAATGTTGGGGTGTGGGCGGACTTTTCCACCCCCAACTACCAATCAGAATTTGCTTCAGGAGTTTAGATTTTCCCTCCACAATTTCCGACTTGAAATTATTTCTTTATTATTATTATTTTTTATTTATAATTAATTATTATTAATTATTTAAAACTAACCTCTAGAGTGAAATGGTTCTTTTTATAATAAAAATAAAAAGAATCATTTCAGTATTTCTATTTATTAAAAGTTATTATTTTTATCAATTAAAGAAAATAATAATTGTGAGGTGAAATCCTTTCATTAGAGAAAAGAGAAGTAAATGAGAGTTTTTCAAACTTCTGAAATATTTTCCTGATTTTATTTTAAATAAATCAAGTTATTTGATTTATTTAATGAATTGATAATTTGTTTAAAATTTGAAATACAAATGGAATTATTCTCCTTACTTATTCTTTCATCGAAAGTAGTTTATTCAAGTTAATTTTAAGAAATTAAAATAATTTGAGTGAATTTCAGTAATTCTCTATTATTTCCCGTTTGGGGTTGAATATCGAAAAGATTTTTAGATGGGCAAACTCGTGAGAATTTCCCCTTTCATATGGAGTTATATTATTAATGAAATAATGAAATGAATTTATTCGTTCGAAAATGAATTTATTTACTCAGGTGGTTCTATGAAGGAATTCGTAGTTTATTGATACGAGTCTATCCTTGGGCGACAGGAAACGTTTATCTACCCCCATTATCCGGGAAAAGACCCTGAGATTTGTATACTTTACTTTTGTCTTAACCTCGGATGTCCAACGTACAAAGGGCGTTGGGCATCAGAGATTGTTCTATCTTTATTTTCTTTTAAATTTTTACTTGGGAGGATTTCAAAGATAATTTATCACCCATAAATATGTACCCAGCTTTGGACTGTTGGACCCCAAACACTTGGGAAAATATCAAAATTTCTCAACAAGATTATTCATGATATTAATTCCAATCGCTTTCCATTAATTCACTTAAAACTCTCCTACGGCCATATAGCGATCACAAAAACCAGTTAAAGAATTGAAAATGAATATTAAAGACAATTCATTTCATTGAAAGATGCCAACGTTTCGGACACTATATGTGTCCATCATCAGGGCAATATTTTATTGTTCTGCGAAAAATTAACAAAAAATTATAATTATTTTACAACTCAAGTCTATCTATATATCATTCTGAAAAAAAATTAAAATAACAAAATAAACGACAGAATTTCATAATTTACCTAAATCCCATTGAATGTAAAGGGAGCAGAACAAAAATAACCAACAATTATACAAGACAGTAAAAATACATGTCATTGGCCTCTTCTAACTTAGAAAATACAATGCATAGATATCAATGATCCAAACTGATAAAGAAAACTTTATGAAAATGAAATTCATGTTTTGAATAAAAAATAACATTATAGTGAACAATAAAAACTAACTAAATGTTCATTCTATGTGAATCTACTGAAAATGATGATAAAATTGTGAGACCATTGTAAACAACATACCGTTGGTTCAGATGTCAGAAATCGAAGAGAGCGAAACATCAGAGCCATCTGATGAAACCAATAAAAAACTAACCACCAGAAGAAACCACAAAAGAAGTGAGAAAGATCCTAAAAAGTATCGTTCAGGACTGTCTGCTCATGTAGAGAACAGACATCATACATTTAATTTTGATCATTCAAGTATACTTGGTTCAACTAATCCTGGGGTTGCATTAAATATTATGGAAATGTTTAATATAAAAAAACATCAAGGGAGAACAGTTAATTTTGTTAATGACTGTAAAAATCTCGGCAACTCTTATGATGGATTAATTATGATGTTAAAGAAATTAACGATACAGTAATTTCTAATTATGGTTAATATTTATGCACTGACTGATTTTATGGACGTAATTGATTAGTAATTTTTTAATGTACTTGACATTTTTGTTAAAAATTTTTTTTAAAGTTTTGGAATTTTTTGATTGTTTGCTAGTTTGAAAACATGTGCAATATAATGCATATTTGTCTAATGATCCAGACATTTAATTGATAATTCTGGTGGTTAGTTTTTTATTGGTTTCATCAGATGGCTCTGATGTTTCGCTCTCTTCGATTTCTGACATCTGAACCAACGGTATGTTGTTTACAATGGTCTCACAATTTTATCATCATTTTCAGTAGATTCACATAGAATGAACATTTAGTTAGTTTTTATTGTTCACTATAATGTTATTTTTTATTCAAAACATGAATTTCATTTTCATAAAGTTTTCTTTATCAGTTTGGATCATTGATATCTATGCATTATATTTTCTAGGTTAGAAGAGGCCAATGACATGTATTTTTACTGTCTTGTATAATTGTTGGTTATTTTTGTTCTGCTCCCTTTACATTCAATGGGATTTAGGTAAATTATGAAATTCTGTCGTTTATTTTGTTATTTTAATTTTTTTTCAGAATGATATATAGATAGACTTGAGTTGTAAAATAATTATAATTTTTTGTTAATTTTTCGCAGAATAATAAAATATTGCCCTGATGATGGACACATATAGTGTCCGAAACGTTGGCATCTTTCAATGAAATGAATTGTCTTTAATATTCATTTTCAATTCTTTAACTGGTTTTTGTGATCGCTATATGGCCGTAGGAGAGTTTTAAGTGACTCAACAAGATTATTATTTTTTATAAAAGAAATAAAAGGAAAAATTATTGAAAATAATTTTTCGACGGACGTCACAGTGGGAGTGGGGATGATAATGGAACGTTCTAATGTTGACAGGTTGATAGGTTGGTAGCAGACCTAACTGATAACATAAACAAGTAGGCGGCAGCGACTTGCGGCTATAGATTTGTAACTACAGATTTGCGGTTGTGGAGTTTGTTAATTTTACATGTGCATTTTTTTTCGCCATCAATCAATTGATGGAGCGCTTCCGAATGATCCTTTCAATCCTTTTCGCGTATTATTATAGTAAATGTTTTGCATTTTATATCTCAAAAGTTGAATATCTCCGGAACCACCCGTCCGATTGAGCTGATTTTAAGTACCAAACATGACAATCATGAGAGTCACCTTCATGCCAAATTTCAAGTTGATATCTCCATTTTTTTAAAAGTTAGCGTGTTTACAGTATTACAAATTTCAAGTTGATATCTGGATTCCTTCGAAAGTTAGAGCAATTACAATTATTTTCGGTGAAAAACGGAAAAGTGGCCATATCTCAAAAACTTTGTATTGACGGGTATACATATTTTGGTTCATTGAGATGGATAATATTGAGCCAAAGATTTTGAAAAAAAAAAAAATCCAATCGGTGTAGTCGTTTTTGAGATATCGAATAAATTAGATTTATTTACAAAATTGAATAACTCTGGAACTAATTGTCCGATTGAACTGATTTTCAATACCAAACATAACAATCATAAGAGTCACCTTCATGCCAAATTTCAAGTTGATATCTCCATTTTTTCAAAAGTTAGCGTGTTTACAAGGATTTCCAATGAAAAACAGAAAAATAGCCATATCTCGAAATTTTTGTATGAACGGGTATACATATTTTGATTGATTAAGATAAATAACATCAAGACAAAGGTTTTGAGAAAAAAAAAAAATAATCGATTGAGTCGTTTTCGAGATATTCGATAAAATCCATTTACATACAACGTTCAATATCTCCGGAACCGCTTGTCTGATTGAGCTCATTTTTAAAATCAAACATGACAATCATGAGAGTTACCTTCGTGCCAAATTTCAAGTTGACATCTCTTCTTTTTCAAAAGTTAGCGTGTTCATAAGAATTTTCCGCAAAAAACAGAAAATTGGCCATATTTCAGGTACCTAGCATCCAACGGTATACATATTTTAGGGGGATGAGATAGATGGCATCGAGACGAAAATTTTGAAAAAAAAAAAAATGCCGATCGGTGGATTCGTTTCCGAGATATTGGCGAAAAACGATTTACAAACAATTCACTATTTCTGAGAAACTAATCAGCTGATCAAGCTGAAATTCGGCACAGAACTAGCTATACCTAATACCAACTATATACCTACGTTATACCTAGCTATAACTAATACCAACTAACTGACAAAATTTCAGATTTTTTGGAACAAATTTTGTCCCTTTAATAGTTAATTTACGAAAAAATGACCACCAGGTGGACAGGGGAACATACAGACTTTTTGTCAAAACATCATATTTTTATGTTTTGAAATTGAGAGTCTGTGTTCAGTCTTCTGCAAACCTTCAAGGTAGCAAGTGTAGTGACGAAGAAAAGAGACACAGATGGATATAAAAATGGTAAACCCAAAATGCTATTAAATGTGCGACGAAAATATAACTCATTAATACAAGACCCTCAATCATTACAGGATGGACCTAATCTAAAGCCATTGGTGCATATTGGGAAATAGAGAGGTGTAGGTTAAATAATACTATAAACACCAAGTTTATGTTATAAACAATAGCTAGATATTTAATAATTGAGTTAAGATTCATACGATGTGGGTAATAATACATGTGCTCTGAATCAACAGTTACAAGGTAATAACATTCGAATATATGCCAGTAGCGGCTGAATCTAGTAAACATAATATGTGACGTCATCAGAAGCGCGAATCTTTATATTACTTTCTAACACGCCTTCTAAAGATGAACGCTTTCTGAAACAAAAAATAATCAGGTTTTTAATATTCCCAATTTAATAAACAACATTTAAACCCAGGTTAATAGCACATAAGTTATGCTTTTGTGCTGATAGTGGCTTAGTCAGAACATCAGCTATCATCTTCTCACTGGCAACATGTTTCAAGGTCACCTGACCACAAGCAACAGCTTTCCTGATAGCATGATAACGTATGTCCACATGTTTAGTCCTCTCATGATACATTGCACTCTCAGCAAGCAACTGTGCTCCTTGATTATCACAATGAAGTTTCACGTCTCCAAGTTCCAAGATACCCAATTCCATCAAATATGTCCTCAGATATAAAGCATTCTTTGAAGCCTCTGCCATAGCCACATACTCTGCTTCAACTGTTGACTGTGCAGGCGTCCGTTGTTTTTGAGATTTCCAACTTATAGCAGCTCCACTCAGGATAAAACAGTAACCTGTGTATGAACAACGGTCAATTGGACAATTCCCATAATCTGCATCAACATATCCATACAACTTTGAGCTAGTTTGCTTGTAGACTAGAGTCCAATCTAACGTGCCCTTGAGATATCGTAGCACACGTTTCGCTGCACCCCAGTGTATTTCAGTTGGATTATCATTAAATTGAGCCAAAGCACTGACAGTATGAGAAATATCAGGCCTTGTAGCAATTGCAAGATACATCAGCGATCCAATCAACTCACGATATGGACCAATCCTGGGATCTTTCTCGTTGTTTCTGTTTTTAACCAACTTTACCCCCACTAAACCTGGTGTAACCACTGGATTGCAATCTCTCATATTAAAACGAACCAACATATCATCAATATATTTCTTCTTGCTGATTTTAATAATCTTATTCCCTTGTACTATTTCAATTCCTAAACAATAGTGGGCAAGTCCAAGATCTTTCACCTCAAAATTCTTCTCAAGAGCATTCCTGATACGATTCAACCAAGAATCTTCTTGTGCTATGATCAAAATGTCATCAACATAAATTAATACCATGGCAAAAACCCTACTACCATTTATGACATATACACAGGGATCTGATTCAGTAGATAACAATCCCACACCTTCAAATACCTGATTGAGCTTGCGATACCACTGCCTCCCAGATTGTTTGAGACCATAAATCGCCTTCTGCAACTTACAAACACGATTTCCAAGTTTCAATTCTTTCAGCATCTCCTTTGCTCTCTCAGCAATCTGTCCAACACGTTCCTCCTTCGCAATCTGCTCAAGTGCTTCTTCAAGCATCTCAGGTGGTTTCATGTATAAATCCTCTTCAACTTCTCCATTCAAATATGCAGTTGTTATATCATACTGATGAACATCCAACTGCTTTTGAACAGCCAAAGCTAGCAATAATCTCACTGATGTCAATCTAGCAACTGGAGCAAATGTCTCTTGATAATCACAACCAGGACGTTGTGTAAAACCTCTAGCAACTACCCGAGACTTTCTTCTCTCCAGTGTTCCATCAGACTTGTACTTATTAAGAAGAATTGTTCTACTCCCAATTAACTTTTGACCTTTTGGATAGTCAACAAGCTTCCATGTACCATATTTAACATGAGATTTTATTTCGCTCACAATTGCGTCCTTCCATAACTCAGCATCAGGACCTGCTAATGCCTCATTCACCTCAATCTCAGCCATATTTACCACAAATTCCAGAAGATTTGCTTCAAAATCTGCTTCTTCCACTCCATCATCTGGAATTTCTGTTTGAGATCCACTAGTCTCCTCTAAATGAGCATTTTCATATAAATTCTCTGATTCAAATACGTCGTCCTCCATATCCTCAACAGTTTGATCATTTTGAACATCAGTATGAACCCTTTTTTCATTATGATCATCAGCCATAGATCTATCAAGTTCGCTCTTGGAACCACGACGACCATCTGCCCCTTCCTCATCTTCACCACTGATACTGATACTTGGAACCATGCTAAAAACTCTAAGAGGTCTACCACGACTACCTGTCCTGAGTAATCTCGGACGTCCCTTAGCTCTCTTCATAACTACATTTGGTCCAATTTCAGTCTCTTGTGGCACATGAACAGGCACTGATTCTGGTAACTTTTGTTCTGGAACTTTTGAGCTATCATATGCACTACTCCTACCTTGAGCCATTTCTATCTCAACATATTCATCCAAGGTTGGCCTCTTCCCATGCAAAATAAACTCATTCACAACCTTGACCTCAGTAGAATTAATCACCTTATTCTCTGCTACTAGCCAAACCCTGAATGCCTTGGACTCCTCAGAATAGCCAACAAATCTCCCTTCCAATGGACGAACCTCAAATTTACCTTTGTTCGGTTTGTTATCCAAAACAAAAACTTTTGCACCAAAAACAATTAAATCCTCCAAACTAGGTTCTTTACCAGTCCATTTTTCATATGGAATCTTCCTAACCAAACTTTTACTTGGACACCTGTTGCGAATATAATTAGCAGTAGCAACAGCTTCTGCCCAAAACGATGGTGGCATATCAGATTGTAGAATCAGATACCTGGACATCTCAACAAGAGTTCTGTTACGTCGTTCAGCGACTCCATTCTGCTGAGGTGTATACGGTACCGTTAATCTTCGCTGAATCCCCTCGGTCATCAGATAATTGTCAAATTCTCCGCTGCAATATTCTCGACCATTATCTGTCTGTAAACTCTTGATCTTGCGTCCTGTCTATTTCTCTACAAAATTCTTGTATTCCTTGAACTTCTCGAACACCTCACTTTGATTTTTCATGAAATACATTCGACACCAGCCACTGTAGTCATCAATAAAAGTGACAAAATACTTCTTACCACTTTTTGATGTTATCCTCGTGGGACCACATATATCTGAATGAACAATGCCCAGCAATTCATCACATCTTTCTGATCGAACCTTAAAAGAACGTGATGCCAATTTTCCTCTCAGGCAGATTTCACAGGGACTCAAGGACTTGCTATCATTCAATTTTCCCTTAGCAACCACCCCTCTTGAGACCAATCTCCTTACATCTTGTTCATTTAGATGACCCAATCGACAGTGCCATAACTCCAAATCTGATTTTTCAGTATCAGTAACAGCTCTAGCATGCTCATGTGACTCTCTCACATAATACAAATCGCCAACACGATCAGCAACCATACGATTCGACCCATCAGCACCTCTTATCACAGCCTCATTCTTCCTGAAAATTACCTCATTTCCTCTGTTAGTAATTTTCGATACTGACATCAAATTCGTTCGTAAATCCTCAACATACAGAGCATCTTCCAACCTTACTGACCTGTTTCCACCATCTACCTATGCTAATATTCTAACGTCACCTCTGGCACTTACCCCAGTTGTACTACTATTAGCCAACTTTAGTTGAGCATGCCCATCCTTTCTCAGACCATCAAACAGCTCTCGATCCCTGCAAACATGCAATGTATAGCCACTATCTAGACACCAATGACTTTTGTCTAGTTCAGTAGCCTCAGCCCTCTTTGCTTCATAATTCTCAGATTCAATAACTAAATAGACATCCTCTCTCCTTGCAGGACCTTGATCACCGTCTGACTGCATAATACCAGCCGAATCACACCTTCTGGCCACATGCCCAGGTTTATTGCACTTGTAGCAGACAATTTGGTCACGCCCGAAATGACCACCTCCTCTTTGATTTGATTTTCTCTTTTTCTTAGCATCATTAGAATTTATCCGACTCACTAACAAAGCTCCAGCATCAGCCCCTTGTCCTGTATTCTTTCGACCTTCACACTCCTCAGTGATTTTAATCTTGAGAGCATCTGGATCAGGTAGATCATCCCTAGCCTCAATCGCACATCGAAAATTTGCATACGAAGGTGGTAAACTCGTCAACAACATTATACTCAGCAACTCACGATTTATCACAATGCCCATATCTCCCAACTTTACACAGCATCAAACCATTTTCTCAAGTACTCATCCATGTCCTCTCCCTCTTCCATACGTTTATCCGTTAATTGACGCATCAACGCGACCTTACGAGCTGGACCTTTTGAGGCAAAAATGGACTCAAGCTTTAACCAAATTTCCCTTGATGTTTGGCATGGTTTTACTTCTTTAACTACTGCTGGACTTATTGACAATACTAAATCCGACCAGGCATTTCTGTCCGCATCCTTCCAGGCATCATAAGCTGCTTGTGATGATGCACTCCCTTATACCACTGCTGGTGCTGGCTTTTTACCGCAAACATAATCTCACGTACCTTGTTTTGTCAACAACGCTTCCACTTGAAACGTCCAGGTATCATAATTCTCCTTTGTTAATACCTCAATACGTGTGGAGTTAACTACTTGCGAACTCATCGTATGAATTTAAAACATACCAAGCCGTTCCAACCTCAAACCATACACCCCTAATTTCTCGACTTTAATACACTCAAAACGTAGCTAGGTGCCCATAACCTATTGGGAAATAGAGAGGTGTAGGTTAAATAATACTATTAAACACCAAGTTTATGTTATAAACAATAGCTAGATATTTAATAATTGAGTTAAGATTCATACGATGTGGGTAATAATACATGTGCTCTGAATCAACCGTTACAAGGTACAGTAGAACCTCCCATATCTTATACTCTGGTTTCTTATAAACCTCCGGTTTCTTATAAAAATTCCCTCTGATTTCTTATATTCTTGTCCCCCACCACGACGTGTTTTCTGGGCAAATGGCGCATGCGCAGGAGAGTTCAGGGGCAATGCGCATGCTCATGGGCATTTTTTCTCTATGTGTGTATGTGTTGGCAGTAAATTTCAAAATGTATAGATATTTTACACTAAATTTCGAAAACAATATTGAATGGAATAATGAATGAAAAATGTTATCATGTCTTCTCGATTACAGCTTTGCTATAGACACACAATTGTCCTCCTATACAATTGTATACATTCACGTGAAAATTCTCTTAAATATTCCTCGTTTGGAAATAAACTCTGTTCATGGAACCAGTTTCAGTTAAATTCATTCCCTGAAATTTGAAAACAGGGGCGTGTAGGATTATTATATCAATTCCTTGATTCCCTGACCCCTTCATAACTGAATTACATTATATATTCTGTCGTACTGCTTGTTCTGTGATAACAGGAATAAATATTTAAGCATTTATTATCCATTGAAAATGATTTGATTTTTCATTCATCCTATAACCCAATACAATGTAATGATTGAAATTCTCGCGCCTAGTTCTACTAGTTGCCGCCCCTCACTACCTGGTAGTAGGGGAAGTAAGTGACTCGGCTGTAGTGGGAATATAAGAAGCCGGAGGTCGATGAGGGGAGATGATATAACATTCGAATATACGCCACTAGCGGCTGAATCTAGTAAACATAATATGTGACGTCATCAGAAGCGCGAATCTTTATATTACTTTCTAACAGTGCAGTATAGTGACGGTGAGTGAATCGCTCGTAGAGCTTGTGACGATTCTCAACTATTAACTGTTATAATAACTACCTATAGATAAAATTGGACACCCCTATTACCCCATTAGGCGCCAGACTATTTTAATTAATAGGAAAAATAGACAAAATACTCCCGAAAAATTGTTATCTATTAACTGTGACTTTACCCGTACTCTTACTTACAAGGGGGAGGGAGGACGATACTCCCTAAAATCCAAATACCAACAACATCCAACTCTGCCTTCTCCGAATTTCTGAGGTTCCAACCCAATAAAACACAATACTCAAAATTTAATGCTCCAAAGAATTAACTATATTCAAAATAATACGTAAAAGAAATATTACAATACAAAATGAATGAGGCATAAATCCTCCTTTAAATAAATTGCCAGTCAACACAATTGATCCACCGGAACTAACTCAAATTTTATTAACATCTCAACGAATAAATCTTTAAATAATCAATAAGTAAGGGGAAAATCCCTATTCAATGGAATGAGACAATGGATAACTGAGATTTCAACCGCTATTTTAGGTACCTATCTCACTCAGCTCGTACTGAAGGTCCAAGGTCTCTGTGGCTCGTCCAGGTGGCTTCCTTCAATGAATTGGACTTCCACAATACTCAAAAATATACTCAAAACTATGACGTTACTCTATTAATTTCCTCAAGAAATATCTATTACTCTCAATAACTCAAAATCTGTGACTATATTACTCCCAAACTATTACTCCAACTATTACTCGACAAATCTATTACTCTGTTACTCGAAAAATCTATTACTCTATCAAATGAGCCCCTGCCTGGACTATGTCTCGGGTGGAACTGCGGAACCAACAATTATTCACGTAGGCCCACAGTTATTACAAATTCGTCCAAAAAGGGGCGGGGTTAATCCCCCACTAGTCATCGACTACCTTGATTCGACGACCACTGACCCTATACCTTGAGCTGTGCGGATTTTCTCTATTACATTTCTTTGACTATTAAAAATACTTCAATAAATCTTCGGGGACGATTTTCCCCAATGTGCGGTTGACCTTGACATCCTTCCTTCCTTCCTTCCTTCAGGTATGGACTGTGGACTGGTCCAGGCTCTCTTCTTTTGACTCCGAGAGATTTTTCTCAGAGTCTCCTCTTGCTTATCCGAGCCTCATTGATAGGAAGAATCGTGTGGAATTAGTCAAATGTTCTATTACGTTGTACGTTATCCCAGTGTTACGGTTTTCACTGAATAATTTGTATGATTTGATCGAGTTTAAAGGGACCTCAGAGTCGATCGGACCGTAACTAGTTACAACAGGAAGAAAATCGAAGGAATTAAGGAAAGATTCTCTTCACTAGGTGGGATCTGATTGCATGGGATTAGGTACTAAAGTACGAAAATGTTGATACAACGCAAGAGTCGAAAGAGAAAGGTTCCACAGGTAGAAAACAATGAGAAATACCCCTTTAAAAAGACTAATTTATTCCATAGACTAAATCAAGTTACACTGGGTTCAAGATAAAACCGAAAGGAAAAAGGAAAGGTGTTTATAGGAAAATAAAGATATGTTCAGTTGAATTCTTAAAACTACTTACAGTTGTCGAACGATTAGAAGGAGGATAAATCACTCAGGCAAGATGAATCTGGCGGAGGTTGAACCCTCGAATGTTGTTGAGTAGACTTTAACGGCTGGGCTCGGTGGCGGTGAGATGTGAATTCGGAGGTGTCGGCAGGTACAGGCTCAGCGCTGGTAGATTTCCGATAGAATTCGGAGGTGTCGGCAGGGCACCAGCTCAGGGGTGATGGATGATCTCGCAGAAGTACTATTGGTGATGGTGTTTGCGTTGGGACGCAACTTCGATTGATTTCAGGATCCGCAGTTCGCACTAGATTTTCAGGTAAAACCAGATCGCTGCGTAGACCAGGACAATAGTAAACAGAATTCGCATGAGTACTGAATGCGATCTGTATGCTGAATGAGGAAATCGACTGGGTGAATTCCTCGTAGTCAGGTTCGTGTAGGACTCTTTCAGTAGAGATGAAGATCTTCGAACGGGTCGAAGTCTTGATTGAGCGAATCACGCCTGTGAAACCTCGTAATAAGTACCAGACTCTTACAATAAGAGATGTAGAATTCTAATAATTCGGTACTGGACTCTTCTGACAAGAGGTGTAGAACTCTGACAATTGTCTGGGGCGAGTACTGGCTCAGACTTCTGAGTACTGCTGGACTTGGCGATTTATTCTGGCTGGAACTGCACGGTTAGAAATTCGGTGTTAGACTGAGATAATGAGAAGGGATGCGTCGTCTTTTTATATTCTTGGTACCCTCCCTTTCAGATTTCTAATGACCATTCCCTCGTCTTCCAATGGGTATTCCCTCGTCTTTCAATGGGTATTTCCTCGTCTTCCAATGGGTATTTCCTCGTCTTCCAATGGCCATTTCTTTCTCATTTTTAATTGGAAATTTGGAAGCTTCTTTACTCCCGATCGTGGGATCATTCGAACTTAGCTCATGCTCATGAGATAGGCGTGGGTTGCCCTTGGCTACATCATTAGATATTTTTCTCGTTTTTTCCCTCAACCCCCGATGGATTCTGTGCAGGTGTTCCAAGGGTTGTTGCGAGTTTCCATTATGAGTTCACGAGTTTGCGATATTACTATAGCCGGATCCGACCAAAGGAATGAATAGTTACCCTGTGATTGATTTCCCAGTTCGTTTTCAAAACCTTCAAATCGTTAGCCATGTGTTCCCCTTGTTTCGTTACCTTTTGGTGTTCGGTTCATTAATGTATCCTCAAGGTAATTTCTCTATGAGGCGGATTGGTATCCATCATATACAAAAAAAAACTCCCACTTTCCAGACCTCTTTCCTTTTGCTTCCCACAGATAAATTTGCTTCATTTCCCAGGCTCAGATCTCTTATTATTCGGCGGGTTGTTTTAACTTGTTGGTCTTTTCTTCTCACCTACCCTCCTGGATATTTTCAAATAGCGAGGAATGAGGAGGAGTAACCTGGGCGGGTGTTTCCCAATACATCCAGCTTAACTCTCCTTCCTGATCCCTTCTCTTTTGTTCTTACACTTAAAAGTCGGTTAGGGTTTTCATCATACTCAACAAAACCCGTAATATTGTATTGATTTTTCTTTTAGGATGGGTTTTTAAATATTTGATTACACCTTATTTTAATTATCCGCGGGGTCCGCGACACCAGTGGTTTCTTTCTTGTAAGGGAGGGGAGTGTGAGCTCCCCCCGAGATTCAGGCCGATCTTTTAACTTTTAACTTTAACTAAAACTCTACCCTGTGGCATTGACAATCGTCACAAGCTCGTTCTCTTCTCAATTCAACTGATTATTTTGAATTTTCTCCCTGAGTTTATTGATTTCTGCATATTGAAAGTTACAGATTCCGACAATGACCTTGACGACATAATTACTAGAAGTAATATTCTCAACACTTCTGCAGAGTTTTCACAGCCTGGACAAATTAATGTTGATAATACAATAATTCTAGAAGATGCGTCATATGAAGGTAACATCTTAATCATTCGTTATAAAATTGATCTTGAGATGAGAGAGTGCAATCCACCTAGAGCATGTTTTTTGTCACTGACGTATCAAAAGCTCGGTCTTATGGACTGTTTTCGGGCCATAAGGCAGCGCTTCAGGGACGCCACCTAACGGCTCGAAAACAGTCCATAAAACCTCGTTTGATACGTCAGTGACAAAAATAGTCGTTTGTTATTCGGCCATAAGCGAGGTTTCTGACTCGTGTGGCAGCACTCGCCTTCGGCTCGTGCGGGCGCCACACTCGTCCATGAAACCTCGCTTCATGGCTTTATGACAAAATATACTATTTTGTCACTGACGTACCAAAAGCTCGGTCTTATGGACTATTTCGGGGCCGTAAGGTAGCGCTTCAGGAGCGTCGGTCATTTGAGGCCGTGAGGTACCTAAACAGTCCATAAAGAACTCGACCAGTCCATGAAGCACTCGCACGAGGCCATTGAAACAGTGTGAAATGAGCCAATAGTAGATTTTGTCACTCAGTCCGTAGGGTGAGTTTTATGGCCGCGCAGAAACTGAAGAGTAATATGACTTTTCTCATAGTATCATGCTCAGCAATACCAATGACAGTTTTTCTGTTAAGAAAATCTTGTATGTGTCATAATTATTCACAATTTATTTATCTCATCTCAAGGTTTGAAGATACCATTCAAACGTTACCGAAAAGCCACGTAGATGAAGCAATTTTTGACTACAAAGTAATGGATGAGAAGAAAAATTCAATTCTTGAGGCAAATCCCAATCAGCAAAATTAGAGTCCCAGTACGTTCCCAGAACGTATCATGGGTAGCTTGGTACGTCCCAGGACGTACCCTTGGTAGCTCCCAGACACGTTTAAAATGGAAAAAATAAGGGTCTCAATCGCGTTCTAGAACGTTCCTTGAAAAGCTTCTTGTACATTCCGGAACGTACTGGAACATTTCGGCAACGTACCAATTCTCCAGGTCAGAGAACGTTCTAACAGGATATTGCAGGAAGCTCTAAGGCACTTGGAGGATGTAAGGGTGAGGGAGGCATATATTAGTTTGTCAAAAACAAAATATGTTGAAAATATTTTATTCAAGATCATTTCTAATTCCAAACAATTCAAAATACAAAATAAGATATAAAATTTATACGAATAAAAAAAAAAAAAAATTTATACGGATATAACTCTAACAAAAAAACTGACAAGAATATAACCTTATAGATAAAACGATTTCTTCTCATCATCCGATTTTTGAGAAATGAATGACCTTCAGTTCAATTGAAAAATTTTAGCTGATTTGAAAATGACGTACCGAAAATCCTTCGTAGAAGCATTGGGATTTTTTTTTCAATGGTAAATCATCATATCGTCGCCATAGAGTTAAAGGGGCGTAAGCGCCAAAATTGTTTGATTTTTTTTGTAATAACAAAGGGGCGTATTTTTTTTTTTATCTTCGGAATTAGATGTACTACCTCTGAGGAACAATTTTAGTTGATAAATTTTTTGTAGTATCAAATGGGCGTAATTCCGCGAAGTTAATCACAAAGAGGCGTATCTCCAGCACATACGCCCCTTTGTTTTTAGCTGTTTCTGTTCATGTTAAAAATAAATAATTACAAAGAGGCGTATCTCCAGCACATACGCTCCTTTCATCCTATGATAAGCATCACATGTAATGTGAAAGGGGCGTAAGTGTTATTTTTCTTTACTTAAAGAGGCGTACGTGTGGAGATACGCCCCTTTCATTTAATGATTAGCATAACACATAATGTGAAAGGGGCGTAAGTGCCGTTTTTTTTTTAAAGTGAAAGGGGCGTAAGTGTGGAGATACGCCCCTTTCTTATTACAAATTGGTCGTTACGCCTGTTTGTTAGAACTTTTGTTTTAAAAGATTTTCGATCAGGAATTCGATGAAAAGCCCAAAAGCATTGATTTTGAACATACGCCCCTTTGACTTTGAAAACTGGGTTTTTGGCACTTACGCCCCTTTAGCTCTACGGCGACGATATTTTTGAATTCAATATCAATATTAATACGCTAATTAGGGTATAATTAGTATGAAATGTATGTTCATACACGATCAAACTGTATATGCAGTTGGAGAACTGCCGCCGTACCTCATGTCTAATATCGCTATAGACCATATAAAATCTGGAATACGAATATAATTGACTTTCTCATTTATAATTCCTGGAAAATTCCTAATCATCCTGGATATCAATTCATGTTACAAATATCGTAATAATAACATCCTAATACATCATAGACGCAAGAAAACATAACCTCACATATGCACACATTTTGCCTGAATGCCACGAGTGTTTCACATTTTTCACACTGTTAAAATACTCATTATCACTGGAATTGACTGAATAATACAATTTTCATATTTTCTCATGTATTTCAATCATTTTCACCACATTAAAACTAAAAAAACGTCCTTCGTCAGTCACTTGATAATGAATTAGACGCGTCTCCACTAAAGTACCAACCGTTAACATGACGCGTCTGCGCAATTCGACGTGGCCCTTAGACGCCTGTGTCGCATCTCTCCTATGTGTAGGTTATTGCTTTGCATGTGTTGTGTACATACACGGCTCATACCTCAATTTCAACATTTGTAACTCAAATAGATAGCGCTGATCGATGTATCTGTACACGGCTATACATGCTCATTTCTTGATTGCATATGTATGACGCAGGCATATTCCCTGAGGTCCTATGCGCATTTTCACAGCGGAACTTCTCGAATCATTGAAAATCATGCACATTTTCTTATATGGATGATATCGAATGAGATCTAAATTTTGGTTGGTTTTTTTTGCAATACCTGCTGAAAAAGGTGACTTTTCGGTACGGTCTTGCGTGCGTAAGGTGTTAATACTTTGCCCTACAAACCACTCCTCAAAGTGGCCTTTGAACTGCTATGCAAAAAACAGTATGTGCAATACGTGCATTTCCAACATGTATAAATAGAAATGTTCCCAGTTATACCACGCCAGTACGTTACTAGCCCATTCAAGAACGGGACGTTCTGGAATTGAGCACATCAAAATACTCTAGG
This sequence comes from Coelinius sp. EB29, assembly GCA_035578325.1. Classification (NCBI taxonomy): domain Eukaryota; kingdom Metazoa; phylum Arthropoda; class Insecta; order Hymenoptera; family Braconidae; genus Coelinius; species Coelinius sp. EB29. The sequence goes on along the minus strand of JAOZGT010000027.1, from coordinate 605,161 downwards.
CATGTATAAATTGGAATGTTCCTAGTGATACCATGCCTTCATGTTCACAGCACGTTCGAAATCGGAATGTTCTGGAATGGAGAACATGGCAAAATTCTAGGCATGTATAAATTGGGATTGGGATTACATTCCTAGCACATTTAAAATCGGAACGTTCTGGGATTGAGCATATTGAAACATTTTAAACATGTAACAATATAAATGTTGTCAGCTATACCACGCCAATACGTTCCTAGCACGTTCAAAAACGGAACGTTCGGGAACTGAGCCCATCGAAAGATATTTGTCACGTTCTCTAGGAACACGATCTAGAATGTTCCCCCCAGTTCGTCCTCAGAACCCCTTCATTCGAGTCCGTGAAGATATGAACCACTCATACATTCCTGGTACATACCCAAATCGTACCAATGGAACGTATCGGTGGGAACGTATCTGGCATTAATTCCGGTACATACCCTTGCTCATTGGGATGACTCAGATTCTGAATTACACAAAAAAATGTGTGCGTAGAAATCACACGCGACAGAAGTGAAACTTCATAGCTTTATGTATATGCTAGAATGATTTTAAATTCAAATTGTTCATTTATTATATTATCTCGTAAAGAGTGCAGCTACTCAACGCCTATTGAATCGAAGCTACCCCATTGTACCGGTAGATGGCTCCGTCAGCATCGAGTCAGAATTGTCGTTATATACCCCCACTCCAAACGTTGCATCCCCACCCTCTGTTTCCGTTACACAGATTGAGTTTGATACCGTGCGATAAGAAGTTTCACTTCAAAAGTTTCAGGTGAGAACAATGCACATTCAAACTATTCTGAGGAATTTCCATTTCATAAAAACACTCCTCCAAGGGCCATTATGCGGTCGCAAAAGCAAAAGAAAAAATACTACAAAAAAATTCCAATAATTCAATCTAATTTGCCAATATTTCGAGCACCAAAAGTGCTCCTCATCAGGGGTTTTTATTTCCATCTAAAACAATTAACATTATGACATTACCAAATAATTTACAAAAATTCATTTCTATTGTCCTTATGAAAAAATAATTAAAAAATACCTAATAATCTTCTTGTTGGAAATGTAGATCGTCTGCTCTCTGTTCTCTTTATCGATATACATTAGTACCAGTACTCAACACGGTGTGACGCTGACACGCATCTGTGTTGTTCATTCACACACTTGTATCTTGACTGTTGTAAGAGAGAGAGTTGTTCCAATAAACGCATTAATAGTTTTTCATAAATTGTGACTTGTTTTATTGTTCTTAAGACCAATTTCCCTTCAGGTTATTGGCCTCAGCCGTGTAAAACATTTTTACGCTTCCACTGCGCTTTTAAGAGTAAACAAAACCGAAAAATTGAGAAAAACAAAAATAATAAAAGAAAAGCCACGCGGGCACTGAAATAAGTGAGAGAAAAAGAAAATGGCTGACACAGGCAATGATGGAACAATAAAGGGAGTTGAAATGACACAAGATACATGTAAGTAAGAGTTAGAAAAATAATAAGTGAAAATAATAGATATTCCGGTGAAACGTGGTGAATAGTCGGGAGCAATATAAAATAATTAAAATGAAATTCACAAAGAAAAATTAAATCTAGCCTGAGTCAGAAAAGAATCAAATTTGAAGTCAGAAAAATAATAATTTGGAAGGTGATTGTAGTAAGAAAATAAGAAAATTTGGAAAAATAAGTTGGCATCATTCAACAGATTTATGGTGAGAAAGGCGTACGTGTGCGCGCGCAGCGTGGGGGCAGGTACGGAGGGAAACGGCTGCAGCCGAGCAAAAGCATATGCTAAATGAGAGAGAAAGAGAAAGAGAAAGAGGAGCACACGTAGTGTGAGAGAATCCCTCGTGCCTGTCGCCGTGCATGTGTGCGGGACACGGATGCATAGTAGAATAATTTCAGGGATTGCGAGTGCACATTGCATTCACTGAATTGTTAGGATCGATCCGATAAATATATAATTAATAAAACTTTACAGCTGGGAGAGTAATAAAAGAAGTATGGAAATATCTAACGGAAACGTTCCAGTTGGATACTTTTCATGAAGGAGAAAATATAGTTCTCGAGATAGAAGGAGAGACTTTACTTATAATACCAGATAAAGGGAGATATTACAAATCTGGTGAGTTAGATAGAAATGAAAAGTTAACAAATTTGAATAAAAGCATGCATGCAGGCGGGAGTACACATATATAAATAGGCCGATTAAAAAATACGTATACCGCGATAATTATTAAAATCATTGTAGTAAAATCCAATGAATAAAATTTAAAATTAAAACACTCTGAAGAGCCAGTTAATAAATGTGTGCTTGCGTTCAGTATCACAATTCTTGACTGACTAGAATAGACTTGGGAGAGATCTTGTGTTCGGATCTTGATCAAGCCTGTTCATCCTGAGGACAGCCATACTTGTTGTTCGGTCAACTGTCCTTGGGATACAGTCCTTGGCACGAATAACAAACTAAATTTTATATTAAATTAATTCTCCTCTACAGAGAGGAGGATGTTTGAAGAAGAGCAGTGGGAAAGTTTGATTGAATGGTGTAAAGAGAAGGCTCTTAAAGATGAACCATTGATCATGCCAAAAGACTGTCCAGAGTTTTGTCCAACTGTTGCTAATGAGAGTAAGAGTAAGGAAGATGAAATAAGCACAAAAGAGAGTGAGGAAGAAGTTGAGAAAGAAGATGAGAAGAAGAGTGAAAGTAAGATAACAGTTGAGACAGTGGATTCCATTAAAGATAAAATTCAAGTTCAATCAAATGTTGAAAGTAAGATTAAATTAAAACTGGTAAAAACTCCTGAATCCAAAATTGAAGCTGGCAAAAATACAGTACCAATTGATAAAACTGACAAAAACCTCACAGTATTAGAGAGAATGGAGATTCAGGAGAAGAAGATGAGTGAATTGACTAATATCGTTAGTCAATTCTGTATTGCTTCAAAAAGCTCTGCAGAAAACACTACAGAGTTTATTAAATCAGTTGAAAGGAAATCCACAAATGAGAAAGAAGAGTTAGGAAAAATGATAAAGGAATTGAAAGAGTGTTATAGCAGTCAAATAAACACTCTTAATAACATCGTGGGGACACTGAGCAAAATAGTTGAAGACAATTCTGATAATACAGATCAGGAGTTGCACAATGGGGAGTTCTATGAGGATGAAGTATCAAAGGATAGGTTAGATCATGAAGTTCAGGTGCTAGTTGAAAAGCATCTTGAGAAAATGACAAATAATCAGGCAAACAAGAGTACAAATATTCAAACTGAAACTATAGCAGATAAGTTATCAGAGACTGTACAATTAGCTAGGGGTAGACAGGTTAAAAGAGACTACAAACTTGACAGTAAAATGAAATATGAACATTTCCTTGATTTCTTCACCTCAGAACTTAGGTCTGAAAAACTGTTACACATTATAGACGAAACTGTTATAACAACAATAAATGAGAAAACACGTAGTGAACAAGAACATGCTGCTCGAGACATTCTAATTAATCGTTTGGATCGAGATTATTATGGTAAAATAATGACTATGAGGAGTCCAATCAAAATTCTTGAAGAGTTGAAACAGATCAAAAGATGCGAGTTAAATATAACATCGCCAGCTGTGCGAAAACAATTGAATATGATGTGTTATATCCCCAGTAAACAAACTGCTTCAGAATTTTGTACACAATTTGAAGACACGATCAGAGACTACGAGAATTCCCCAGGAGCTCAGCCTCTATCAGAAATCGAGAAAAGAGACGCATTTTACAATGCAGTTGAGGTATCGGTACCAAGCATTCAGCATCTAGAGTTTTTGAGCGAGGAATCAAGTGGTAAAAGACTCACTTATGAACATCTGAAGAAACTTGTAATGAAGGACGAGGCGTCAAACAAGCAAGTTGGTGGAGTGAATCAAGTACCGAAGGCAGCTAATTTCGCTAAGGCAGATGATAAATGTTATGCTTGCAATAAGTATGGACACTTTGGTAGAGATTGTACTAACCCAACAAGTGGCATTTTGTGTTACAATTGTGGTAAAGTGGGCAATCACATTGCTAAAAATTGTACTAGTAATGTAAACAGAGGAGGAGGACACTCAAACAGAGGAGGTTCATCAAATGGAAACACAGGGCATAGAAATAATCAGGTCGTTAACAACTCTAGAGGAAGAGGAGCTGGTAGATTCAGAGGAGGTCTGAAAAGAAGGAGTGACGACACGTACAACCAAGGTGTCAAGAGAGGAAAAATTGATAACAGCAGAGGGAGAGGAGGTCGAGCATCTCGGTTCAGACTAAGGGGCACAAATCAAAGGGGTAAGAGACAAAACAATCAGTCTAATCAGGAGAACAACGGAAATCCAGCTGATTCAAACAACTCAAACAGTGGTAAGTCAAAACTATTTGAAAATATGAGTAAAGACATGTTTATCAAAAGAGATATCTCAGAATATGAAGCGTTGCAAACTGAAACTCGTCAAGTGAGTCGAGACAAATATATCACTGAGTTCATAGCTGATTCGGGTGCAACAGGACACTTAACAAACTCTAGATTAATCTTTAAAGCGCTAGATGAAACTAATCAAGGTATAATAAAATGTGCGAATAAAAATTCATCAGCAGATTTGAGAACGGAGGGAGTGGGAAAGATTGAAGTTGAGTTAGATAGTGGTAGGATAATAGAAATTGATAAAGTAATTTTTGCAGAGGCTCTCAAAGAAAATCTCTTATCTCTCCGTGAATTCGCAGAAATGGGTCTCGGTATTTATCTAGATAATAAGAAAATCGACATTTTTGATCCCAAGTCAAACGAATTATTTATCTCTGGTGTTTACAAGAAACCTTACTGGATAATAGATCTAGAAATAAACAAATTCAACTCAAGAAGTAATAGTATAACTAAATCAACTAATAGGAGAGTTATTGCGAATCTCGTTGAAGATGAGTCAGAAGTAAAAAGATATACCACACGAAGTGCAACAGCTAGGGCACAAGAGAGTCAAACAAATGAAAAAATTGAAATTCAGGAGGAAGAAACTGAAGAAATGGTTGTAGTTGAAAATAGTAAAGAAGAATTAAAAGAAAAATTGATTGAGGTTGAAAAAACAGTTGAAGACGAAATTCCACATGAGTTGTCAAATTTCGATTGCACTATATGGGATAGAAAAATTCATAATATCAATGAGGCACCAGAAACTGAAATGTTAGAGGAAGTTTCACCTTTTTCTGAAAACCAAAAGTTTCATAAGAACAATAACGCAATGCTGTGGCATGTTAGATTTGGACACGCTTCAGTTCCAGTACCTCAAAGCGTTACAATTGAAATTTCCGAATAATAAAGAGTTGAATAAAGCAGTGTTTGATCAATCTATCTTGGATTGTGAAGTTTGCCTGATATCGAAATTCAATAAATTAGCTTTCCCAACAACGCGTAGACGAGCTACACAGCCTTTGCAAATAATACACTCTGACGTAATGGGTCCGATCTCTCCAAAATCATATCCCAAAGGTTATAGATTCATTTCAGTGTTTGTAGACGATTATTCTCGTTTTGCCATGGCATATGCCATGAAAGGGAAAAATGAAACCGGTGAGTGCTTCGAAATGTTCGTTAGAAGTGCTAGAAACTTGTTGGGATATGACGCAAAAGTCTGTTATCTAAGATCAGATCAGGGTACTGAGTTTACAGGCGGATATACAGTAAAAGTATTAGAGAAATTAGGTGCAGAATTGCAATTAGCTAGTCCCGACACTCCAGAACACAACGGTGTGGCTGAACGGTTTAATCAGACCATTCAAAAGAAAGTAAGATCATATATGTATGATGCAAGATTACCGGAGAATTTGTGGGATCTATCTTTATCTGCTGCCGTATACGCGTATAATCGTACTCCACACAAATCTAACGATATGATAACACCCTTGGAGAGATTTGCTCCAAATCATTCTTTCAACATAAATCAAATCAAAAGATTCGGATGCCTTGCATATTGTACAATCCCTCGAAGAACTGGTCCTAAATTTAGAGCACTTACAATGTGTGTTGTCCTGGTTGGGTACACTCCAACGGGATATTTATTTCTCAAACCAGAAGAAGGAAAATATTATGAAAGTAGAAATGTACGTTTCAACGAAAAGCGAGTTTATGGAGATAAGTATGGCAAAGATAAAATTAAAAGTTTTCCAGAGGTTGAAGAAGTCGTCAATAAAGACAAATGGTTTACTGAGTTTGACGAGGACAGAACTGAGAAAGAAGAATCTTCGAAACTGGAGGGAGAGTTCAAATGTAAGAGGGGTAGACCACGAAAGAATCCTCAAATATCAGAAAAGACAAAGTCTAATGAAGTTTCAGCGAATTTAAGTAGAAGTATCAATGATACAAGTTTTTCTGAGCTTTTAGATGACGAGAATCTGAAAGCTAGTGTTTTTCTAAGTAGTTTGTTTGAGGGCGAAGCTGAGTTAGAAGTGAGTAACGTAAACGATGAGGTATTTCAAGCTCTCTTAGCTCATATCAATAATGATCCCTCCAGTTTCAAAGAAGCAATTCTAGGTAAAGACAAGAAATCATGGTTGAAAGCTATAGAGAGTGAATTAGGATCTATGAGAAGAAACCAAGTATGGAAAGTAGTAGATAGACCTATTAAAATGAGTAATGGGCAGAAGTTAAATATTATAGACTCGAAATGGGTATTCAAACGCAAAGTTGAAACAGATGGGAATGTGAAATTCAAGGCAAGACTGGTTATCCGAGGGTTTAAGGATAAGAATGTGTATGAGTTATGGGAGACCTATGCTCCAGTTTCGAGACTTCCATTAGTTAGGGCAGTGCTAGTTATAATTAACAAATATGATTTGGAGGTTTGCCAATTGGACGTTAAAACAGCATTTTTGAATGGGGAAATCGATGAGGAAATTTATATGGAGATTCCGGATGGAACTCATCATACAGACAAAGAAAGAAGAGATAAAGTATGTAAATTGCAAAAGGCTCTATATGGACTACGTATAAGTCCTAAAAAATGGAATACTAAATTTACTGAAGTTGCGTTGAAGATGGGATTGGAAAATTCAGATCTGGAACCATGTTTATTCATGTGGCGAGATGAAGAGAAGTTTCTGATCTTGTTGCTTTACGTGGATGATATTCTATTGGCTAGCAATGACAAGGTAAAACTAGAAGAGGTTAAAATGAGATTAAGTTCGGAATTTGATATGACAGTTTTAGGCGAACCAAAAGAATTTCTTAGCATTCAAATTAGGCGAGATCGAGAGAGTAATATCATAGAGTTGAATCAGCAAAAATACATCGAGAAAATATTAACACGATTCGGCTTTGACAAATCCCATCCTCAAAGAACTCCTATGATTACTTCTCAAGTTACAAATCACGAAAGAAAAATGAGAGAGACAGAAATAGATGATGAGAACATGGTAACGACAGAGACAAAAGAGAATATTCCCTATAGGGAAGCTGTAGGAAGTCTGTTGTATCTAGCAGGTGCCACTAGACCAGACATTTCATATGCAGTAAATATATTAAGTAGACACCAAGTTAATCCAACAGAAGAAGATTGGATGATGGTAAAAAGAGTTTTTAGGTACTTGAGAGGCACTAGTAGTTTAGGTCTAAAATATGTAGGAAAGACGGATGAAGTTGAGGGTTTTTCAGATGCTAGTTTCGCAGACTGTAAGAATTCTATCACAACTTGTGGCTTTGTTATCAAACTGTTCGGTGATCCGATAATTTGGAGAACTCGTAAACAGAGTTATGTTGCATTATCTACTTGTCATGCAGAGTATGTAGCTATGAGTGAAGCAAGTCAAGAGATGTTATCCCTGTACAATTCTTTAAGATTAATTATGATAGAACCTCCAATTCCTATGGTATTATGGTGTGATAACAAGGCTGCGATAGTAAATTCAGAAACTAGTGGAGGAAATAAACTTAGACATGTCATTGAAGCTAAAGCACATCACATTAAAGAATGTGTGAAAAGAGGGCTTATTGAAGTAAAATGGGTCAAGTCAAAAGATCAGCTTGCTGATATTTTTACTAAACCGTTATCCTTTGAATTACATAAACGTCTGACCGAAGAAATCATGAATGTTTTGATGTAAATATTAATTAAACATTGATTTTATTCTGTTACTATAGGTGGTAAATAAAATGGTGCAGACTCGACGATACGACGAAACTAACATTTTAATAGGATTAAGAAGTCAAGACAATAAAAATATAAGATTTCAGAGAAATTAGAGAACAGGAAAGCAGACGGGAGGGAGTGTTGGAAATGTAGATCGTCTGCTCTCTGTTCTCTTTACCGATATACATTAGTACCAGTACTCAACACGGTGTGACGCTGACACGCATCTGTGTTGTTCATTCACACACTTGTATCTTGACTGTTGTAAGAGAGAGAGTTGTTCCAATAAACGCATTAATAGTTTTTCATAAATTGTGACTTGTTTTATTGTTCTTAAGACCAATTTCCCTTCACTTCTAAAAATACCAAAAACAAGACCACAGCCGTCCTCTCTTCATCATAAATTTGAGAAACTATCAAGTATTCAGAACACCTAACCTACAAAAAGCAGAGTAGAGAATTTTCAGCTATGACGAAAATTCAAGAAAAAAAATGACAAAAATTATTCATGAAATTAATTAAGCTATTGCTTCTCGTTAACCTTACATTTCTGCATTGTTAACATAATGTGAAATTGAAAATATTAATGAAAACAAAAATTGAGCGCCGAGAACACTTACGTCGTCTTTCAATGTCATGACCAAAAGGACTGAAAATCAGACAACTGAAATGGACTCGACCATCTCAATAATGGATTCAACCTACTAATTGGCGGGAAAATTCAAACTCTGCTCTTTCGAGATTAGATAGTCACTGAATGATGTTAAGACTAGATCAACCAAACCTGTTCTTTAACTATTATACTAAATAACTTCAATTAAATTTGATTAAATTGTCATAAGCATTACCTAGTTTTTTACAATCATTAATGAAATTTACAGTTCTATGATTCTGTTTTTTGATATGATACATTTCTAAAATATCCAACTTTTCTCCTGCGCTCGCAGTACCTAAGATTTTAGCACTATTAAAACTAAACTTATGCTTAGTGTCTTTAACATGCGACGACAAACCAGATCTATACAACAAAGGATTATTCTCACTCCTGATGTGTTCATTTTTTCTGTCTCTAAACCGCCGAGTCGTTTGGCCAATGTATACTTTTTCACAATCTTTACAGGGAATCTGATAAACTACATTTGCTTTCAAATTCATATCAACACTATCTTTCGTCGTTCTAAATAATGACCCTAATTTCCATTTCAGTTTTTAGTAATATGGTAAAAGTTACTTCATAATTTTGTATATTCTCTCCAATAAATTCTCTCGTGACGTTGCATCGAGTGAGAGTTATCAGAATTCAAGTCAGAACATTGAAGTTCAACCTGTCGTGAAATCGTCAAGAAAAATCGATGGAGTAGACGATCTTGGATTGGCAAAAAGAGTCTGCAGGTGAATTTTAAAACAATAGGGAGACAATTTTCTTTTCAAAATTTTAATTTTATCTTATCTGCAGAGCTTCAGATGTTGCAAAATTACCTGATTCCAAAGAAGAGAGCAAAAAGAACTGTCCATCCTCACAGCTACCATTTCAAGCAGAAAACATTAGGTAAAAGCCTCATATCGAGTTAATTTTACATTCAAAATTTGTTCATAAGACTATTATTAATAAAAATTGTTCTGGTAGATCAAAGCATAACAAGAAAAAGAGTCTTAGAAAGCCTGAGTCCCCAGAAGAGGCTAAAGAACGAAGGTTTCAGGAGAAGATGAAAAAACAAGCAGAGTATATCAATCTAAAAAAACAAGCTATGAAACTAAAATTGATAAAATATGAGGCTAAGTATGGTCATATAGCTTCATCATCATCCGATTCAGATGAATCGTCACATGACTGAGTTGGATAGAATACATATAATTGCGATCAGTATAAAATAGTGAAAGACCACAAGAGAATGGAAAAAGGAGAAATGCGAAAAAAAATATTCAATCATAAATTTTTGCAAAAAGCCCGTCAGATTTATGATTGGAAAATTTCTGTTTCGATAAAACCTCCTTCGTTTCTTGCTTAAGTGACTTTACAGATAAAAAGAAGGAGAACAAACGTAACAATCATAGATTTGTCTGAAAAAAAACATTAAATGTATGATTTTAATTTGTTTTCATTTGAATCTTTTCATTTAAACGTTCCAGTTTCTCATTTCTAGACGTGTCTCGTCTCAGTTCCATCGATGGTCTCTCACTACCACAATGCTTATCGTTCTTCTACTTATTGTTGTACTAGAGGTAGAATAGTTATCTCTACTTTTTGCAACATAATACTGAAGCGCACGTGGGTTTAAATAAATAGATTTATTTAAGAAATAGAATCGATATCATAAACAGACACATTAAATATGTCAGAAACAGTCCATAATCATAATATCTCCAAGCAAAACAAGAGAGAACTTCAGAGGAGAGAAAAGAAAGGAAGATCGAATACATACATGATCGACCGGTAAATTAGATATACAGGGTGTATCTTTATTGGTGGAAAACCTCTCGTCCCTCAACGTAAAATGACTTTCTAAATACGGAAAAAATACAAAAAACCCTGGGCGGTTGTATCCCTGATACAGCCGTTATTTTTACGTGGATACGTCTATGTTACGTAGCGACTTGGCAAATTATAAGAGTAATTTGAATTAAGGTTGTTGCCCCGCGGCTAAAATACTCGACATTTCCTAATGAAATTTTTATCGTAGATAGCTCAAAGGATTACCTATAAAATGAGCACAGACTGATTTGTCTAACTCTCCTCGGTCCTGAGATATGATTTTTTCCTTTTAACATGTCGGTAAATGCAATTTCACCTTTTTTATTTTTTAAAAAATCAACCACTCGAGAACTTTTAATAGGAAAAAACACAGTGTAGACCAATTCTAGTGTCAACCAATTTACCAAAAAAAAAATCGTGTCGAAAAATCGCTTCATACCCGAGAAATAATTTGACAAAGTCGTGTTTTTTGCCTAAGTGGGCGGGAAATTGAATTTCCTACACCCGACGCGGCAGCAACGCAGCTACCGAAGCCATCGAAGAGAGAGACAGACTATGCATGAGAGAGCCTACGCATGGTTGCCACGATCGACATCATTCAGCGTTAGCTGTATGCGCACTTATTGATGCACAGTCTATTCATGTGTGCGTGAGGCGTGTCGGACTGTACTTTGGTAAAAGTTTTCGGTCTAACCCGGGCGCTCTGTTTAGCGGGATAACAGCGCTCAGCGTCAAAAATTTTGACGCTGTACCTTCGGGGCAACAACCTTAATGTTTTAAACTGAGTTTATTGAGTATAGGTCGATGATAGGAGAAATATGATACATAATGAAGTAATTCGACATTCAAATTACACGAAGGGTTGATAGGCAGGTTAGGGAATACTTTATGAATAGCTTTTAACCACTTTTCCCGTTTTTCAACGGACTTTGGCGCTTTAAAAACTGTGCAATTTGTTTCTCTGCAACAACCGGGAATTTTACAACACGGAGCCACAACTAATTGCGAAAAAGTCTCAAATAAACACTTTCAATGCGTGAGAATTTTCATCTGCATGTATCTCTGCTCCATTCATCATCGTTCAAACCCGAGCTCACGCTTTAAAGGAAGTCGGCAAAGTAGATTCCGCTCCCAGTCGGTAAAGTAGATCCCTAGCTTAGTTCCCTTATACACCAACAGATGGCGCCACTGAATGTCGTCTGGCGCACAAAATGCTCCAGACCAAAACGAAAACATAGACGTATCCACGTCAAAAAAAATTACTCCTCAGCATAAAAATGCAACACTTGTGGCAATAGACACTGTGGTAATTTAGGCGATTTTGAATACCACCGAGGATACCACCCTTGTTGCGACAGTCACAGCGATAATCGAGGCGATATAGAATGCAACATTTGTAGCGATAGCCTCTGCGGCGATTGGAGTCAAACCTAATGCAACACCCGTGTCGATAGTCACGGCGATGATTAAGGCGATATGAAATTGATGTACTAGAAAAATTAGCCAAATAAAATTTTTTAAATATTTTTCCCGTATTTAGAAGGTCATTTTACGTCGGGGGTCGGGAGGTTTTCCACCAATAAAGATACACCCTGTATATAACATTACTTCCTCCTCTGAAAAGAAGATTGTCGTCCCGACAATCAGGCAAACCTGTTAAGGGCAACTGAAATGTCATTTATAGAAGATAACTGAGATTTAAGTTATCTGGGGCCCATAACCCATGTTCTCTTCGAAAACCCAGACGGAAAAGTACAAAAGAGAACAGGAATTGACTCAAAATAGTTTCATTGTTGTAGTCTTGATCTGGTAATGTCATCAACGTGGTAGTATGGGAGGTTAGTCCGAGAAATAATTCTAAAAAAAAAAATGAAAAAGAGCAGAATCAAAGTCGAATAAAGGGAAAAGTCCAAAGAAAGTATAGAATTATTTTCTAGAAGAGTATAAATGAAGTTTTAATCCTCATATGGAGCAATCCGATTAATATGGATTATTTTAGGTTTAGAATGGGGGGGATCTCTGAATGCGATAAACCACGTCATTCAACTTGTTTTTAATAATGTAAGGCCCTTCCCAATCACATTGGAGTTTAGGGGATTTCCCTTTGGTTCTACGAGGGTTGAAAAACCAAACTTTTTGATTGGGTTGGAAATATATCATGTTAGTTTTAATATCGAATTTCGATTTCATTCGATCGCTTTTGATTTGAAGCTTGTTTCGAACATCGTGATGGACTGAATCGAGTTGATTTTTATACGTCTCTACATAATCTGGGAGAGATTTCAGTTGATTATTAGGAGGAGAACCTCTAATCAAATTTAAAGGAAGTTTGAGTTCACGACCAAACATCAACATTGCTGGAGTATATTCAGTAGTTTGATGTTTAGAAGAACAAAAAGCTAACAAAAAAAGTGGAATCCACTTGTCCCAGTCCTTCTGATTAAAATCGATAAATTTGGCTAGATAGTTGGTAATCGTTCTATTCAAACGTTCTACCATTCCATTGGATTGAGGGTGGAGTGGAGTTGTCCTAGTTTTCTGTACTCCTAAAAGTTTTAAAATTTCTTTAAAGATAGTGGATTCGAAGTTTCGACCTTGATCGGAATGGATTTCAAGAGGAATTCCGAAACGAGAAATGATATCTCTAATTAGAGCTTCAGCTACAGTGGTCGCTTGTTGATTAGGAAGTGCAATAGCTTCTGGCCACCGGGAGAAATAGTCAGTGACGACCAAGATAAATCGATTTCCAGAAGAAGATTTTGGAAAAGGTCCAAGGAAGTCAATAGCTAATCTTTCAAAAGGAAAACCGACATTGTAGATTTGGAGTTTGACTTTTGTTTTTACATAAGGACCCTTTCTAGAAAAACAAACTTTACATTTTTTACACCAATTTTCTACATCAAGTTTGCAAGTTGCCCAATAAAAGTTTGAGCGGATTTTAGAAAGAGTTTTGTTAATTCCGGAATGTCCACTAGAAGGAGAATTATGTGCGGAGGAAAGAATTTCAGGAATTAAATTTTTTGGGATAATGAGTTGAAAGATGAATTTGGTCCTATCTGGAGATTCCCAACGACGAAAGAGAATGTCATTTCTCAACTCTAAAGAATCCCAATGAAGAAGATAAGTTTTAAAATCAGAATCTAAATGAGAAATTTCTTTCCAGTCTGGACGATGATTCGACTTTTTGAATTGAATAATTGTTTTTAGCGTTAAATCTTCATTCTGGAGTTTAATCCAATCACGATCATTATTGGAACAGCAAATAGTTCTGAAGAGTATTTTGTTAGAAGAATTTTCAACGACGTTAGCTTTTACACAGCTTTTACAAGAACAAGGGTGACGTGAAAGAGCATCAGCGTTGCCATGAAGATGACCAGGGCGATGAGAAATTTCAAAATTATAAGAGAAGAGAAATTCTATCCAGCGAGCTATTTGATTAACTGGTTTTTTGAAAGAAATAAGCCATTTTAGGGCTGCATGATCAGTACGGATAAGGAATTTCCCACCCAAAAGGTAATGAGAAAATGATTCGACGGCTTTGATGACAGCTAGGAGTTCTTTTCGGGTGACACAATAGTTTTTCTCAGCGTTATTGAGGCATTTACTAGGGGTGTGCGAATATTCGAAATTTCGAATAATTCATAACGAATTGAATTCGAATAATTCAATTCGAATTCGATTCAAATTATTCGATTTACTCGAATTATTCGGGTATTCGAATAATTCGCATCATAGTTCGAATAATTCGCATAATAGTTCGAATAATTTGAATGATTCTTTATCATAAAGTTGATTGACAATGGATGATCGATTTGATTGTTGACTTTTTATTCGTCTTCTGATTGGTCAATGAATCAATCAATGATTTCCATAACTACGAGGATGTTATTTTTTCATTTGCATTTAACTACGCGCAGTTCACACGATCATAATTGAACTTTCACATTTTTGACCTATCCACCCCACCGCGGTTACCCTTCCCCTGGAAAACCCTCTTTTAATCATACAAATCTCGGTTTTGGCCTTTCACTAGACGCAGAATCAGCTCACAAATCGATTGCAACAGTCTAGAAGTCGCTATCTCAATTAGTTTCCATGAAATTTCAAGATAACGGCCTTTTCATAAATTGATTTTCAAATTTTCGACCCATTCCCTGTTAGTGAGCAAATAGATGGAAATGCAGAAAATTTTTAATTATTATGTGCTTTAGCGCTCACTGGAAGTTCGTTGCACGCGATAGCGCGCATAATGCACTAGCTGATTAAATAATTCCCTGAATAATTATTCAAATAATTCCGGCATCAACTGAATAGTCCAATGATGCGAGCAGTGAAGTGATAAACTAGTCTAGTTCGCTTGGAGACAGGGCACCGATTACGAACCTGTAGTGCGCGCGGGGGGGCACAAAAATTTCGGCTCCTAATTGGTTAATTGACAAGTTATCCATTGTTTTCTCACCGCATTTATCAGCGCACTTCATGTTCCTAATCGCCTCCCAGTTTCCCGAAAATATCTCAAAATCCAAGGGAGATAGCAGAAATTTTTGTACAAATATTTTTTGTAAAGTCAACTGAGGTTTACAACAAAAGTCTTTATTAAAACTGTGACAGGAAAGTAAATTCACCCAGTCGTCATCACTCCGGATAGTAAAATATAATTGAGAATCGTCGAGAATTGGGAAAAGATAGAAATTAAATAAAATAGCGGAATTTAAATAGCGCATCGTAATATGGAAACGCGCATGCGTCAAAATATTGATTTTGGTACGGAGTGGGGACACTGGGCCTGGAGCAACAAGTCGATGGAAAGACACTCTGAAATTGTGTGTTGTAAAGAAAACATTGATACTGCGATCGTAAAACAGAGTCGATTATTTGTAATAAAATAAGCCCATTGAATATTGTCTGTGTCATTAATTAAGTCAAAAGTTCACGATTATTTATTTATCTACAAAACAGTCAATAACCAACAGTTAACTTGTCAACATAACCTGTAAGTAAAATATTTTCTGTCGAATTAAAATTTCAATTCTCTCTCAACTCTCGATTCTTCATTTGGGTCTTCCCAATCGAATCCGACTAATCTTCACTTCCATTTTCACTAATAACCATTCGGTTGTCAAACCGTAAAATTGACTGGCGTCCAACATAAATAATTTATTATTGAAATTACATGAGCCCTGGCAGTCGACAGACCCCGGCCGCGCCAGGTGGAATTCTCTCTTCATTTATTTGTTTATTTCATATCATTGAGATAGAATTCCCTTTCGGGTAAATTAAACAATTGATATAAAATGCAAACTCTATAATAAATATATTAAACCACCGAAAGGAAATTCCCACCTGACGCGGCCGGGGTCTAACGGCTGTCAGGGCTCATAATGACGAAATCATTAATTGATAAATATTGGGCGCCAGTCAATTTTATGATGAATTGACAAACAAATTAATAGATCGACGAAGAGACTAGTAGTATCAGTGTAAAGTAAGAGCATAGGTTAGGATTCAGTTGGGAAGACCCAGAATAAAGTCGAGAGTTGACCAAAGATAATTAACTTCCCGGGCTAGGGAAGTTATTGTAATCACCCCGAAAATGGAAAATCGAATTTTCATCATATCTCCACGTTTCAAGGTCACCACAACACTCCCCGATAATTTTCAAGATCATGTATGTATGTGTGTGTGTGTGTGTGTGTATGTGTGTGTGTGTATGTGGGGTGTATGTGGCCAAAAATTTTGTCCAACGTTATTTCGTGAACGGATGATGTGATCGAGGTCTTCAATGACGCAATCGAAGCGTCTTCCTTCAGCTTAGATCGGAAAAGATTTTGGAGAAAATCGGTCCAGTCGTTCTCCATTTTTTCCAGGAAAACGAGATGATTTTTTTTTTTTTTTTTTTTTCATGAGACTTCATGTTTTCGGGGTCGCTGATCATGAATATGATAACCGTTTTTGCGCAAGCACGAGCCTATTTGTTAATAACAATTTAATTGTTCAAAATGGCCTCTTGCAAGAAGGGTTAAAGTTAGCAAGAAAAGTTTGAAACAAAAAATGTTTGACATGTCAAAAGGCATATTTTTTGTTCTATGACTTGGTTTTGTAATTTTCATGGTTAAAGAATGATTGTGGGTGGGAATATCTCAGGCGGCGCGCTATCCCTATGGCGCAACGGGAGCGAAAAAAAAGATGAAAAGAAATATCGCTTTTTTTTCGTTTTTTTTTTTTTGTTTGTTCATTTTTCTACTACTTTTGTCAATCTCGGCGTAGAAGCCGAATTAATGAAAGAGAGAAAAGGGGGTAAATGCTACGGAACATTTGAAGAAAATTGAAAAAAATCTAAATTGAAGGATTCCATAAACGATTGTTATAATGAAGGTCATCAACGTTGCAATTGCAATTACAAATGAGATTCAACACTTATTATTTTATCATGAATCCCTTCAATACCCGGCGGCATCGGTAATGTAGGAAATTCCATTATTGGTATTGGGCACAGGACAGTACGCAATTTTGTCGTCTGGCGTTCGATTTGCTTTCGATAGCCGGGGGCGGGGGGGGGGGGGGACTTTTCACGAACGAGCATCCGCCATCATTCGATAATCAGCTGTGATCGATCCATCTTTGAGGAACGTTATCAGAGCTTTTTTCAGGATTTTTTAAGAATTATCTTACAAATCATTATTACAATTCTTGCCTTCAGCAGAATTGTAATAATCAATAACGAAAGAGAGAAGATCAGTGTCAGCCAAAGGCGACAATCGATAAAAATAAAAGTAATTGTTTGACACAGGCGACACGAAATTGGGAGTTCAGTGAAAATTAGAGAATTGTCTGCTACGTGCGACACCAGACTGAACATAACAAGAAGAATTGTCGGCCATTGGCGACAATCGATAAAAATAAGAGTAATTGTTTGCTACAGGCGACACGAAATTGGGAGTTCAGTGAAAATTAGAGAATTGTCTGCTACGTGCGACACCAGACTGAACATAACAAGAAGAATTGTCGGCCATTGGCGACAATCGATAAAAATAAGAGTAATTGTTTGCCACAGGCGACACAAAATTAGAGTTCAGGCCCAATTTGAAAATCGATTTGGAATTTGATTTCTGCATCGTGTGAGATCAGATTCAACATAATAAGAGAAATCGTCGGCCATTGGTGACAAAAACTCGACGAGAAAAGAGCAGAAGAATTTCTCGGAGAAAATGAGGTCTAAGCGACGATCGAAACGAGAAATAGTCATGAAGAAAAAAAATGTACGTCGTAAAAATGCAAAAAAGGGCATGATTCATCCATCAAGTTTGGATGAATCAGCATGTTGTCAAGAACAACATGATAAAAAGAATGAAACAAAGAAGAATAAGAGGCAAAAAAATAAAGAGCAGATGAGAATCAAACGTTCTGATCCATTCTACAAAAAATTAGAAAGAGAACAGAATCGTACCAGAAACCAACACTCACGAATGAATAATGCCTTTAGAGAGAATGAACAGAACAAGAAACGAGTACAACGTAAACAACAAAATGATAAATTCAAGAAAAAAGCAAATGAAAAGAAGAGAAAATACATGAAATCTAAGAGGCAAAATGAAGAATTTAGAAGAAATGAAAATGATAAAAACAGAAAATATATTGAACGTAAGCGAGGAGAAAGTGTCTTCAGACAAGTTGAACGTAGCAAAAACCGAGTCAGAATGATGATCATTCGACAGCGTGAAAAATATATAAACAATGAACGTAGAAACAACATTGCAAGGAATATTGTTCTACGTCAAAATATACAATATGTAGAGAATGAAATTTCCAATAATCTCAAGAGAAATCGCATTCTTCGACAAAATAAAGCTTACAAATCACGAGAGTTAGCACTAAATGTTGCGAGGAACAAATTGTTGAGGAATTGTTCAAAGCACTATAAAAACGAAATTTCGCGGAATATTGAGCGAAATAAGAAGTTGCGATCCAATAACATCTATAGAAAAGCAGAAAGAAAAGAGACCCAGAAACGAATGAAGAAAATTCGCTGCATGAAAGGATATAAAAAGCGAGAGAGAATGTTGAATATCCAAAGAATAAAGAAGAAACGAACAAATGAGCGTTTTCGAGCCCGAGAATTGAAGAAAAATGCAAACTTTCAAAGAGAGAAAAGAGCATTGATGTATTGAATTTTCGCGAAAATCTCAATAATCTTTTAGTGAGAAATCAAGATACAGATCCAAAGGCAAAAGTTCAACTGAAATTTATCCAATTTCGTGCAGAAACAGCCTCATTCGTGTGCTGTTGTTGCGAAGGCCTTTTTTTCAGATGTTCTGTTGTGAAATTGAATGAAAAAAAAATTATTGGTAAAAGTGGTGGTCCTTTCTTAGCACAAATCAATAATTTCCCATCAGGTTTCATATGCAACACGTGCAAAAATGCTGCATATCTTGGTAAAGTACACAAGTTATCAACAAGTAATGGTCTCCAATTCATACAAGTCCCAAAATCTGTCCGAGAATTGTCTGATCTTGAGGAAAGAATGGTGGCACCAGTATTGAATTTCATGCAAATTCGAGCACTGAAACCCTATGCTCTGAATCCGCAATTAGGCCTGAAGGGCAGTGTCGTGAATATTCAAATAGATATTAATGATATGCTACAGGTATTGCCACGTCAATTTGATGAAATGCAGACAGTTCAAATCAAACTGAAAAGACACGTTGATCACAAAAGCCATTATATGTTTGAAGCTATCAGACCAGGCGTGATTTGTGAAGCATTGAAACATTTGATCACGACGCCATTATATGAAAAGTATGACATTAAAATAAATGAGGCCTATTTCCAGAACTATGAAAATGATGATCGTCCGATAAATTTCATAGTTGACAAGGATAATATCATTGATAATGAAACAAATCCGGATATAAACGGAACAGTTGAGCACAATGATATAGAATTCAATGATAAGGAAAATAAGATGAATATTGATCAATTAATTGATTTCAATCAGATAAACAATGACGAGGTTTTGCTCGTTGACCGTAATGCAGAAGTCGTAGAAAAATATGCACCAGTTGTGAATATAGTCGCTCCTGGACAGGATAAACATCCAATGCCTTGGCATAAAATTGAAGACTTGGATGAATTGTGTTATCCCAGAATATTTGCAGGGCACTCATTTAATGTACAAAAACGGATATCTTATTCAGATCGTATGAAGTCAGAAGCAAGACGGTACGATCGAAGATCATGTATTCCTTCGAGAATTTTGTTCATGGCCAAAAAAGGTTTAGAAATTACATGTTCATCGAGTATAAATATATGTTTAAGACGGACGAAGGAAAATGCTGATAAGCCAATCAATGCCGGAAATGCTTTAGATGTTGATTTTAGGAATAATTTGATTGAATTTGATGATGGATTCAGAATGTTAAAATTCGTCAGATCCTCACCGGCATATTGGGAGCATAAGAAGAAAGAACTATAGGCAATGATTCGTCAATTGGGCAAGCCTACTTCCTTCCTAACATTATCAGCTGCTGAAGGCCACTGGCCGGAGTTATTACAAACCTTAATGAAGTACAGCGAAAAGGGTCACACTTTGTCCATCAAAGAAGCATATGATCTGGATAATAATATCAAGACTGAATTAATAAGGAATGATCCGGTTACGTGCGCCCGTTATTTTGATCATAAGGTCCAGAAATTTATGTGGCTGTTAAGACAGGAGCAGAGCATATTTGGTGAATATGTACTGGAGGACAGCTATGAACGTGTTGAGTTCCAACAACGTGGAAGCCCGCACGAACATATGCTCTTGTGGTTGAAAAATGCCCCAAAATACAATAATAACAGTGATATAAATGACCATGATCGATTGACTGAATTTATTGATCGTTTTCTCACTTGTGAGTATGATGAGAAGAATCCATACATCAAATTGCAAATGCATAAGCATGGTCATAGTTGCTATAAAGGACAAAAAAAGAGACAATGTCGTTTCCATATCCCTTATCCAGTTATGAGAAAAACAATGATATTGATACCATTAAATGAGAATGAAGCTGTACCAAAACCATATCAATCAATTGATGATCTAATGAATAAGTTTTATAAAGAAGAGGTTTCCATGAGTTATGATGAAATTTTGAAGAAATTAGATATGACTGAAGAAGAGTATATCCTTGCGATTCGTAGCACACTGAAACAAAAGCGAGTATTCTTGAAGAGATCTAGTCTAGAAGTAAGAATTAATTCTTATAATAAAGAGATATTACAATTGTTTGAATCAAATATAGATATGCAATTTATACTAGATGAATATGCCGTGATGGGTTACGTCAGTAACTATATTAGTAAAATCGAAGGGGGATCGTCCAAATTATTGAGAGAAGCTGCGATAGACTGCGATAATAACAATAATAGTGTTAAAGAGAAATTTCGAAAGATTGCAAATGTATTTCTCAACGGTAACTTAATGTCATCCCAAGAGGCAGCGTATCACGCTCTACAATTGTCGTTATCAAAAAAAAAGTAGAAAGACAATATTCATTAACACAGGGCCAATAACAGAACGTGTTCGTATGTTGAAAACTGATGAAAACCTGAAAAAACTTGATAAAGACTTTACTGAAATATTCATGGCTGATATATTTGATAAATATAGTAGAAGAGAAAGGAAGCTTGATAATATTTGTCTTGCTGATTATGCGGCGAATTATCAAGCATGCAAAAAAAAACCGTCAAAAGATGATGATGAAAATGACGATGATGATGAGGATAGAGCGTATAAGCTTCGACTACATACAGCTGTCATTAGATACCGACGATACAGCTTGAAACAAGATCCAGCAAACTATTATAGAGAGGAGATATTATTATTTATGCCTTGGCGAAATGAAAAACTTGAGGTAGAAAATGTGGATTATGAAAAAGTGTATAAAAATAATGAAGAAATCATAGAAAGCAATCAAGCAAAATACTCCATCATAAGTGATGAAGCTATGGATGAGGCATTAGAACAAGTAGAAAATGACATACGTGCAAGTATACATGAAGGAACTGATGGGAATTCTGCAGCTCATAACATTGATATTTTCCAGCAAGATGGGGCAAATTGTAAAGTTAATGAGCATATAAAAAAAAGTGATACACATAAGACTAGATATACTTGTCCAGCCAGGGTAAAAGAAAATGAACTCCATGATATGATGAGAAATTTAAATTGCAAACAAAAAGAGTTTGTTATGCATATATTGAGTTGTTACAAATTGGGCCAAGTCCCATTCAAAATATTTTTGAGTGGCTCTGCTGGCGTTGGGAAAAGTTATGTCATTAACACACTATATCAGTTAGTAACTAATTATTTCGATAATTTACCTGGAGGCAATATGGATAAAATAATAGTTCTATTATGTGCTCCATCAGGAAAAGCAGCATTCTTAATTAATGGTGTGACATTGCATTCTGCTTCTGCATTACCATGTCAACAATATGGGGCACAAATGGGTCAATTATCAAGTGATCTAGCCAATAACATTCGTGAAAAATTATCAAAAATGCAACTCCTAATAATTGATGAAATTTCAATGGTAAGTTGTACAATACTAGGTTGGATCGATACACGATTACGACAAATAAAAGGTGTGAATCAACCCTTCGGTGGGATTTGTGTATTAGCGTGCGGTGATTTGAATCAACTACCACCTGTGAAAGACAAGCCTGTTTACCAAGTTTCAAGACGAAATGAACTAGCACCATTCCTCGACATCAATCCGTTATGGAATGAATTTGAATTTTATGAATTGACTGAGATAATGCGTCAAAAAGATGATTTAGCATTTATAAATGCACTAAATAATCTAGCGCTTGGTAACATGACAGAAGACGATATAGAATTGATCAGATCACGAGAAATCTTGAAAGGGAATGAGGTTCCAGAGACGGCCATAAGATTATATGCAACCAATGCAAATTTAATTGCATACAATGCATTTAAAATTGCAGAATGTACCAGTGAGTTGGTCATTTCAACCGCTGAAGATACCTTTCCAAAAGATATGAATCCACAAACCAAAAAATTTCTATTGCAATCAATTAAAAAACAAGGAAAAAAAAGCACGACTGAATTACTACCTAAACTTGAACTAAAAATCAATATAAAATATATGATAATAAACAATATTGATGTTGAAGATGGATTGGTAAATGGAGCATGTGGGGTCTTGAAATTGATCACATTCAAAGGAAATAGCACGATTCCTTCTATATTATGGTTTGATTTTCAATTGCCAAGAGTTGGAGTTAAAGCAAGAAGGCAGTATCATGATTATATGGGAAGGGAAAATATTAATCGAAACTGGACACCAATCATCAAAAATGCACTCCAATTGGACATTGATGATAATCAAAAACATCGAATCATGCGACACCAATTTCCTGTTATACCTGCAGAAGCAATAACAATCCATAAAAGTCAGGGACAAACTTATGAAAAGATATGCTTGGATTTTACCAAGTCAGAAAGGCGAACTTTGCCAATGTTGTACGTAGCTCTGAGTAGAGTAACATCATTAAACGGTCTGTATATTTTAGGAGAGTTTCAATTATCAAAAATGCAAACCAACAAAGCTGCTACAACGAATATAGCTTTGAGCGAATTAACGCGTTTGAGAAATACCAGACAATTAACATTATCGTATGATAATTTAATGTGTGAAAATGGCCCAAAAATTGTGTATCAAAATGTTGGGACCTTGAAAAATAAGCTAATTCACATAACAAATGATCAGTGGTTCCTTCGAAGTGATGTATTGGTTTTGAGTGAAACTCTAACAAATGAAAATGACGATTTAGCAATCGAAAATTACCGGATTGTATTCAGATCCAATTACAGCTCGAGTAGCCGAGGATTGATTTGCTATGTAAAAAACCGTTTTCAAGCAGAATTGGTATCGGTTGAACGCGAATTCAATGCGAATGCAAACTTTGAATTATTCACCATAAAAATGGATGATTATCATATAATCAGCGGTTATAAATCGCCGAAAACCACGAAAACGATGTTCGAAAAAGTTCTAAACAATGTTATGGAGAACATCCCAATTCACAGCAAGACAGTTTTGATCGGAGATTTCAATTACAATGTTGTAAATCATGAAGACGACGCAAACAATCCAAATTATCTCATAAATTATCTGAATCATCATCAATTACAGACAAAATTACCGCCATCAAGTGTAACGACAAATCTGAATACACAAATAGATATAATTTTCGCTAATTTCGATGCTATTGATTGTGGTGTATACGAAACATACTTCAGTTATCATAAACCAATTTATGCAATACTAGATAGGAAACCTGTAAAGGAAAACCATAGGATGATTGCCAATAAAGATGACATCAAGAAAACAATGAATTCTGATACCAAATGCATGGACGTTATGGATGATCGGTATAACAACCACCAAAATCTTGATGGATTTAGCAATTCGCCAACTACAGAAAAAGCGGATTTGGATACTGAATGTATTAATGTTTCGGATGATGATAAGAATATTGATGAGAATCTCGACAGAGGTAGATTAGCACCAATTTACTGTCGGGACGATGATTATAATTATGCTATAGTTGTTGAACGATGCGAGGAAGTGACGAATGACGGGGTTTATATTCAAGATTATCATGTCAATTTCTTCCATGAAATAATGAACAAGCAATTGGAAGAACGTGGAATCTTCAATTTTGCGCAAGACGTAGGATTTGTAAGGGCCTTTGTATGTAATCTGCAGCAAATTCCCGAAACCGCGAGCAATATTCAGAATCTCTACGATGGACTTTCGGGCAATCCTAAAGGAGGAGATTTACCTGTAGGGCATTGGGTTTGCACAAGATATGATGGTAATGGCAATGTTCACATTTATGACAGTATGAATCTAGGTTACTTGACTCGAATTGAAACCGATTATCTGGATGCACTTTATAGATTTCCGAAAAAAAACATATTCCACAGAGTACAACAACAAACCAATGGCATTGATTGTGGGGTATTCGCGATATTTTTCGCAACATTATTATGCTGCAATAGAGATCCGAGTGAACGAACCGATCACAATGTAAGTCTTATGCGATATCAAGTATCATCAATGCTCTTAAATCGAAGATTATTGGATTTCAATACGCGTTGACTTGGAATCTGAGTTAATTCTGACTGGAAAGAAAACATGCGCGTCAAAAATGCAAAACATGGCGTAATTGATTCCATAAGTTGGAAAGAGACGGCTTCCTGTCTTCCTACAACGAAGATAATTTTTCTGTTGCTACGGTTTCCACTGAGATGAATTTTTCATCATTTATAATAAAAAAAATTGCAAAAAATATTTAATACCTGTAATGTGTAGAGGCAAGGCTCTGAAGTTCTAAAAAATATCAATTTGACCATGAAAGACTACAAAAATGAATGAATTAGTGGATTGAAAAGTTGAAATTTATTATTCAGGGATTGGTTTTTTTTTTTTAAGAGAACAATAGATCCCCCGGCGTCTCGCCACTTACATGCTCACTCCAATTTATTATCCTCAAAGAGAACACTGAGAATTTGTTATTTTATTATTTAGTATCCATATAGAATTTAAAATGAACAGATTCAACATGTTATCGATTCTGAGATCCTACTTCTACGTGTTGAAGTTCTTGCTGGGATGGATGTTAAATTCATATCAGTCAAATTTATAAGAATTAAGACACCATTCAATATTAATTTAGCGATTTGCAATGTTATGATATTGAACATTATTGAATTTCAATACATGTTAAACATGAAAATGATTCAAGAAAATGAAGCATATTCACTCTTTCTAGTAACTTCTTACTAGGTGGAAAAATCGAGTATTCAAAAAAATTTGTCATGCTTCAAAAGAAGTGAGAAAAGACCCTTTGTGTTCTTATAGTTGGGGAATGAGACTTTGAGGAGTCATTCATAACGTCATCACACAGTGAGAAAACAATACATTTCGGAGGAATGATGAAAGAATGATACTGTTTCATCTGAGGGTATTTTGAATTGAAAATGGAAAAAAGGAGAAAAAACTGCAATGGAAATGTTTCAAATTTCTGAATTTTCAGAAGTTTGTTAACATTCAGAAGCATTTGATACAAAAAAAATTACTGAGGCTGTCGGAAAGTTGAAAATAAATTATTGCGACCCGAAGTAGTACTTTTAGCACGTAGTATAATATATGAATTAAATGTTCCTCTCAATGAATCGGTAGAGAAAAGAAAGAAATGTTTCCCCCGAAAATATCATTGATATATACATCCATAAGAATTTCAATACAAATAGACAGAGCACGGAATTAACCACTTAAATGGCGCCACACAGCGGTGAGCTGCCAAATTAAGAAATCTGGACTTTGATTGATTACCGATATGACAGAATATCATCTAGATGTCGCATATATAGTTCTCCCTATGAAAGAAACTTGCCTCAGTACTCCCCACTGTCGCGAATTCAGCTTTCAATCCATAGCCCCCACCACTCAAACTCATGTCGTTTCTTTCCTGGCATGGACTTTATGGATGATTGACTGGTGTCGGGCGAGACACAGTACGTTTATAAATCTATATTTAGTGTATATCTACTATTAGCGTGTTGCAAACGTTCGGATCAACGGGAGCACGTGGTAAGTAGAGAATTCTAGATTTTTGTGAGCCGTGAAATAATTTTTTTTATCAATTCATTATCATTGGAATGTTTTCGATAACCTAAGACGTTCCATTTATATTTCAGATTGTTGCAATATCCTGTCCGAAAACTGGAAATTAAAAATTTCCAAAAAGAAGATGGCTCAGGCATTCGATGGTGAGTAACAGTGTAAAATGATGAAAATATTTCGCTTTTAATTCGTGAGTGAATTGATTATTTCCAAGGAAATTAATCATAAAATTAAAAAAAAATTGAAAGTAAAATTAAATTTAAATTTGTATTTAGTGGGTGATAAATCGAAAATAACAAATTTAAATTTAGACATAAATTGTAAATTTTTTCTATTCATTTATTCAAATAAATTAATATTTTTACATAAAGAAAAGCAGGGATTAGATTAAGCAGGAGAATGCGGCTGAAGGCCATTTCGATGAAAGAACCAGTGTTTACATCCTGACGGTTTTATCGATTTAATTCACATTCCGCTCATTCTCACTGCGTTGAATAGTCAACACATTCAAAGAAAAAGTTTATGAGAATTGTGAACACCGAGAATTGAGTATCACAAACATCAAAATAATTGTAACAAATGCAATAGAAAATTAGAGCGATTTCGCTAGGGGATTCCATTGAAAATCTATTGAATTTTCATTGTAAATTCTATTAGATATTAACGAATTTTTCATGAGATATTTTTTTTCATTGAAAATATTCAATAGAAAATTGTTCTATTAAAAAAAAAAAACAAAAATCTATACAGTTAATTTGGTCGACATTTTTCCAAGTAATTTCTCGGTATAAAATTTTTCTTGGAAGTTCTTCACATTGTATTTTTCTTCGTCTTCCATTAAAAAAATTTTTTTTTTATTCCATTAAAAAATTGAAGCGAAAAAAAACTTATAGCAGGAAGTTTATGGCGAGAAAATTCAATAGAAAAATTTCAATGCGATACATGGTGTCGAAAAACTGAAATTGATTGATTCTTCTGTCCATAAAAAAAATGTTCCATTCAATATTTCTATGGGAAAGATCGCGCTGGAATTGGATAAAATTTTCAATAGAATCGATATTAAATAGAATTTAAATAGAATTCTTAGCGAATTTGTTCGGATTTTCTATTGAATTTTTCAATACGCGGAGTAAGTTGTGATTTTTTTCACTCATTTCTCATTCTCTCTTTCTCCACAGAGCTCCTAGATCAACTGCAGAGATTGCTAGGTTTCCCAAATGAGGATGAAGATCCTGTAGAACCTGATCCCAACAATGATGATTCATTGAACTTGAGACCAGAGGGGAATCAGAATGAAGAGCAACAGGCTGAAGGTGCAGGAGCAGGAGCAAGAGCAGGCATTGAAAACCTGGTTCTACTCCTCCAACGACAACAGCAGCAGCAACAACAACAGCTGCAACGAGAGCTACTCCAGGCAATCATGGCTAGGCGCCCACGAACACCTCAAGAATTTATAACAATGTTACGTACTTTTATTCAGGCTCAGCAACATCAACGAAATCATCGTAAGCAAATATTTAATAACTTTTGTTGTTCAGTATAGTTTGTTAAATGTTTCAATTTTCCAATTAACATTTTTAGTTGAATAGTAGAAAGGCATCAATCGGAGAATTCTATATACCATATTTTTCAAGTTTTGGGGAGAATAGTGGTGGTAATAGACTAGAAAACGATTTCTTTACGAATTTTATTGATTTCAACGAATTACTTTTGATCGCAGAGAATAAGTACATTAATTTTTTTAAATCAAAGTAGTAATTAACATTTATTTGCTTCTCAAGAAATAATTCTCATGATGAATTCATAATCAGCAACAACTTTTCCCGGGAGTAATTAACTGGAATTATCACGTATAATCCTTCATAAGAAATAGAATTACCGTCCGAAAATTTGATGAGACAGATAAAAAGTGAAAATGATGAAAATGAAAGAACTAGTAGAATTCAAATGCAAACAACTTGTGGTAGATGGCATGTTAAGAAAATTGAAGAACTAAAACAATAACAATCATCAATAATCAAGAATCATCATAACAATGATAGATAATGAGACTCATAATGATTCATGTTTGTACATAGATCGAGGCAGTAACGGAGGGAACAGTCGTCGATCCTGGCCCGCTGGACGTGGTAGACGTGGTGGTCGTGGTGGACGTGGTGGACGTGGTGGACGCGGTAACCATTCAATGACCGTCTACTTTAACTAAGTCTGCTCGAACCCCTTCTCTTCTGATGATTGGTGAACTCGTAAAAACCAATAGAATGAAAAAAAAAAAGAAAGAAAAGAAGAAAATGACTGATAGCTCTTACGATATATATTTGGTGATACTTTAACTGTGATATTTTTTTTTTGTCATAATTATTTTTTTGTGATTTTTTTCTCACAGGATATTATTTTTAGTTTTTTTTTGTATTTTCATATAAATCCCTGAATATATTCAATAAAGAGCCAATAGAAAGATGAAAGAAAATGTTATGTTATTGATTCTAATGCAAGCAAAAAAAAGTAGAATATAAAATGATAGAACAATAAGAAAATAGGGAGATGGGAAAAAAATTAAATCGAGAGTGTATTAAAATGAAAGAGAGGAATATATCTTATCGACTAATGTAGCTCATTGAAAATTAATTTCTCAGTACTCGAATATTGATTTGTGTGGAGGATGACGAATCAATTTCAAACATATCAATCAATTTTTTATCATATCTTCACGTTTCAAGGACTCCAGAATCGTTTTCGACCATTTTCAAAAAAATGTCTGTCTGCATGTGTGTGTGTGCGTGTGTGCATATGTATGTTTGCTGTATGTGGCGAAATTTTTCGTGAACGATTTCTGGCAAACAAATAGCCCGATTCGATTTTTTTAATAAATAGACAGGTCTTCATAAAATTCGGCACTGATTATTAGATATTGGATGGAATCGATCTAATACTTTTTCTAATTTTCGCGAAAAACATGAACGACAGAACTCGTGGATATGTTAGTCACTGATTTTTCATGAGCAAATGTTGTAATCCATCACCCAAATGGATACCTACGGGTTATTAAGATCTAATGAAGTATCCAGTGGAGCTTTATGTATCTCACTCCCCACGTGGAATCTACGACATGAATCTCATTGAGGTGTTGGCGTGACTAGCCAAACCGGGAAGTTTTTTGTGTGGCCCAATCGGGTCGCACACACCATGGGAGCGAGCTTGCGAGCGACCAACAACGCACCACTAGTTGATTATTTAATTCGACAGGAATATAATTTACTTACAGTTAGTTGACAATTTACGACACCTTCGTTTACTTCTTCGTACAATTAACCTCAATAATTTCGTGAATAAGATTCGATACAATTTAAAGGTGAATAACCAACGTGACCACAGTACAAAATGTATTTTACATCATACACATAACGTAACAAAAATCAGAGTGTTTCTCTCGTGTGTATACCTGTTGCTTGTACCCGTCTCCCCACTCCGTACCATCGGAAAATCAATAATCTGACGCCTGCGCGTCAGTCGACGCAAGTGTCATACCGTCTAAATATATTTAAACGTATTTCAATGATTTGACTCTCATTCTTATATTATTTAATAATTCAAAGTAGTGTCGACTGAGTAAACTAATTTCCTGTTACATCATGCACCGTCGAATAAACGACCATATTAAAATCAGTATTAAGTTGTAAGAGAGAATTCTGTCTCAAAACTCTGCTTATCTTCATCCGGTTCCGAGATGCGTTCGAAAAAAAAAAATTATTCCCCAGTTTACTGCACAAAATGGTTGATTCTTTTCCATAACTGTTTTTTTATCAATATCTTCGAATCGATGAGAGATAATGGAATTTGTGTAAGAACTTTTTTTATAGAAGCGTGGGGATTACATAAAAATCTCCCTATTGATTTTATTCAACCACTTCCATCCAGAAATATCAACTGAAAACTCATTATAACCTCTTTACTATTTCAAAACACACCCTAAACTTATCTTATTGTTCTCTATTATTCCATTATTTACTTATTCTAAATATCTAATAATTCGAATGATTGAAGACTATAATTTACAGTCTTTCAATAACGTTATCCATCGAAATGGTTAAATTGGATTATTTCCACCATTTAAATACTGTAAATTAATGATTAAGAGGAAGAAATTCAAATTTACCGCCATGCATACAATATTCAGAAGCTTGGAAATATTGACATGGTGGCGCTGATGCTCGGATCATTGGGTTGTTATTGTTCACATACCTACAGGCGCCATATTTCTTCTGACAAGTTCGAACGTGTCATTACGAAAGCAAGTTTCAGTGAATAAATTCAAGATATTTCGGATTTTGATTATTGATTTTTATTACTCCTGGGTTTAAAATGAGTGGCAACGAAAGTGATAGTTCACGTGATCCATCAGATGACGAGGCAAATGATGTAGAATTGATGAGAAACTCGAAAAGAAGTGTAGCTTGGGAGTATTTCACTGAAGTAACAGAGGAAAGCATCAAATGTGGGAGGTGCAATGAGCGTGGATCCATACTTAAGATACGAAAAGGTGAGTATCAATATATTGGTTGTACTAAGCGGTAATGCATGAGATGATTTATTCATTATTTACTGGGACATCGCAGGAATAGTTGCATCACACTTTCTATGCTCTGATTTTGCATGGACTAATGAGTATTGCGTATTGAGAATAAGGGAAAGGGTTAGCTTTGTTTATTCAAGCATTTTTGTCAGAATAAAAAGCTTTGTCTCCGTGAAAAATTTAGTTCATGAGTAGTGTTGATTTGGCCTTGTGGTTAGCCTGCAAGTCTTCCCAACAGACCACCCTAGAGAACAGGGGTTCAAGCCCCAAGTACCTATGGATAGTGTTTTTTTTTTATCGCGACTCTGGTTTATCTTCATGACAAGTTCTGAATCATCAACATTGATTATCGCGTGGTTTCAACCAGAAGGTCGTATTGACCATTTTTGACATTTTTTTTTGTAATTCGACGCAAAACGACGTATGTACACCTCTCCTGAGGATAAGTAATCTCCGCGTTTCAGATGATTCTGAATCATCTGAGCACTACTTTGAAGAACATTTTTTTTTTTAAATTTATGAATCAATTTTTATAACTTATTTGAAATTTTGAAAATTTGAAAATTTGAACCAAAAGGTCGTAAAAACACTCTCTAAGCGATGAATGAGAAATCTTTACGTTTCAGGTGATTCTAGATCATCTGAGCACAACTTTGGAGGACATTTTTTTTTTTAATGGATCAATTTTTATTTGAAATTTTGAAAATTCAAACCAAAAGGTCGTAAAATCATCTTCTGAGGGAACTAGAAATCTTTATGTTTCAGGTGATTCTGAATCATCTGAGCATAACTAACTTTTGGAGGATATTTTTTTTTCTCGGAAATTTATTTATTAAAAAAAAAATCATGATTTTGACGAATGAAAATATAATACTCGGGATCATTTGCAGCTGTTTTACTTTGATCATTTTTCCAACGATTAAAAAATTGTGAAACTAAAAATCTGGAATTATATAAAATTCAAATTTTTTTCTTTCGACTCCTTCAGGTACCACAACTCCACTCTTTAATCATCTCAAAACGAAACATCCAGCTGAGTGGGTTTTGTGCAATGCTGAACAACAGAAGAGGAAACGTCATGATGATGAAAGAACGGCATCAAAGAGACGAAGAGTGAGGCAAAGAAGAAAGAGATTGATCGACTAGTAACAAGGTTGATTGTTTTGGATCTCGAAGCCTTCAGAATCGTTAATCGAAGAGGGTTTAGAGAATTACTGGAATACTTTGCTCCAGAATATGCTCCACCAGATCGTACACACATTTCACGAGACCTCTTGCCAGAACTCTTCGAAGAAGTCAAGAGGAAGGTTGAGGAAGACTTGAATGAAGATTTGGCGAATGGGATTAATTGTATAGCGTTTACAACTGATGGCTGGACGTCCCAATCTGGTCATCCTTATTTATCCCTGACATGTCATTATCTTACATCTAATTTCATAATGAAAAATTATACATTGGGCCTGAAACATGTACACGAGAGCCATACTGCACCATTACTGACCAGCAAGTTGGAGAGTATGCTGGATGAATGGAATTTGGATTTGCCCAACGTCCCAAAGTTCTTCGTCACGGATAATGCTAATAACATCACAGCAGCCGTTTCTATGGGTGATTGGAATAATATCTATTGTTTCCCACACACTCTCAATCTATCTCTTAAAGATGCAAAAGAAGCAACTCCAGAATTGAAAGAATTACTCGCCAAAGTACGGATTGAAAACAAATTCTTTCAACTCATACAAATTCAAAGATCTCTGTGGAATAGTTATATATATGTATAGTTATTTTTATAATTGGTGATTTGGTAATGATTTGCATGATTTGCAGAAAGAATATTCCCTCCTAAAATCAACCATTCCATCTATGATGGCTCACCTTATTGTTACTAAATTTATTGCACTCTCCATTCGGGATTCTCAGATATTTGGATGGAATGTTCTCTTAAGATACTTTCTATGTCCCACGTTCTGATGTTATTTTCATTGAATTCCACAGGCTCGTAGAATTGTCACCCACTTCAATCATTCTCAACCAGCAAGGAGAGCATTGAGGACTGCTCAAATGGAGAGAGGAGTCGAAAATCCTTTGAACCTTATCCAGATGGTACCAACAAGGTTCAACAGCGAATATTTCATGTTAAATCGAATGGTGCAAGTGAAAAAATCCCTCACAGAAGCCATTTCCAACACGACATTGAAAGATACCCTCAGTGGCCATGAGTGGGATGAACTAGAGAAGGTGGTGAAAGTCCTTGAGCCATTAAATCTCGCAACTAAGAAGGCTTCGGGTAATAAATACCCTACGTTTAGCATGGTGATTCCATTAATTAAAGGGATTACTTACAAACTGAAAAAGCTTCGTAAGGGATGGGAAAAAGAATCACTATCTGCGACTTTCACTGGAGAACTGGAAGACACCATAGCAGCCAGATTCCCACAGTTGGATGAGCAGAGGAAAGCTACGTTTCTGGACTCCAGATTCAAGGCCACTTTATTCGACAAAGACGGGCGTCAAGAAGTAGTAGATTTAATCTTAGAAGAGATCGAAAAAGAATTTATGTGCAGTAGCCAATCGGTATCCAGCCAGAACCCATCCAACAGCAGCCAGAAATCCAATCAATGTAAGTTCCCAATCGTAATTTCTTTCAAAATGAAGCAACGAATATGCCATATCGGTGATCATGTAGATATAGCGGAGACAACGAGGTTCATAGAGAAATGCATCTAGATCATTTGAGCGCATGAACTTTTTCTACAAGAAACGTCTTTCCTTCACCGACTCGCAACATAATTAAAAAATTTTCTCTCGATCTATTTTCTTTTACAATTTACGACTCTAACCCATATTGATATCAATTATTCTGATTCCGCAGCAAATGAATCTGATTTCTGGGCTTTTATGATGGACACGACTGAACAACAGTCATTTGCCCCACAAGATCCCAAAGCAGCTACGGAGGAAGAAATTGGTAAATATCTGTTAGTTTCATCCTTGGAAAAAGAAGACAATCCAATTGACTGGTGGCGAAATAATGCTGGAGTATTCCCTAATTTGGCTTTTTTGGCTCGGAGATACCTCAGTCTACCAGCATCTTCGATCGATAGTGAGAGACTATTTTCAACATGTGGAGAAGTAGATGATGACAGAAGAACGAAGTTACTTCCGGAAAATATGGAGATGATAATTTTTCTTAACAAAAACTTATGAATTCTCATAACCGTGTATATATTGATCCTCATTTCAATGAATTCATTCATTCATCAATTATCTTTAAGAATATTGATATTTTATTCATCAATTGTCCTAGTGTCAATTGTTGGCGGGGACTGTTGATTGAAGAACTTGGAATCTATGGGGAATAGCGAGATTTTCATAGAGACATTTACTACTGTTTTCACTCCGTTGTGCAGAAGAGATCGTCACCAAGATTTCGTTATCTCTCTAAGATTTCGAGAAATTCTTTAAAAATTGATTTCCAATTGAAAATAACTCATCTCTTTTCACTATTCCACTACTTGCATTCAAGTGAACTGATCTTACTCATGGTTATCTTTAATAATTTCGTACTTATAATAATGATAAAGAATAAAATTGTAATTAATAAAAAGTCTCAAGAATTAATATCTATCTTCTTATTGAAACAAAGACTAAGACAAGGTAGTGAGCGCAAGAACTGAGGAAATTTTTTGACAGTAGAATACTTCAGGAATACACAGAATTCCAATGGAACATCCCAATTTTTCTTTTTACTGATTAGAACAATTTGAATGATTCTAATTCGAATTATTTGACTTTTTCGAGTAATTATTCGAATTTTTCGAATAATTATTCGAATTTTTCGAATAATTATTCGAATTTTCCGAATAATTCGGTAATTCGAATAATTCGAAAAATCCGAATATTCAATTCGAAATTCGAATTGAATTTTACTATTCAATTCGATTCGATTCATCAACTATTCGCACACCCCTAGCATTTACTGAAATAAGCGATGACCTTTTCTCTTCCGTCTTGAATTTATGAGAGAGTTGCACCGATGGCAAATTGAGAAGCATTAGTATCAAGAATGAATTGACCATTAGGGGAAGGTGTGGATAATATTGGAGGAGAGGTAAGGATAGTCTTTAATTGAGTGAAAGCTAAATGACATTCTTCAGAGCAATTGAAAGGAGTTTTGGGATCACAAATTTTGTGGAGAGGTTTAGCAATAGTAGCAAAACCTTTGACATACTGTCGATAGTAAGAACAAAGTCCAAGGAAACTACGAAGAGAGGTTTTATCTGAAGGGATTGGCCATTTGATGATGGCTGAAATTTTCTCTGGGGAGCATTGAATACCATTTTCAGATATCATATGACCTAAGAAGAGAATCTCTTTTTGAAAGAAAATACATTTCTTGTGATTAACTTTTAAATTAGCAGATTTAAGTCTATCGAACACAATCTGAAGGTTTTGGAGATGTTCTTTGAAGGATTTTCCAAGTACTAAAATGTCATCAAGATAAACTAAACAAATTTTCCAAATTAGATCTTTAAGGATAAAATTCATGACGCGAACGAAGGTTGCGGGGGCATTACATAATCCAAAAGGAAGAACTTTGAATTGCCAAAGCTCGTTACCGATAGAAAAAGCTGTTTTTTCTTTATCTTCAGGGGCAATTTCAATTGGCCAATAACCACTTTTGAGGTCAATAGATGAGAACCAACAAAAATCTTTA
Organism: Coelinius sp. EB29; assembly: GCA_035578325.1. NCBI lineage: Eukaryota > Metazoa > Arthropoda > Insecta > Hymenoptera > Braconidae > Coelinius > Coelinius sp. EB29. Next base: position 569,554 of record JAOZGT010000027.1, on the reverse strand, counting down.
GGTGCGTCGAGGAGTTCATTAATAGAAGGAATTGGCATGCAATCTTTTTTGGTGACTTTATTAAGAAGACGGTGATCTACACAGAATCTGAGTGAGCCATCTTTCTTTTTAACTAAGACTATAGAGGAAGACCAAGGACTAGAGCTTGGTTCGATGATTCCATCTTTCTTCATGTCTTCTAATAAATTAAATGCTGTTTCTTTATAATGAAAGTGAATCCTGCGAGGATTTTGTTTAATAGGGTGAGAGTTTTCAATACAAATTCGATGTTGTGATCCAACATATTTCCCTAAATCTTGATTATTTTTCGCGAACCTGTCTTGAAATTTAATTAGAAAATGTTGGAATTGTTTCTTTTGAGTTTCATCTAAAAGTTGAGATGACTTTTTGAAAGGTTCACATAAAAATTCAGGAAGAGTTGAAGAGTTTTTGGGATTATTGATAAAGGTTTGACGAACAGAAACTATTTTTTCAGAAGAATTTTCAATGAATTTTCGATTAATGATTAATTGAAATTCAGATAAGAGTCCTGTTTTGGAGATGAAATCTAAACCTAATATGCAATCCGTTTCAATATCGGCAAAAATTGCGTCGATAGTTACCGAAATATTACAAATGGAAATGATAACATGCTTGATCGCAATGTATTCTAACTTTGAACCGTTGGTGGTAGTAATAGAAAAATGTTTATTAACAGTTTTCATTGAATTTAAATTATTGGAGAAAAGTCGAGGATTGACAATGGTGATGTCCGAAGCTGTATCAAGAAGCATCGAACAAAATCGATTATTAATTGTTCCAAATAATTGGATATGTAAATCAACTGATTGATTTGAGGTTTTAAGACACGATTTAAGTTCGTGAGGTTGAGTTAATTTGACCTCTTCCAAATTAACTTTATCTAGTTTTCCTGGTGAGGATTTTGAGGTTGAGGTTCAAAAGAGTCTATATTAGGAACTGTATCAGAACAGATATCATCATATACATTAGGTAAATCTTGATTTTGAGTGAAATAACATTTTGTATTTTGGTTAACATTTTGATTGGAACGATGGAAGTTTGGAGTAGAGTTTGAATTAAAATTTCTATGATTCTGTGATTTATTAGGAATTATTATAGTTGAATTGCGAAATGCATTTAAATCCGAAGAAGCAGGATTCTTACATTCAAAGTTAGAATGACCAAGCTTACCGCAAGCAAAACACGTGACTTTTTGTTTATTCTGAAATGATCTTTGGGGATTTTGTTGTTGTGGGGTGCCGCTATTTGGAGGATTATTTGAGGAGTTATTTAAAGAATTATTGATTCTTAATTTATTGAAATTGGCAGAAAATTGAGTTCCGTTTCGATTTTGATTATTAAGAAGATTCATGAGATTCCGTTTCTTTCTAGCGATCTCATTAATTGAATGTAATTCATTTGCGCATTGAACAGCAGCTTGAAGTGATTCTATACGTTCTATACGAAGTGTAGTTTCGATAGCTGGATCGTCCAGACCAGAAATAAATTGTAAACATGTGGTACGATCCCGTGAATGTTCTGGTTCATGAAGGAATGCAATATTGGCAAGTTTTTCAATTTCTTCTGCGTAAGAATTGAAATCTTCATCTTTATTTTGTTGACGTACTTGAAATTGATTGTAGTACATTCGTGAGAATTTTTCCTCGCTGAAACGTGATTCTAAATTTTGTTTTAATTTATGAAAGTTCGTGATTTCAAATCAATTGAGTATTCAAGTAAAATCAATTGAGCTTTTCTGCGTAAACATACATGCACTTCATCTTCTAACTGTGATGCCTTCCCCTATTGACATAAATCTGTAGAACAAGGAGCATAATTGAGGAAATTTATTCATTTTAATCTTGATAAGATCCGTTTACACAGAGATGCATGTTCAAGTAATAATAATAGTAATGGATAAGATGGATAGTACGAAACTGCAGGTGATGACCATACTACTTCAAAAAACAAGTAGGCCATCACTCCCATGCGGCTGGTATTAAGCATTGGAAGAAAGGCGTTATGTACTATTATTATTCTATTATTATGATTGTTATAATATGTTTCTCTTTTTTTCTACCAATTCTAGGGAAGAACCGCGCAAAATGGAACATTTAGGCAAAACGGACTGGGAGGCCAAAACGGACCACATGATTTTTACTTTTTTTCCTCTCTTTATTTCCATAGAAGGGTCTGGAAGATCCAAACAACGGGCCAAACGGTCTAAAGAGGAGGCTGGAAGGTCGAATCAAGGGGTCGAACGGTGTAGAGAAAGGCTGGAAGGTCAAATAAAGGGATCAAACGGTCTATACAAAAGGTTGGAAGGTCGAATCAAAGGGTCAAACGATCTAGCGTTCGAAGAAAAGGCTTGGAGGTTAAATCAAGGGGCCAAGCGATCTAGACAACAGGCTGGAAGGTCGAATCAAGGGGTCAAACGTACTGGACAAAAAGCTGGAAGGTTGAATTAAGGATGTTAGTGTGCAGTTGGCATGTAGGCGGTGGGACGCAGGCGAATCTATTGTTCTTTCTGAAAAATCCAATCCCTGAACAAAAAAATTTCAACTTTTCAATTGGATAATTAATCCATCGGAGTGTTTTATAGTCAAATAGATTTTTTCTATAGCTTTAGAATGTTTCCTCTACAGATTGCAGGGGTTAAATATTTTTTGCAACTCGTTTTTATTATTAATGATAAATTATTCATGTGAGTGGAAAACGTGGCAACAGAGAAATTATTTTGGTTGCAGAAGTTAGTAGTACTGACGTGCGCAGTGTTGATGTGCGCATCTGAGTTGCTCTCTCATTGGATGCGTTTGAATAGACCGCGCTTACCCTCACTCAGTTGGTTGTTACGACGTTGTCGCTATTCCGAGCTGCGCGCGCTGAAATTCTGATTTTTGCGAGTTTTTAAATAATTTTGCTTAAACAATGCTCGCAATCGGAATGAAAATTTTTTCATATGTTCATTTATGAACATTTTACGCGTGTGCAAATTTTCGTGACATTGGCTGCATTTTTTCATTGCTTTTGTGACGTTATGAGTTTTACCCGGAGGTAAAACTCAAGGTTAAAGGATTTATTCCTAGGTAGGAGACTGCTATTAGGAACTCTCAAGCTCCCTTTCTACGTTGTTGTAATTATAACCCTTTATTCACTCCACCTCGGCTAACTTCGGCGGTGAGCTCACGAGGGGTTTGCTCACTCGGCGGATGACGGATGGAAGGATATGAAGGGTTAAGGTGTTATTGAACACTCGCGTATTAATCGGTAAAAGTATGGTATATTCACGATAGTTGTTAAAATACACAACAATGTTCGGTAATATAACAGAATAACAACTCCAGTGAACTTATTTATTTTTAATTTTTCTCAACGTATTAACGAGTTTAGACGGTGTAAAACAGACAAAACCAGCGCCAAGACAGTGTAGGGAATATCCCAAATCGCAACAATAACCTTGGAGCCTCTAATACGAATTACGCGTTAATACGATCAGAATTGCATCACTCTTAGCGTTACCCAGGACCACTACGAGGAAGTGGCGATGCTAGGTCCCGAAGAAACGACCTAACAACAACAATAACTCGTCTAACATCCTGAGAATGCAGAATTGAAGAATAGGAACTGCAATTTCCTCTATCCCCCTCCACGGGACTTATAATAAATTTTAAACGATAATGAATATGAAAGTGTATGAAACACTAATAAAATGGCGATGAGTACTGATAAAACATCATAAAAATTCATAATTTAAACTTCGCGGAAGTTAGATACTTCAAATAACTTCACTAAAGAGAGAGCCGATCAACCCTTAAATCCCAGCATGACCCGGGTGTCCAAGGTGACTGTAACCCCCCCACTCTAAACGCGCAGCGGGCAACCATTGTTACCATGTTTGTCTCGAGTGATCCGTCATTCAAAATATTAATCCTAATTTCCGAGAACTTTAACCGTATTTTTCAACATTGTTAATGTACGACTAGATTCAACATTGCTAATGTAGCTATTCGGGAGTGTAGTAATTCTCGAGTATTTGAAGAAACTTTAGAACCCGATCAGGTCTCGGAGTATGATAAGTGAATGAAAACTTATTCAGTCTGCATCCAACTCCTCCTCCTCCTTCACCATATTTCGGCACCAGTCGTCGTAGTTTCCTCCACGCTCTCTCAACACCTTGAATGTGTGCACGGTTGACTCTGTTGATGTGGTAGTGTCATGTTTGGAATTTATTAAAAATTAATTCGATAAAATGAATGACTGACACCAATTTTACTGTGATAACAGGAAAATCTTTATGTCTAATTTAATTAAATATTAAATAAGTCACAATTAATTCTCTTGCTATCAGGTTAAAATAATATTTTTGTTTAGTAGATTCTTACCCTTTAAAGCGCTAGGCGCATCTGCATTGATCATTCAGGCTTCGATGAGGTCAATTTGAGTATTTGATAATGATAATGATAATAAAGAAAGCAGGAAACGAAATAAGACGAAAGGAAATTTGAATAAAGTCAATGTCCAGTTTATTGCTAATACTAAAAGATTCTCGATAACATGAAAAAGAAACCAAATGAGAGAGAGAATTCGAACGAAGTGAAAATAATTGATTTATCAGTTATGATTTGATAGGCCAAAATAAACAGTTCTTTCTTCAATTTTATACAGACCAATATGTGGAATAATCCAAAGTAGTTTCACAGGAATTTCTATGATTTGACGACAGAGTTTTTGAATTGTTGTTGGGGTATTATAAAGTTGATTCACTTATTTCACTATAATTTTATATAACTTATGAGTCTATGGTTTGGTTTAGAATTTAATTAATGTGTCCTTGCACTCTTTGATTTCACAACACGTAATGAGAAATTCGCATCTCATCGACCGGTTGTGCCAAAGTCAAAACTACGAAGGTTGGCGTAATTGTTTTCGATTTTGGACTTTTACTTGGGTTGTTTTATCACTTGTACGTCGGGCAGGCTGATAACTGATTCCGAAGTTTCGAACGCGTGATAACCCAAGGAGTTCGACTACTTGATGTGCCCGAGTTGGCATCTAAGACGAGACTAAAGTAGAATTTTGAAGAAAAGAACTTTGCGAGCGAGAATATCATGCATTTTCTTGCTGGATGCGCGGTTTTAGCAATTTTCAAGGGCAACGATGACATTCCTGCACAGGTAACTCAAGTTGCTTCGACAGCAACTGACATCCGGTGGACAACGAATGAGTCCGAATTATTAAAAAAAATAAATTCATTTTATCGAATTAATTTTTAATAAATTCCAAACATGACAGTAGTATCGATGGTTGACGCGTGCATGGTGGTATTCACGCAGCCTCTGTAATATGTTAATTGGGTCAGGTTAATTAATAAGCACTGTATAACTTAGTTGCATGTATCTCTATTGAACACTCTGTTGAGTTAATGAGTTGTTTACGTACTTTAAAGTGAAATTTAGAATGAGAAAAATAATGATATTCTTTTGTTAACGGTTGTCATGGTTATTGTATGTGAAAAAAAAAAAAAAAAAAAACTTTACTTTAATAAGAACGTTTACAGAGATGAGATGTCTTTGTAAACTGTGAAAATTATTTAATTAATAAAGAAAACTGTTCTGATAATCTACGATTATTTCAATAGGTTATGGGCCCAGATACCCTGCCTTTAAACAAACTGTGAGAGTTTAGAAAATTGTTAAACTGATAATATCAGAATTGTGAGTGTGTAACGCACGGGAAAATGGAGGATGATATTAATGTGAAATCACTGAGGACTTTCAATGGACAAAATTTCCAAGCTTGGAAATTTCAAATGAGGGCAATATTCGTGGCAAAAGGACTGAATGATGTTGTGACAGGTGCAAGAGTGATGCCGCAGACAGCAGACTCTGCCGACGGCAAGAAATGGATTAAAGATAATGCCAAAGCGATGTACTATATATCTGTTTCATTGGATCCTGAGCAAATGCAGCATGTGATGGTTTGTAACACTGCATTCGATATGTGGCGATGTCTGAACAGAATTCATGAACAGACATCTGCAGCCAACAGATTGATGATAAATCAAAAATTCCACGAATATCAAATGAGCTCGAATGATTCAGCAATAATGCATTTCTCGAAAGTACAAAACTTGGCGAAACAGTTGTTGGATGTTGGTGAACAGATATCTGAGACAGCAGTGATTGCAAAGATTCTGGCAAGTCTACCTCCCAAGTACAATACACTGAAATCCGCATAGGACAGTGTTACTCCTGAGCATCAGACTTTGACGAATTTACAAGAACGACTTCTTAAAGAAGAATATCGTATGGGGTTGGAGGAAGACACTACGAAGGCACTTGCAGCAATGAAAATAAGCAAGAACAAGAACAAATTCTCAAAGTCAAGAAGAGACCAACATCAGAAGAAAACACACGAAAATGATAAAAAATCTAGTTCTCATGATGATAAACGTAAAATGACGTGTTACAATTGCCAAAAGAAAGGACATTGGGCATGGGAATGTCCGATGAAAAATAAAGACAGAAAGAGAGATGGAGAATCAAGCAATTGTGCTTTCGTGACTACTTCACATCAAGATGATATCCATAACAACGAATCAACAATTTCAAATCAACAAATTACATGGTTGAATGGACGAAGTTTGAATGACGTTTGGATTACCGACAGTGGGGCATCACGTCACATGACTTACCGACGTGAGTGGTTCAATGAATTCGAGGAACGTCATGGTGAGGTTATACATCTTGGTGATGATGGTGAATGTGAAATAAAGGGCTGTGGAACTGTTGAAATTGAGAAAATAATAAATGGAGAATGGAGCAAATCTCGAATTGAAAACGTGCTGTATGTTCCAAAGATAAGGAAGAATCTATTTTCGGTCGGTGTGTGTACATCAAAAGGATTTGAAGTGGTATTCAAAGGAAAGTTTGTTGTGATCAAACAGAATGACGTGCCAGTGGCCGAGGGATTGAGACAGGACAATCACATCTATCGTATGTTTTTTAATGTAAAACCAGTGACTGTTGAAACCCTAGAAGAAGCAAATGTATCATCAACTAACCTAAAAATGTGGCACGAACGTTTGGGACATATAAACAAAAGGTATGTGAGTGATACGATTGAAAAAGGGTTGGTAAATGGAGTTAAATTCAAGGACAAGAAAGATTTTTTTTGTGAACCCTGTGAAATGAATAAATCTCATCATTTGCCATTCAATCGTACAAATGAGAAGAAAACAATGCTACTTGGTGAATTTTTCCACTCCGATATGTGTGGACCAATGTCGATTGAATCTCTTGGTGGATCACGTTACTGTCTGGCGTTCAAAGACGATGCATCAAATTTTCGTCAAGTTTACTTTATTCAACACAAATCAGAAGTATTGGAATGTTTTAAAAAATTTGAGAAGAGTGTTGAAAACAAATTCAATCGGCCAATGAAGATATTGAGATCTGACAATGCCAAGGAATACATCAGCAATGATATGAAGAAATTTCTGGCATCAAAAGGTATCATTCATGAAAACAGTGCTCCATATTCACCAGAGCAAAATGGAAAAATGGAGAGAGATAACAGAACGATCATTGAAAGTGCACGTACAATGATGAATGCAAAGAATATGCCTAAGAATTTATGGGCTGAAGCGGTGGGTACTGCTACGTATTTATTAAACAGAACAGCGTCAAGTAAAAATACTAAAGCCACTCCATATGAAATGTGGTTTGGTAAGAAGCCTGATCTGTCGCATGTCAGAGTTTTTGGATCTGAGGGTTACGTTCATGTGGAGAAACAATTCCGCACAAAGTTCGATCCAAAAGCAAAGAAAGTTATTCTTGTAGGATACGATGGAGACTCACCAAACTACAGAGTATACGATCCAATCAAGAAACAAGTAACAGTATCAAGAAATGTAGTTTTCAATGAAAAATACCCAACTAATGGAAAAATGGGTACTTCAACAACAAACCAAGAATCCAAAGTCCTTCTTTCTGATGATGGAGGAAGTGAAGATGAGATTAATCAGAACGAAGTACAACAACATGAGAGGTGTGATGGAGCTGAGGGTGGAGAGAATCCAGAACTTCAAAATCTAGTCTTTGTACGACAATCTAAGCAGAGGAGATGTCTGAGAGACAGGTCAAATCTCAGAAAACCTGATAGATACGAGGCGAATGTCGCTGATGTCTACACACCATCTACTTATACTGAAGCTACTTCCTGTTCAGATGCTCCAAAATGGATGAGAGCAATTGAAGAAGAAATGAGATCCCACGAGATGAACGGAACATGGAGGATTGTTCCAAAGCCAGAGGGTCGTAAGCTGATCGATTCTAAGTGGGTATTTAAAGTTAAAGAAGACACAGAAGGTAATATAATGAGATACAAAGCAAGGTTATGTGCAAGGGGCTTTATGCAGATTGAGGGTGTTGACTATACAGAGACTTGGTCTCCTGTGGTTAGATATGATTCTTTGAGAGCATTGTTAGCTCGAGTAACTCGTGAAGATCTTGAACTTGTACAATTTGACGTGAAAACTGCTTTTCTTTATGGTAATATTCACGAAGATATTTATATGAAAATTCCACAGGGATTAAGTGTGAGAGACCCAGAACAATACACTTGTAAATTAGTAAAATCACTTTATGGTCTAAAACAATCACCACGATGCTGGAATGATAAATTCAAAGTTTTTTTGAGTAAATTCAATTTCAAACAGAGTAACGCTGATCAATGTATTTTTCACGGTATTATTAATGAAAATGATGTGTATCTTGCTCTATTCGTAGATGATGGATTAATTGCAGCAAAATCACGAGAAGTTCTCGATGAAATAATACTAAAAATGGAAGAATGTTTTGAAATTACTCTAAGTGATGCTCGTTATTTTGTTGGAATGCAAATAGAACGAAATCGAAGCAAAGGTACAATGATTATCCATCAACAGGCGTACGTTAAGAAAATAATTAAAACATTTGGAATGAGTGAAGCTAAACCTCTTAGTGTACCTGCTGATCCAAATGTAACTCTGTGTGCAGTAGACGAGAGTGAGAATGAAAATAATGTCGTCCCGTTTCGTGAAGCTGTCGGGTCACTGATGTTTCTCGCGACTGTATCACGTCCCGATATTGCTTACGCTGTTAACAATGTTAGTCGATTTCTTAACAAACACAATGATAATCACTGGCAGGCAGTTAAACGAATAATGAGGTATTTGATCGGTACTGCTAATTATGGTATTAAGTATGAACAAAATAAGGGTGAGAATGAGTTAATTGGTTTCTGCGATTCAGACTATGCAAATGATGTCGATACCAGAAAATCTGTGAGTGGTTTCGTATTTCATTTGTCAAACGGTGCAATTACGTGGTCGTCACAGAGACAAAAGATTGTTACCCTGAGTACAACTGAAGCTGAGTATGTTGCGGCTGCTTCTGCTGCTAAAGAAATTATATGGCTTCGAAAATTGTTAAATGATATTGGATGGATTTGTGATGAAGGTACAGTATTGCACATCGATAACCAAAGTGCAATACGTCTTGCTAAAAATCCTGAGTTTCACAAACGTACCAAACACATTGATATTCGTTATCATTTTATTAGAGAGAAAGTGAATGAGAATGAAATTGTCGTTAAATATGTTCAGACTGAGAATCAACGAGCTGACATATCCACTAAAGCTCTACCTAAAGATCGTTTCAGGTACTTGTGTTCACTCATAGGAATGAGTGATTCAGGAGAATTCTAAATTAAATGTAAAAGGTACTTAAACAGAGGGAGTGTTGAGTTAATGAGTTGTTTACGTACTTTAAAGTGAAATTTAGAATGAGAAAAATAATGATATTCTTTTGTTAACGGTTGTCATGGTTATTGTATGTGAAAAAAAAAAAAAAAAAAACTTTACTTTAATAAGAACGTTTACAGAGATGAGATGTCTTTGTAAACTGTGAAAATTATTTAATTAATAAAGAAAACTGTTCTGATAATCTACGATTATTTCAATACACTCAAACACCAGCTTGTACACGATCACCATCTTCTCTCTGACCCCCTCTCACAGCGCCTGCGTCAACCGACGATACTATACCTACAACATCTTCCTTTTATGATATTTTATATTTAAATCTTACCACATAGTAACTTAAGTTCTTATTCGTATTGCTCAAGTTTGAACCTACTTTGACACCCATTGCCCATATCTATTCGGTGGTTTGACTGCTCGTCCTGAACGAGTCACTCTCGGTTCTGAATTAAGTTCTTTGAGTGATTCAGGTGATGCACCTGAGTGAGGAACGCTTTTGTTCGTAGCTCTCAGGCTCTCTACCTGATCTGATTGTTCTAAATGATTCGACTCGCCATCATCCAGATATTCCTCTGGTTCAATTTTGAATTCATAGTTGTTCGCATTCTTTATTAGATATTTTCTGTTTCGTGTGAGAACCCGGCCTGAATCAGTGAGCACTCTGTATGATCTCGGTTCACTATTTCTCTCAATTACTACTCCAAGTTTCTCATACGTTTTCTTCTTCAAGTCTCTGATTCTTACCATTTCTCCTCTTTCCAACTCAGGCAGTGTTCTCGCACTCTTATCGTAATGAATTTTCTGTTTCTGTTGTCTTTCAAGTAAAATTCTTTTTGATTTGAGATTGGAGTGAGGATTATAATTATCATTGGTATTAGGCAATAACCCCGCCACATTTTTTCTTAGAAGTATTTGATTGGGTGAGCCCAAAAGGGGCGAGATAGGCGTATTTCGAAATTCCAGTAAGGCAAGGAAAGGATCTTTCCCATCCAAATTTGCTTTCTTCAAAATCTTTTGACTGTTTGAATGTGTCTTTCAGCTAGCCCATTGCTTTTTGGGTACTCTGGGGAAGATTTGACATGTTTGAAGTCCCATTTCGTAGTGAATTCCACAAATTCTTTGGAATTAAATTGGGGACCCCCGTCTGAAATCAACGTTTTTGGAATTCCAAAACGTGAAAAAATTGTTTTCAGTTTCTTGATAACTTCCTCACTGGTAGTTTTCGTCAATATCTCTATCTCAACAATCTTTGAAAAATAGTCCACGACTATCAAATAGTTATCACCTTTGTAGAAAAATAGATCTGTACCTAATTTAATCCAAGGCCCATCAGGTACTTCATGAGGTAACATTGGCTCTTTTGTATTGCTACGTCTATAATGTAAACAAGTTTCACAGTTATTAATCATCTCATCAATTTCTTTAACATTCCAGGCCAAAACAAAATTTCACGTGCTCTAGACTTAGTTTTTTCGATCCCCAGATGACTGTAATGTAGTTTGCCGAGCATGTCTCGACGTAAAGTCTCTGGTACAATCATTCGGTTTCCTTTGAAAAGGATTCCGTCCATATAAAATATTTCATGACTCATTTTTTGATATTGTTTAAGCTCGTTTGGAATTTTGTTGTGACTTGGCCATCCAAATTGTACAAAATGTTTCATTATTTACAAGTTACTGTCCTTCTCCGTTTCTCTTACAAATTTCTCTAATTTACCCTCGCTCATGTAATCACGGTAGTTTATCAGTAGGATCTGTGTTTCTAAGTCTTTTTCCTCCTCTTCACTGTCCAGCAGATGTGCTCTGGACAGTGCGTCTGCAATGTGCAGGTATTTACCCTGTTTATATTCTATATTTATATCACAACTTTGTAATCTTAGTCTTATTTTCTGAAGTCTTACTGGTATTTCACTCATTGGTTTGTTGAATATTGGAATAAGGGGCTTGTGGTCACTCTCCACCATTACCTCTTTACCTATTATGTATTGTCGAAAACGCTCACATCCAAAAACAATTGCATACATTTCTTTTTCAATTTGCGCCCATGCCTGTTGTGTCTTGGTCAAGGCTTTGGATGCATAAGCTACTGGTAGATTATTTTGTAATATTACAGCACCAACACCTGTGCTGCTCGCATCTACACTTACTACACAAGGAACATTCACATCATAAAATTGTAATACTGGACTCGAAGTTAGCAATTTTTTGATCTGTCTCAAAGCGTTCTCGTGGATTTGAGTCCAGTTGAATATTGTATTCTTCCTGATCAATTCTCTCAAAGGCACTGTATACTCAGATACCCTTGGGATGTATTTTGAAACATAATTGATCATTCCCAATAGTCTCTCAACGTCTTTTGCATTTTTTGGTGTTTTCATTTCTTTTATAGTTTTTACTTTCTCCTCATCAATCTCTATACCCTTATCAGTAAAAATATGACCCAGGAATTTAACTCTATTAGATCCCATTACACATTTGTCTTTATTTAATTTAATATTATACTCTTTGGCTCGTTCCAATACTTGTCTTAATATTTTATTGTGTTCATCTACGTCTTTAGCACAGATTAAAATGTCGTCTACGTAAACTTCAACATTTTGAATGTCTGCAAAAATTCTCGAATATTCTCTGTGAAAAACTTCAGGGGCAGTCTTTATACCATAAGGTAACCTCTTAAAACAATAACGACCAAATGGTGTCTGAAATGTTGTTAATTTTGAGCTTTTCTCTTCTAATTTAATTTGATAGAATGCTGTACTTGCATCCAGCACACTAAAAATTGTTGCACCTTTGACTCTGGAGGCTATTTCCTCAAACGTCAGTAGTTTACAATGTTCTCTTAATAAGCATTCATTTAAATAAATTGGATCTAAACAAATTCTCAGTGCACTTCTCGATTTCTTTACTATCACTACCGCGTTCTCAAACTCTGTTGGCTCAGTTATCTCTCTTATTATCTCATTGGCCTCCATTTTTTTCAACTCGATCTCATATGCATCTCTCAGCTTGAATGGAATATTCCTGCAAGGAACACTTCTACCTCTTGAATCTGGTTTTAATTTCAACTCATACTCAAAATCACGTATTTCTCCTAAACCTTCAAATACATCCTTATATTCTTCCATAATATTCTCAGGTCTATTTATAACATTCACTTTTGCAATTAAATTCAATGTACTGATTGTTGGGTCTCCGATTACCGATATTGCCTCACCTCTAACAATATAAAAAGGTACTTCATATTCTTTGTTTCTAATCTCACATTTCAGTTTAATTTTACCCAAAACATCAATAGAACTCCCATTATAGTTACTCAGTCTCTGCCTTGTTTGCTCTATCGGTACTCGGATTCCCAGATTCCGTAGATTTTTGTAGCTCATCACGTTGCAACCAGCACCAGTATCTAACTTGAAGTTAATTTCCTTATCATATTGTGTTAATTTAATTTTTTCATTCCAACGACTCGACTCTACGTTATTTATTCTAATCATTCCCAGTAGGTGTGGTTGCTGTGATTCACTATCGCTGTCCGACTCTGATTCTACATTTATTTTCTTTATTTCTACTCCCTTCCTACACATTTTAGAGTAATGATTCATTCCCTGACATTTATAACATTCAACTCCATATGCTGGGCATCGTCCATACCCATGCTGATACCCACAATTACCACATCTCTTTACCGACTGTTGCTCTCCACGTTGTTCTCTGTTCCATGCCCCCTCCCTAGATGGCTCTCCTTGATGCTGGACTGGTCTATCTCTGCATTCTGTTTGTCTCTGTGGTGGTCCTCTCTGCTGCGATGTTCTGGGTGGGAAACGTTCTCCTCCTCGTTCTTTGCCCTTGTATGATTTAACATAATCCACTGAAATATCTGTCACTTCTTCTTGTAAGGTTTTCAACTGTTCTTCTGCTATTTCACTAGTTCTACACATCTTAATACATTTTTTCATATCCAAATCTTCTGTTCTCAGTAGTCTCTCTTTCAATTTTAAGTCCCTCAGTCCCGAAATAATCTGATCTCTAATTAAACTCTCTTTTATTAAATTATTCCAATCGCTTACTTTAAATATTCCAAAAATATACTCCAAACGGCCAATCAGCGATCATCAAAAAGCAAATTTAAGAAAGAATTTTCCGAATGAAAAGACAACTTCCTCTCATTTGATCAATGCCAACGTTTCGGATGCTATATGCATCCTTCATCAGGGCAATTTATTGTTCTGTATGGAAAAAATTTACAAAAAATTATATATAAAACAAATTTGACAAAAATATTACCAGAAAAACTATTATCGAAAATTGAAATGAATTTCCACAGATTCATAAAATTATTAAAGTAAACTATAAATTACCTAAGCCCATAGATGAAAAGGGCTAAATCAGAACAATTGAAACCAACAGGTTGCATATGGCAATAAGCCACATGATAAAAACCTCTTCTAACCTGCAAAATGCAATGCATAACTAAAACAAGTCATCAACCCACATGAAATTGCATATAACCTATAAAAACCCTTTTATATATGAGAAATCATACTAATATATCCAGCTAAATGCTCAATAATTTTCTAAAAATCAAATAAATTATCAAAACGTTGAAATAAATAAAAAATTATATACCGTTGGTCTACACAAATACACAGAAGAGGTGGAGGTACAAGTAGTCAAAAGTAACTATAACAAAAAAACCCCTAGTGGCTAAATTACTAGAAATTACTAGATGACCTGAATAATCATGCATTACACCGACAAGTGTTCACAAACATTGGCGCCCAAAATATTATAAAATTAACATCAAAAACTATTACAAACTAATATTACATATGTCAAAACCTAATGAGTCAACAAAAAATTATCATGAGTATACGTTATTACAGAGACCATTATGTCATGAATTTCTTTTGCATTCTAATTAACCCATCATAGGCATTCCCAAGATTCTTACAGTCATTTACAAAGTTAACTGTCCTTCCTTGATGTTTTTTAATATTAAACATTTCCATAATGTTTAATTGAAAGCCTGGGTTAGCAGTCCCTAGAATCGTTGAGCGACCAAAATTAAAATTATGATGTCTTTTAAGCACATGATCCGATAAACCAGAACGATACTTCTTTGGATTACCTTCACTTCTAACATGTTCATCCAGCCTAGATCTGAAATATCTTGTGGTCTGTCCAATGTAAACCATGGAACAATTCCCACAAGGTATCTTATATACAACATTTGACCTTAAGTTGTTAGGAACAGGACTGTTGGTTTCAATTGTTCTGATTTAGCCCTTTTCATCTATGGGCTTAGGTAATTTATAGTTTACTTTAATAATTTTATGAATTTGTGGAAATTCATTTCAATTTTCGATAATAGTTTTTCTGGTAATATTTTTGTCAAATTTGTTTTATATATAATTTTTTGTAAATTTTTTCCATACAGAACAATAAATTGCCCTGATGAAGGATGCATATAGCATCCGAAACGTTGGCATTGATCAAATGAGAGGAATTTGTCTTTTCATTTGGAAAATTCTTTTTTAAATTTGCTTTTTGATGATCGCTGATTGGCCGTTTGGAGTATATTTTTGGAAACTCTCTTTTATGTCACCAAATTCACACTGACTGTTTTGCTTTTGTAGGTCAGTCAGGAAGTCATTAAATTTCTCACCATCTTTTTGCTTACGTTGAAAAAATAAATGTCTGATGATCGTCTCATTTTTCTTTGGGACATAGTACTCCTGGAACTTCTCTACCACTGTTTTATACACTTTTCTCTGGGCCTCTGTCAACTCGAATGTTTCAAATTTCTCGTTGGCTTCATCTCCAATGCAATGTAATAGTATTGCTATTTTGACCCCATCTGGCTTTTCTGCTCATTCTGTAGCTTCCAAGTATCTCTCCAGTTTTTTAATCCACTTCTTCCACCTTTCAGCCAAATTTCCGTCCAGACATAATGGCTCCGGCGCCTCTAAATGTATTGGTGTTACCACTGTTGTAGCGGCCATCTTTCACGTTCGTTTTTCTAACGACTTCAAAAGCAAACTTATTTCGCACTTATTCTCCGTGTTTATCACATTTATACTGATTTTCTCTACATATAGGTTTTTCACCGACTGCGCCTTGTAATATGTTAATTGGGTCAGGTTAATTAATAAGCACTGTTTAACTTAGTTGCATGTATCTTTATTGAACACTCAAACACCAGCTTGTACACGATCACCATCTTCTCTCTAACCCCCTCTCACAGCGCCTGCGTCAACCGACGATACTATACCTACAACAGCCTCAACGCGAGATACCCACCCCAACAGTCCGTGTGGATGACCGAGTAGCGCTTCACATGTTTTTCAATTTCAAAGATAAGTGTTTCGGCCCTCCGGTTCGGCAACACAACGACGACTAATCGCCCTATTAACCTTTCCCGTAAGCCTTACGAACTAGAACTGACCGCACGACCTAGTCTCAGTTTCTTCCCCCCCCCCCCAACCCAACTCGTCAACCTCGACAATTACCCCCCTCCCTCCTATCTTTTCACTATCAATGTCGGCAACCCACCGGTCCAACACTTCGCCAATACTGGCAATAACCCGGCGGACTGTCGTCACACTAGTATTGCTCTCTTGAGACAGGTATTCGAGAGTGTTAGTGTCGTTATGGATATGTAAAAATATGATAATAAATAACTTTTTTAACTTAATCTTGAACCCCGATAACCACGATCTGTCATAAACACTCAGAAAACTGTTGCACTTAATTTTCTTCCGTTTACGGTGCGCGTCAATTATATATCTGCTTTTCTGGCATCTAAATAATTTCAAATTATAATCTGTGTACATCAAACTGTCACAGCTTGGGCATTGTGCTGAGGATTTTATTACCCCCTTGTCCCTCAGAAAATCAATAATATATTGATCACACTGACAGAAACCGTACAATTCTTCGAGTATCATTATGACTCAATGACTACCAAGAACCAAGACCGACAATTGATGTCCTTTTTTCCCGTCACCAATTACCCTAAATTACCCAAAAATTAATAACTAAACTTTATTTACTGTGGAGTTGTTATATACTCACATTACCCGATGTTCGTAAATCGGTCGGTATACGCGTAATTAAGATGTTAGCTCGACTTGGAACTTGGACTCGCTATTATTGTCTTTTGGCCGAAGGCCTGAGCCTGGAGATGTTCGCGACTCCACTCCCTATCGTACTCTGGTCTCTGATGAGTCCAGGTGACCACCAAAGCTCACCAAAGTTCCAAGTTGCTGAGCTAAGTAGTCTCACGGTTTTTTTCCACTAATACTCTTTTGTGCCATCATTGACACAAACTAAGACAGTCAAACAGTTCAAGCCACCTAAACTGGACTTGCAAAAATCGTGGGACTGCTTAGCACGATGTCCAAATGACGCCGTGGGACTGCTGACCAAAGTCTGGATGGCAGGGAAGAGAAATCACATTTCTCATTTCTCTCATCCAGCTATTGTTTAATTTTTCCATTAATTAATAACTAAATCGACGTATTGGTCCATCCCAATACGTCACACTTTTGAATTTTCTTCCTGAATTCCCATAAAACTCCGTGTCAAATAACATTTTTTCAAAAATTCATAACATTTTATCTACGTTTGCGAAAAATCTGAAACTTTGCACACGGTTTTTAAAGAAATCAAAGAATGTGTCAAAAAATTTTGGGAATTTTGGCTGCATTTTTCAAACACCCTCTGACTGCACACTAACATCCTTAAAGAGCAAAACAGCCTTTCAGCCTTCCAGCCTTTTGTTTAGACCTTTTGTTTCAATGATTATACAACCCGACGAAAAAAGTTCAGTTTGACCCCAGTCCCCTCTCAAAAAAATCTGAAAAATCCAAGCGTTATGCTTTACTACTTGCTCTAACGGTTATACCCTCATCAATTAAACACCTATTAATTGATCCTTTGTCGAGCATCAAGCTTTCCTAGAATTTTTACCCCTATTGAAGTGAAACGTCTTTAGGCCCAGTAGGGTAAGTTGACAACGAGGCGCGCCATAGGTCATAAAAATAGTGAAACGCTGAGAGGGGAATGGGTTCAGGTGGAGGGGGCGAGTAAGGGAGAGAGCACTGGCGGTCTGCCCCACTCCTTATACTCCTCGCTTGGTGGAAGAGTAAGTCGGCGCGCTATTTACATTCAAAACTCGGGAAGTTTCACTTCTGTCGTGGGTAGTTTCTACGCACTAATTTTTTTTTTTTATTGTATGGGGCAAAAGCGAACTCTGAAGAATAATTCCCGGCATACTCAGTCGTCACTTTTTCGAATGAAAGAAACACGTAGAAGGGCTTCGGTAGACTCTGACATACGAAATTTGCTATTATTTCTCTTTGCCTGCTATTTCACTTTGTCCAGCTCTCCCCTATGAAAATTTAACAATGTTTTATCAGATGAGTATAATAAAATCCTGGAAAAACTTCGAAAATGTTTAAAGATGACTTCCTGCGGTCGATTCTTTCCCCTTTTTGCCCATTAACCCCGTGATTCATTTAGATTCCGTCCTATATTATCCGCATTCCATTTGTCCTCTGTCTCATTTTGCCCTCGCGCCCCGTTTTACCCGGATATCACATTCTGCCCGGCTCTCCCCTACATACAGACATTTTCAAAAAACATCATATCTTTGTGTTTTATGACATTTGATATCATTTCCAGGCAAAATTGGACGATCTCGAAAATGGTTGATTGCATAGCTTCCTCATCCGGAGGCAAAAATTAGAGAAACAATCAAAATGGAATTGAATTTTTCCTACTTGGAAGATTGAATTAAATTCATTTCAATGACCATCAAGTCGGTATTGAATAAGTAATTGAATATTGATATCAATGGAAAATTCTACTATAAGGCTATAAAACATAACAAGTGACTTGAATTATGTAGATGATCAGTCATTCTCAAAGGAAATATCTAGATACTTATTTCCAAACAATTAAGATATATTTCTAAACAATTAATTTCGATTGTTTCTCTCATTTTTTTTTTTGAAGTAGTATGGTCATCACCTGCAGTTTCGTACTATCCATCTTGTTCATTACTATTATTACTACTTGAACATGCATCTCTGTGTAAACGAATCTTATCAAGATTAAAATAAATAAATATCCTCAATTATGCTCCTTGTTCTACAGATTTATGTCAATAGGGGAAGGCATCACAGTTAGAAGATGAAGCGCATGTATGTCCCAAATCTAATTTTTCTAACTCCATTGTTAGAAAATGATTATTTTTTTAACTGCTCTTTTTAAAAGTTTATTGTTATTCAGAAAAAAAATCAAACAGCTTGCTGATTTTTTTTAACTTCCCGGGATAGGGAAGTTATTGTAATCACCCCGAAAATCGAAAGTCGATTTTCCATCATATCTTCACGTTTTAAGGTCTCCAGAATGTTTTTCGACTATTTTGAACAAAATGTCTCTCCCTCTCTCACTCTGTGTGTGTGTGTGTGTGTGTGTGTGTGTGTGTGTGTGTGTGTGTGTGTGTGTGTGTGTGTGTGTGTGTGTGTGTGTGTGTGTGTGTGTGTGTGTGTGTGTGTGTGTGTGTGTGTGTGTGTGTGTGTGTGTGTGTGTGTGTGTGTGTGTGTGTGTGTGTGTGTGTGTGTGTGTGTGTGTGTGTGTGTGTGTATGTGTATGTGGCAGAATTTTTCGACAACGTTTTCTCCTAAACCAATGATGCGATGAAGGTCATATATGACACAATCGAAACGTCTTCATGTAATTTGTTGCTGATTAAATTCTGGAGAAATTTGATCCAGTGGTTCTCCACTTTTTCCAGGAAAACCTGAAAAATGGAAATTTCAGAAAAATCTTCAGTCGATGATTTCTCCGGAACCAATGATGCGATCAAGGTCATACATGACACAATTGAAGCGTCTTCGTATAACTTAGAATTAGTCAAATTCTGGAGTAAATTGATCTAGTGGTTTTCCAGTTTCTTCAGAAAAACCTGGAAAACGAAGCTTCAGAAAAATCTTTAGTCAAGGATTCCTCATGAACAAATGATATAATCGAGGTCATATATGGCACAATCAAAGCATCTCCACACAACTTGAAGCCCATTAGATTCTGGAGTAAATAGATCCAGCGGTTTTCCAGTTTCCCAGAAAAACATGAGAAAAGGAGACATGATTTCAGGAAAACTGTTAGTCGATGATTATTGATGAACCAATAATGAGATCGAGGAGTCCATGCACATCATTTATATTAAGCTCCAGTTTGATCAACTTAGGTGGCAGTTAGTTGAGTTCTTTACAATAACTTCTGGACATCGAAAGTTCACTTATATTTTGAGTTTCGTTTGAATTCCTGTGAATAAAAAATCTTCATCTTTTTCAGATTTTTCTATATATTTTTCAACAGCTGAATAATAGTAGATTATGTCACAAGGGGAATAAAGTATTCATTGACGAATGTGGCTTTATAATCCGAGCCGAAGGCGAGGATTATAATCACATTCGTCAATGAATACTTTATTGGTCGTTGAACATGCACAATTTTTTGTCACGAGGCCCGAAAATTGCGTTCTAACCGAACGAAGTGAGGTTAGAAACGCGGTGTTTCGGGCCTAGTGACAAAAATAAATAAAAGAAACTGGTTCACGCATGGAAATTTATCTTTACAGCAAAACACGATTGTGATTCTCCACGTATAAAATAAAAAAAGAGAGCGTAGAAGCTACGCGACAGAAGTGAAACTTCATGGAAAACGATGTCGTCGCCCCCCCCCCCCCCCCCCCACCACCACCACAACAGGGAACATCGTTGTGCTGTGCGCATACCAATTCACGGCGCTGCCCCCTCCCCGATGGTGTCGGTCTTCCGTTGCATACGGATTTTCGTGTATTTCATTTCACACCCAACGCGCCTATAGAAGTTTCACTTCAAAAATTCAAAAATTCAATAGGAAATCCTATTGAATTCGCTAGTAAATTGCATTGGAATTCGATTGGATTTCTATTGAAAAAAAATTTGATTAGTTTTTCGCCGATTCCTATTGGAGATCATCTCCTATATACAAATTCAATAGAACATATTTTTATAGAAAGGAATCAATCAAAGAAAATTAATGAAATAAAATTTTCTCTTTTCTGTACAATTCATTCCATTGAGATTTTTCTATAGAATTTTTACGGTATAAATTTTCTTGAATCTTTTGTTACATCCTGATGAACGTATAGAATTTATGAATTTTGGGGAAAATTAAAAATATGAAAATTTGGAATGTTTAAATAAATGTATCGAACAAGGAATTCCAATGGAATCAAATGATGAATTCTGGAAGAATCGTTTTCGAACTTTTAGTATTTTTAGAGTTGTTAAACAATGGGGATATTTAATTCGATCGGAAAAATGCGACCGAGTTAAATTTTATCAAACGCGGGAAGTCTCGCGGACTTTGCGCTGGGAGGTTCATATTTCTCATAGAAGAAATAGACCAGGGCGCCTATTCTGGTTCGTATAAATGGATAAATAAATGAATAAATCTTGATTTTGCCAGTCTTCAGGCTGGTAAAAATTACATTTATTTATTTATTTATCCATTTATACAAACCAGAATAGGCGCCCAGCTAGAAGAGAAAATTTAATATAGAAAAATAGAGAAAAATTTAGAGTTCACGGAAAAAAATATGATTAAAATTAATAAATATAAATCAAGCCTGAAAATTTAATAAAACCATTCATAATAAATTATATAACGATCACGTGATTGTTAGGTGACAACACCTAGTCTTGCTTCCAAGCGCGTTATCACCAGGAGGTTCAGGTATCCGCATCGAGGTAATACACCATCGTCATGGCATACCCCCCTCCTTATTACGAATGCAATTAAAAATTTGTTTGCACATATTGTCATTAATACAATTAAACAGTCAGTCAATAGAACTGTTTGAGCGCACTCCAAAGTCAGTCAGTGCAGCCAGGGCAGGCAGTTCAGTTCATGACAGTTAGTCAGGTCAATTCAAATTCCCTTCAGAACAATTATTCAATACTTGGAAAAATTATTAAACGTGTGAACTATAATTAAGGATTTGTTGATTTAAAATCAGGACCATTGTGAATTTTTTTTTTGTTGAAATATTGTGAATTTAGAATTAAACAAATTTTTTTTGTTTTTCTGAATTTTCGAATTTATGTTGTGACACTTTTTCCCTAATCTCTTAAACGTATCCAATCCCACGAACAAGTATCACATTTCGTTCTTACCCTCGGGATCCCTCGAAACTCTAAAACCATAAAACGGGACCGGAACTAAATTCCAGGATGACCTAAGCTCATCCTACCTTAAATAATTTTTCTGGGTGCCAGCTGAATTTTGGGGGACGCGGATCTAACAAATCGCAACCATATCCGAACCGTAAATCGAAACAATCACCTCGGAATCAAATGAAACAAAACGCAAAAAATGTGAGGAAGACCAAGGATAAGGGTACGGAAGGCTCGGGTTGCTCAGGATATGGGTCGTGGAGAGAGGGGTAGATTCGGCGATATATAAAAAAAAACCAGATAATAGAAAATATATCGAAAGAGAGAATTACCAACTAGAGAATCTTAATGAGAGCTGAAAAGAGGGCGGAAATATTCAATAAACGATACAATAGCTTTTACTCTCAACCAATCTATTCATTCCAAACGATTTACCGAAGAAAAGTACAACTATTCGATTAAGGATGTTCTGCCTAGATTGCAACGGGGGGGTGAGCTGTA
This sequence comes from Coelinius sp. EB29, assembly GCA_035578325.1. Lineage (NCBI taxonomy): Eukaryota > Metazoa > Arthropoda > Insecta > Hymenoptera > Braconidae > Coelinius > Coelinius sp. EB29. The sequence goes on along the minus strand of JAOZGT010000027.1, from coordinate 547,025 downwards.
GGGGGAAGGTAGGGTTTTGTGGGGAATTCCAACCCCTGAAGACGAAAAAATGAAATTTTAAATTACCCCATTGAGGTTAAATTTGGTCACTTTTATGGTGTCATTATATTCCTCATAACTCTTTTTCCTAATAAATATTCATAGGATCAATCAAAAAATTTCCGATAATCGATTTAATAATTTTTGAAAAAAACATAAATCTGGTCGTTAACAGCGGCAACGTTGGGAACTAGAGAAATTTGGTAACACGGGCTGGTACCATTGCCTGACTAGGCCACACTCGGCTGTAAACGTTTATTCATTCCCCAGATACCCCAGATTTGTATTTTGCGCGCTGCCCCTCTCTCGTTGAAAGTGTCGCGACGTTGTCGTACTTTCCAGCTGCGCGCGCAAGAAAGGTAAATTTTCGCCTATTTTGCCATTTTTTATTACTAATTATTAGTCTGGGGGATGCGTAAGAATATAACGTTTTTCCGTGACATAACGATTGACCTATAGCCGGAGTTTCATTACGCTAGGCCTATTTTTCATCGATTTCACTAACTTTTCGTGAATTTTCCATAAGAACACGTGTTAAATTGATATTTTTTAAAAAATCATAACTTTATTATGCAGCTCGCAGGAAAGCTGAAATTTTGCATGCGGTTCTTCAATAGATTGAAGAATCTTACAAAAAAATTTCATCAACTTCTTATATTTCCTTATAATGTCCCAAATGTAGGCAGAACATCCTTAACAGACCAGGTTTTATTCCAGACAAACTTGAATTAATTGATGTGATATTTTTTTATAATCTCGGTGAAGTTCAACGTAGCGTTGGAGACCTTTTTCTTAAATTCACGAATCTGAGAGAGAGAGACCAGTACGGTAGCGTATGAGTGTGAGAGAGAGAGACGGTAACTACGCGACATGGCGCCGGGCTGAGGCTTTTTCTACGTAACTTGGGAAAAAATCCGGGTTTTCTTCATGGTTATTCTTAACCAGATATATTTGGGGGGTTTTCCCGATATTTTCGAGGGTCCAGAGCATTAATTTGGGGACTAAACACGAGGATCTTTCTCCGGAGCTCCATCTATACGGGTGTATTCTCTGGGGTATTATACAAGAGCATGATTTTGGGGTATTTCCACGGGAGCATTTTCCCGGTATCATTTCTTTTGGTGAGAGCATTTGCTGGTAGCATATTTCCCAGAGCATTTATTCACTAGAGCAATCTTTCCACAGAGTGGATGATGATTAAGAATAATTTAATATTTTATGACTATTAAAACATAAAAGCAACATAATAATAATAATAATAATAATATAAAAGGAATAATTTATAATTTTATGACTACACAACTAAGGGGGCGCAAGCATTTCAACTTGACCTCTGTATTATCTCCATTAATGTAACCAAAAAAAGGTTGTGGAGATACATGTGGTGGCACAATGTAGCGGCCCTGATCCTCCATGACCTCGGTCCCTTTAACCCTATCACGTAGACCGTATATACCATAACCATAAATTTTACTGAAATGAAACTAAAAATCTAACGAAATTGAATAATCAGGGGTTTTACCCAGGTAATTAATTGAAAGGTAATTAAACAAGGTAACGGTAGCTATTCTAGAGTCGATTCACTTAATTACAGAGCTTCTTCAGGGTTTTTCCTGAACATGGGGGATTTTCCAGAGCTGGGGCATTTCTCCAGAGCTGGGGCGTTTATCCAGAGCTGGGGCATTTGTCCAGAGCTGGGGCATTACGGGCTTTACATCTAGCGAATACCCGTTTTTAGGCTACTTCTCTCTCTCTCTCGATTGGTCTCACTTACTCTTTATCTCTCTATAGTTACCCTCTCAATATTAGGAAATGGCGGCTTCGCTGGGAATTCCGTCACAATGTATTGTGGATATTTGGTGGATGAAGCCATTGGGTGAAACTGGATAAGTAGAAACATTTATAACTTGAAACAGGAAATTTTTTGTTGTTGTTGAGAATTTATTGAGATGATTAATTTTGTGAAAAGAAAAATATTTCTAATTGAAAATCAAGAGTAAATAATTTTTGTATTGAGAAAATTCTGATATTATAGAGAATTTAATTTGAATTATTCAATTAAGTTATTGTTTAATCTATAGTCAATTCCTTCTCCAAACTTATTTCAGCAATTCAACTCACTCCGATCCCAAGCAATTATTTTCGGATAGGCTAAAAACAGGAGAAAATCAAACTATGTTATGAATTCATTGGGATTTATTTTCTTAAATTCTGATGAAATCATGACATAACACTTTTAATGAACTATCAAAGGAAATATAAGAAATACGAAGAAATTTCTATGGGAAAATCTCAATGGAATAAATTTCACAGAAAAATCAAATTCTATTAGTTTTTTCTATAAAACTATGTTCTATTAAAGATTTCTATTGAAAATAATACAACTTCCTGGATTTAAAAGTGTATCGAGTAGCTGGAGGGAGGTTGAAATTAGACTGGTTCCAGAAGAGCACCAGCTCAGGCAGAGTTATTAATTTTCTGTCTAACCATCAAACTTCGCATAAAATCGCAGTGGTTCATGGCATGCTCCATCGAGCGTTAGGGCTCAGTCATGAGGTTTTTTCATGCTGCAAACATCATTAAAGTGAAAACTGCACTCATGAAGAATGGGTATCCCGAGAGTTTCATCCGAAGGTGCTTACGGGATTTCCAAAGGCGTTTTGAACCTAGAGAACGTATGGAGGAAGCCCGAGAAAAAATCTGTTGCAAGTTTCCGTTGATCAAAGGTCTCTCCGAGAAATTAAACCATTGTTTTAGTAACACAAACACTAAGTTGGTGTTTTATAACCTTCGCAGAGTAGGTGACCTGTACTCGAGGATTAAGGACCCCATACCTATTTTGGATAGATCTGAGGTTGTATAAAATCCCTTGCGAATGTTCCAAGTGTTACGTGGGCCAAACTAATCGTCAATTCGCAGTGAGGATCTCTGAACATAAGAGGGATTGCACCCCGAGTAAGAGAGGAAGAGAAGGTCAGTCATCACCACTTTGCGACACATCACTCATTCCGGTTTGAAGAAGTATCAGTGCTATAGATACTGAGACAAATTGGATGAAGAAAAATATTGCTGAAATGATTCACATCAGTCTCCAAGATACCGTGAACATGAGAACTGATACATTAGGGCTCAGTAGAATTTACACAGATCTACTTTCCAGATGGAGGAGAAGTCAGCAACGGTTGGTTTGATGGTTGTTTGGTTTGATGTGTGTGGCGGGAACTCACGCCGGGAAGTGGCGCTAACTACTGGGCGATGGGGTTTCGTCGTATGGTAATGAAGAAAGGTTCTGTGAACAGCTGGGCTCGTGTGTGAGCTGTTTATTATGGTGGCTGTAGTTGCTTGCTCCTGTATAGCTAATTTCTGTTGCTAATCTTGTCATGTTTTTGTTCCTAAGAAACAGAACTACAATGTTTAATGTATATTTGACTAAACAATAGTGATTTCAAGATACGAATCGTTTGAATTTTTTATGGTTTAGGATTATAATGATTAAGATAACTTGCTGGTTAGCTCTGGTGGGTTTTCTAACCCCCATAATATCTTGTTTTCTTGTCTGACAAATTGTATTCACATTTATTTTTCATTCTTAGATTTGACGTTTGTAATTTTTTGTATTAGTTGGAATTTGTGCTTGATTTCCAGATAACCTGATGAAGCCGGAATAAACAGCGAAACGTCGCGAATTAGAAAATAACTATTGGTGTTTTAATTCTTCCAAGATCCCATTATCCACAAATTATTTCAATTGAAAATAATCTCCAATAGAAATTGGCGAAAAACTAATAGTATTTCCAATAGGAAACCAATAGAATTTTAATAAAATTTCCTAGCAAATTAGATAGGATTTCCTATTGAATTTTTTTATATGTATCCACAAAGTTTGTGCAATCATCGATAATGTGGCGATTCATTATAATTGTGATTATCATGATGACGATTATTATTCGCATTTTGGAGTAAATTAGTCCAGTGCGCTTTTCCAGTTTTTTCAGGAAAATATAAAAAACGAAAATCGCATTTTTTTATTAAAAAATTATATGTAGGGAGATGAAAACCGGGAAGTTATTGTTGTGAACCTCAATGGTTCGCTCCTACTTTTACGCACCCAAATTCAGGAGCGAGCTTGCGAGCAACCAACAATATCGTGTAGATCAACTACACCACTAGTTTTTTTTTTAAATTCCATTTTAGTTATATCCTTCATGAGAAGGCAAGTACCATTTCTACTCCTACACCACTAGTTATGTTTCTATTGCGTTCGCCACAGAGAACTGCTGGCGCCCTCAACCACAGCACTTACAACTATTTCTTACCCCCACTCCAAGCTTCACATTTTTCTATGGAGACGATACCCTCTGCAGTAACGGTAGCGCGACGCGTTGTGAGTTGAGTGTAAAGGAGAGTCTACAACAAACGCGCGTATTTCGTTTACATCGCGTTGTAACAAATATAATTCAACTGTTTTTCAATAGTTTTTGATAGTTGGAAGCGTTGCGTACGTCTTGCGATACATCCATTGTAGCATCACCTTATTAATTACCTTAGCAACGTCGCGTAAACTGACAACGTGCGTCTGTTGTAGACTCTCCTTCAGGGGGCTGAGTGCAGTCGTTCCTTATACGAATACAATCAGACTCATTCCTTTATACCTTCTTTAAGCTAATCTGTCTGGTTGTTGTGGTTTCATCACAATGGTGCGGCATTTTTTATTCACCGTTGCTCGGTCGTCGCTCAAGCCTCGCTCTCTGGAACAAAGCGACAGTCGACTCCGGTGACACTTGAGCGACGGTCCGCCATTTTCGATTCTCAGTCACTCGAGCGTTACTTTATGGAACAAAGCAACAGTCGCCCAAGCGTCGCTCTACCGTCGACCCAGTCTGTTAGGGATGTTGGACTCTTGATGATAAACATCACACAACAACCCTGCTGCAATATCCCAATCTACCAGAACTTTGAACGTCCAACGAAGGGGAAGAACCTCATTAGGCCCAAGTCAACTTTGAGGCAGCATTCTTTCCAGTAAGTAAAAAATTTAACTACAATCACTCGATCAACTTTTTCAAACAACAAACAAACTCCTTACTAATCTATTTTTTTTCTTTTCTACTTGCAGAATCATCTTGAACAAGAAAGAAAATTAGCAGGGTGATCTGCCGAATCATCAAAAGAGCGTGCAGCGTCAACTTTCAAAGATTATGGATTTTTGCCGATAATTACGTTAAGCTTAGCCAATCGCAGTACAATAGGCAAGACTCAGAATTATTCTACCATTAGTTCGCAATGGGTATATTGAGAGGACGAACAAATCGACAAACTTGTTGAAACATTTAAAATGTAAGGTAAGAAGAGAGTGAGAGCGTGAAGTGTATAACTGTGAGACATCAATATATCATGAACACATCAACACCGCCCGCTTTCATTCATTGTATGTAATATGTAATATTCTTGCTATTCACATGTAGCACGTATCAAAATTTATCTATCTACTACTTATTTTGTACATTTGAGGGTGTTTAAATAAAAAGCCTATGCTTAAAGAAACTTTTCTCCTCCTCATTAATCACGGTTAGAAATTAGAATGGTTAGGAATTCTTCATGATTGAGGAAGAAAAATGATTCAAAATGAGGAAAACTCGTTTTACAATACAGTATTTACATCAGAAATTTCATTTTCATGTTGAAAATTTGGTATCAAAGTGAGTAACCATCACGTCCACGCACAATGATAATCATTTACTTATTCACGATCAGGAAATAGTTCGTCGTAAGTGAAATTCTCGCAGATTTTGTTGGCAAGTTCTAGGGTTTTAGCTGAAACTGACTTCTCCAAACTCGGTTTAATTCCAGTAATGATTTCTTGACGATTTGTATTGAGTACTGCGTTGATTGCTTCGCCAAATGTCACTTCAGAGCTTTCATTTGATACGAATTTGGAGATATAGTCTTTGATGTCGAGTTTCAGAGCCATTGAGTTGAAGTACATACGTTGGCCTCGCTTCGTGTTTGCTATTTGATATTTTAGGACGGCTTGACCAGTGACAACATCTAAAGGATACAAAATTTTACGAGAAAGGAGCATTATAATTTTTTCAGTTTAAATAATAGATTCATCGATTTGGATTTAATTCATTTATGAGAAGATAGAATCAGTTGAGTAATACATAATATTTTCTGATTATGCGATGACATGTCAAAAGATCATTTTCGCAGACAATTTACCCCTCTACAAAAAAGGTCTCCCGATATTTTTTCTCTTGTCAACTTACTAGGCTCAGAGATATTTGCAGAATAATCTGCAAATTCGCTGAAAAACGTTGCACTGATTATTTTGCAGATATCACCGATATCAGCACGAAGGAAAAATGTCACAAAACATTCTTTATAGAAGAAATAATTACCTACGAAATGAGTCTCACACCCAAAAAAAAAAGATGGCTGAATCATGTCAAAAATCGACCTGCTTCAAACAGGATATCTATGGCTGGATCAAGCCGGATTGTTGACTTATTTCAAGTAGGAAATTGACTTGATTCAAGACGGAGAAGGTCAAGCCATATCTGCTGCTTGATTCAAGTCGGAAAAATGGGTTGTATCACGCCAGAAAGCCGGAATCCCACCTGAATCAAGCCAAACCCCGACATGCTGTTCATCAAATCCGACTGGATTCAAGTCGGGTTCCGACTTGATCCAAGTCGAATGAGGTCAGGTCGATTTCTTGACTTGATTCAGCCATTTTTATTTCTGGGTGCATGATATTTTCTTAGAAAATCACTCGTTATCGACATAATTGAACTGAAAGTAAAAAAACTGGGAGTCATAAAAAATTAATGTAGCCATATTCATTACCTGTTTCAATCTCGACCGGTCCAGTTGCAGTGACTGGCACCACAATTTTGGCGCTCACATCATAATCTCCTTGAAGCTTTAATTTCTTGAAATGTACTTGTATATCAATCTGCTTCTTATCGAGATCGATATAGAGCTTCTCCAACGCAAAACTTGGAAAGCCAAAAAGCTTGATATTACGAGCATATGCCTTAATTCCAGCTGAATCAACTAGTGGCAATCCTTCTGGCAACACGAATGGCTCCACCGATGGTACATTCAACTCTGGTATTCCCTCACGAATTTTTCCACGGAGTGATTCTACGCTGTTTCTCACACATTCATTCAAATTTGGATTCTTTCGACCACAAACTGTCATGTAAGAAGCTGAAATTTATATAACCACAAAAATTAAATTGCAACAATTTGATGAAATAAATTAAACGAAAACGAAAAATGAAATGAAAACGTTTCAAGAAATGAGTTGCTACTATCATTCTATGACTATCATTATTATTCATTTATCTATTCATTTATTTGTTATATTATTTTGTTTCATATCTTTCTACCAACTCTATTCGAAGTGAGCTTCTCGAGGGATAAACGATTTATTGTCGAAATTTTTTGAATAAAATTTTCTTGGTCATTATTCTACAGTTTCTGACGGGGATTTTATGATACAAAGTGGAAGAATATGACACAAATTCGTCATCATGAGTTTAGTGAAGATGATTCGTGAGGGATTGTCTTCTTGTTTTTTTTCTACACACACATACACAGAAATATTCTGAAATATGATGACGAATTTTGGCTCCATGTTTTATGATACTCCAAGTCATTGATTGTCTGTATCTTAGAAACTAATTGATACATCGATATCAAATTTCACGATAGTCTAGCCCGACAATCTAGATACGCGGTAGCGTATCGGCCAAGGAAAAGTTTTGACTGCGACTCTCCACCTGAGGCCAAGCGCTACTGTGTATCTATTCACTACGCAACTTTCCCTTCCACTACCTCCAAATGATCCCCATTGTATTAAAAAAGAAAACGAAACAAGTTACACGAAAACTACGCTTACTTACATGATATAAATCGTATACGGGCTTTCCATTGGTATAATCATTATATTTTTCGGATTAATATTAGAGAAGATACGTGCATAGCAACCTGCTACTATCCACATTTTCCTGATCGAGATACGCGGTAGCGTATCGGCCAAGTAACCATTTTGAATTTTCCCGCTCGACTCAACTCAAATAAATCTCCATAAAATGAAAATGGCTCTGTTTACGCGGAAACTAACGTCACTTTCATCATATAAATCGCCTATCCTCTTGCGATTAATATTATTATCATATTTTTCCGATGAGTATTTACGGAGATACAAAAATAAACAACGCGGATTTTTCCAAAATTATCAATTGAGATTATTTTCACACAGAATCAAGTTTGCAAGTTGGTAGTGGCGTGGAATTAGCCAAATGTTCGCGTTGAAAATACAGCGCTGCGCACGCGCTGAGTGGCGAGTGGTATTGAGGTTATTTTCTCTTGTTGTTGTAATTTACTTGTCAACTTGTCAATCAAACGGTGACAGTGTTATAATACAACAGCAGTTGCCTAGAATTCAGTAAATTCCCATGAAGTTGCTATGGGTTAAGAGGATGGATATGTGCTTTGAATTGATACACGTAAGCCAGAGGAATTGATTTACAAATCACTGGAATTCCTACGTGCCATTCACAGACTGAAATACTATCCAAAAAGGTAACTACTGTATTAATAATCGAATTATCTCTGTAATGGATCATCTGAAGCGAAAATTTCAAAAGACCTTTCCTGTATATTATGAAATTTCCTACAAAAAAGGTCTCTTGACATTTTCTCTTAAAATCCTCAGTTTATCAAATAATCGTTACAAAAGTGACAAAAATTGAGAGAGAAAATCATTAATTAGTGGTTTATTTTAATAATTGTTCAGGAATAATTGGTTATTATTTAAAATAAACAGGTAAACACTCGTTGAATAATTCTCGAGTGTATTTAAACAATTAAATAATTGGATAAGGAAGATATCTGGGCCTCAATCGAATAATCCTCGACTATATTTATTAAATAATTGGATAAAAAAAATATCTGGCCCTCAAAGATGTCGAATTCTTGAAGGATGACACCAAACGCCAGCCATTGACACATTCTCACGCCGACTCGAAGGTAAATCCACTCAAAAATCACTAATTACTGATTCAAATCATAAAATAATTAACCTCAACCGTGAAATCTTCCTCAATAATGCATTCAACTCTGGAATTATTCATTTTAGGAGAAAATATCAAAAGACCTTTTTTGAGGCTGACAAAATTGCACAAACAATGTCTCCTGATGAATTCTCCTAGAGCCTCACGTTTCCCAGATTATTCAATAATTAACCAAAGAGAACTCCAAAAGAATCAATTCCTAAATTACTCTCACTTTATTATCAATTTATCTCCTAAATGAGTGACTTAATCCGAAAATCTCAGAAGATCTTTTTTGTAGTCTACAAAATTTTTTACAAAAAAGGTCCTCTTCTATGTTTCCCTAAGCCCCCTCCTTCTCCAGATAATCTCCCCCCAAACTGAAGGGATCCATCTAACTGCTTTAAAAATCTTCCATAACCTCATCAACATCTTCATTATCACCACCACCAACACCATCAACATGCTCCGTACAAAGCAGCCTCGTTAATGTAACTCACCCCTCTCCACTCATGAGGAGAGTGACATGCTGATGAAAGACTTATAATCAACATCAAGCAAAAGCTCTTCTTCATAAAATGGACTCAGACTTCCAGACTCAGAGAGTCCAAAAATCGAGTGCATCGAGTGATAGAAGATCAAATTCACACTCAGGAGAAATTTCTAATATACCTCAGTTGGATGCTGAGACTCTCAGGCAACTGCAGACGTTGAAGGGACATATTGAGAAAGTCATTGATACGCAGTACTGATGATGATGAATTAATTATTGATAGGTTTATGGATTTTTAGGAAAAATTGATATTTTCTAAGAGTTTCGAGGATTGTAGAGGAGAGAGGAGTGAAGATGAGTGATGACTAACTATTTTTCAATTTTGTATTTTGTATTTTTGTTATTGTAATAAAGATGAATTCATTTTATAGATTTTTTGTTGGGTTTTTCATTTATTATTTTATAAATATCTCAGCAAAAATTGAATTTAAAGAAAAATGTCAAAAAACCTTTTCTGTAGAGAATAAAATTTTAAACAAAATAAGTCTCTTAACATTTTCATGTAAATCCACTAGTTCTCGAAATAATCGCAAAATAATGAATACAAAATTACAATTTTATTATAATTTTTTTAAATTAAAAGAATTAAAATGATAAAACTATTGCAAAAACTCATAATCTATTGATTCATTTTTCCGATAAGTATTTATACGGAAATACAAAAATAAACAACGCAGACTTCTCGAAAATTCACAAAAATCGTATGGCACAAAAAAAAATATTTTTCTCTCCAGCGCGGCCCACTAACTCCCCACGAGTAAAAAATCTTCTAACCTCATAACGACGACCCAGGCAACATTTTTTCGTAATAATTCGCCCTTTGCCGAAGAGCAGTACGGAAGAAAGAATTCTCGTTATGGACTCATTTTGAAAAAACTACTGAAATCTTGAAAAAAAAACGAAAACGAAGTTTTCTTTTAAAAAAACGCCAAGTAACCATTTTGATGCGTATTTGATTATCTTCTGGGCATTTAAAAAAAAAAAAACAAATGAAGTAAAAAGCGCCAAGTCAGATATGCTTACGAGAAAAAAATTAGTAGAGGCAGGACCAAGGTACTTGGCGCGGTTTTTTTCTATTGTCAAAATCACTGCTGAACATCATTCGATCAACTTAATGTTAACAGTACTTACTGAGAGCCTCGTCGTCTTCATCATGTCAACCGCGCCAAGTACCTTGGTCCTGCCTCTACTAATTTTTTTCTCGTAAGCATATCTGACTTGGCGCTTTTTACTTCATTTGTTTTTTTTTTTTTAAATGCCCAGAAGATAATCAAATACGCATCAAAATGGTTACTTGGCGTTTTTTTAAAAGAAAACTTCGTTTTCGTTTTTTTTTCAAGATTTACATTATCTCGGAAGTGAACGCATTAGATTGGAGTATAACGAAGATGGTAGCGCCGATCCAACCTAACTTCAATCAGACTCGGAGTTAATGCGTTGTCATCAGTGCATTCAAATGTATATATTGTAATAGAAGAAAACGGAGAAAGCGACGGACATTTTTTTCATTTTCAGTTTTCACGTCGCGCTTTACGTTTCTTATTCTATTGAAATAATTTACTAGTAGTACATAAAAAAAAAATTGTCGCTATATCGTTTTTTCTGCAGAATTGTACTGTACTTTTGATATATTTGGTTGAAGATAATTTTAAGGTTAGTTTTTTTTACAAATTCGAAAGTTTGATATTTTCTGATTTCTCTGCGTATTATTAGAAAAATTTTGATTACGAACATTCTGGATTTTGACAGAGAAAAAAATAGAAAAAAAAGAATTGAAGAGCTGGAGTGAATTTTAATTAAAAACATTCAAAGAATGTGAAAATTATCATTTGCTCATGTTGAAAAAAAAATTGAAATCTAGATGAAACCCAAAAACTGATATTTTTGTACAAAAACTACGCCAAGACAAAGTTTTATTTGTTTGCGTCGAACTACATATCTGTTGATAAAATATGATTGTTACAAAAAATTTGAAAAAATTCCAAAAATTAAAAACACGCCAAGTCAACCAAGCTAGACTGAAAAATTTGTGTGGAGCAAATAATTGGAAAAGTAGTCTTTATGCGAAAAAAAATCAGTAAAGGCAGGACCAACGTTCTTGGTGCGGTTTTTTTCTTAACTTATACTCTCTAATATTAATCAAATCCATTATCCTGTGAATCGCGCCTAGCATGTTGGTCCTGCCTTTCCTCATTTTTTTGTTATAAAGACTACTTTTCCTATTATTTACTCCATACATATTTTTCAGTCTAGCTTGGTTGACTTGGCGTGTTTTTAATTTTTGGAATTTTTTCAAATTTTTTGTAACAATCATATTTTATTAACAGATATGCAGTTCGATGCAACCAAATAAAACTTTTCCTTGGCGCAGTTTTTGCACAAAAATATCAGTTTTTGTGTTTCATCTAGATATCAAGTAATACTCAAAATTTCAGATCCTCACTCCAATCCCTAGTCGTATTATAATACGTATGAGAGAGTTTCAAGAATGAAAATAGATGAACAGCAATATCTTGAAAATCGGAGGGTATATATCTTTTAATTGCGCTAGGTAGGAGGCATCGTGACGAACATTTTGGAAAGAAAATAAATCAAATTGATGCAGTAGTTTTTGCGATTCTGAAGAAAATAGTTTTATACATAAAGTCGAATATCTCCGAAACTAATGGTCTGATTGCACCCACATTAAATAGCAACCTTTATTCACATAAGGCCTAAAATCATACCAAGTTTAAAATTTTCATTTCCAATATTTCTCAAGTTATCATGCGTACAAGGATTCGAGCGGAAAAATAGAAAAAGGGCAATAACTATGTGACTTCTTCATGGTCCAAATGAATTTTTCAATTAAAATCGATAGATATTTTTATGACAAATATTTTGATTAAAAAAATCGAATCGGTCAAATTGTTCTCGAGATATTGAAGAAAAACGATTCTTCGATTATATATCTCGAGAACTAATAAACTGATCGAGCTGGAACTTGGCCTGAAGTTTGATATAACTGATACCAATCATAGGCCAAAATTTCGGATTCCTATCGATAACTTTTGTCGGTTTATTATCACAACTTCAGAAAAAAACAAAAGATTCGCGCACTGTTACATACATACACACAGTCATTTTCTAAAAACATCATATTTTTGCGTTTCATAACCTTCTAGATCATTTCCCCACAAAATTAGAAAGTATGAAAATCTGGTAAAAACAATTGTTTAAATTAAATTTTACTCGTTGAGATAGGTTAAATTCCATCCGGAAGCAAAAACGATAATATCTCGAAAACTTTCAATTGAAGGGTATGCATATTTTAATTGAACTAGATAGGAGATATCGTAAAGAATATTAAAAAAAAAAATTGAAATCAGTCCTGCAGTTTTTGAGATATTGAACAAAGTAGTTTTACACGTAATGTCGGATATCTTCGAACTTACTGATCCGACAGCGCCCCTACGAAATAACAACCTTCATTGGAATCAGACCTTGAATCATACCAAATATGACCTTTTTATTTCGAATATTTTTCAAGCCCTCATGCGTAAACCGTTTTGATGAAAAAAAACAGAAAAAGAGCGATAACTTTTTAATTCTTCATGGTTAGCGAAAATATTTTGGTTGATATCGATAAATATTTTGATGATAAGCTGAAATTTTGCATAAGCTTCGACCTCACTGATACTAATTATTGACCAAAATTTCAGATTTTTATCGATAATATACGTGCAGTTATTGATATAATTTAATAAAAAAATCGATCCATACATACATACATACGAACAGACATTTTCTAAAAACATCATATCTTTGCATTTCATAACATTCCATGCAAAATTAGAGAAAGTGAAAAAATCGGTATCACAATGCTTTCCTTGGAAAGCGAAAGCCGAAGTTGATTGGAGTTTGAAAAAAAATAAAAAATGATTTGAAAGATTGAAAAATACTCACGTACTTCCGCAAAAGCCCATCCACTCAACATAAGAATATTCACACACAGTAAAAGAATTCTCGCCATTGTTATCACCTGTTAACAAACATCAAATTGTGAGATTGAAATTAACAGAAAAATTCTGAGAAAAAAAAATTAATGATAGGTTGTTGAGTGATAGGAGTGGGTGTTCAAGAAGAAACTGAGAGCGACAAGTGTTCGATTTTGCCTATATACCATCGAACACACTCATTTAATCAACGCCATCACCACCGATTGAATCATCTATCAGTGTATTTCAGGGCCATGGCCGGTAATCTACCTGTTGTGAATACGCTGATCCTTCCCACCTTCGGCCCAACATATCTCACCAACGAGGACTCCATTCACTTATTGACACATCAATATGCGGAACCAACAGGTTTATAATTCACCTCGTTATATCCTGATTTTTATTTTTCATTTTTTTCAAACATTTTTTTTTTATTAATTTCTTAACCGACTCATCAAGTTCAACTAGTTGATATTGAGACGGAACTTTGTTGCAATTTTTGGCGTTAATAATATATCCATTATTCACACCCAAAAAAAATCTACCTAATTCAGGTAGAATTTTCTACCTGACGAATTTCTACCTGAATCAGGTAGATTATCGACTTGAATCAGGTGGAGTTCGACTTGATTCAAGTATTTTCCTGCTTCGTAAAAGCAGTTGTTACTGATATGTTTTCCCCTCCTGATATATGTACCAGAAACTATTCATTAGTTTTTCGGGTAATTTCTGGACTCTCCTCTGTTTTTCGCTCAATAAATTCTTCATTTTCTTCAGTTTTTAAAGATTTTTCAATTTCTACATCAATTATTTCACTTTTTGATGAATTTTCATCAACAGTTTCACGATTTTCATCAATTTTTAATGAAATATCTTCAGATTTTTCAATTTTTCTCTCGATTTCTTCTGATATCGGAGGAGAAATTTCGTTTTTAGTCTCAATTTTTTTCAGTTTCATCAATTTTCAAATTTTTCGCTTTAATCTCTTTATTCTCAATACTTTCAAATACTTCATCAAGCTCCTGTTCCTTTTCCTTGGTAGTAGGTGCAATAACATCCTCTGGACTTGGTAATAGTTATTCTGGAATTGATACAAAATAGTCGAATTCAATGTCCTTTTTAATTCCAGTTTTTCCACTGATTGCTCTACTAGATTTATCAGAATCAGATTCCCTGTCATCAATAACCATTGCCTCATTCGAATCCTGATCCAGAGAGACACTTCTGTTGTCATCAGCATCAGCTGATTGGGTATTTTTAGCATCTGATATCTCTCCATGATTGATATTAATCCTCTCTGGTGATTTAAGATTATTAGCATCAACAATTGCTGATGGTTTCACTATTTTATCATCATCAGGATCTTTTTTCACGGATTCTGAAACCTCTGACAAGTTTAACAAGTAGATTTTCGACTTGAGTTAAGTAGGTTTTCGACCTAAAACAGGTAGATTTTTTCGACTTGGTTGGTTAGGTTGGTTTCCGGATAGTTGTTCCCCGGAAAAAATTTCCCGGAATTTTGTTCCCCGAAAAAAAATTTCCCAATCAAAAATTCCCAGGAAAAAAATTCCTCGGAAATTATTTCCCGGAACATTCTTCCCCATTTTTTTTTGTTTCGTTGAGAGCTATAATTCCGAGAATATCGACGAATATTTGAAAAGTATTGCGAACATTATCACTTTTTGATTCATTGCTGGATGTTTTTGATGTTCATTTCCATTGTATTTTTATAAATTGAATAAATTCCTTTTCTTTATTTATTGTGTTCACATTCTGGGGATGAGAAAAGAGGATTATTTGTGTTTCTTAATCAAAATGTGATTATTGTTTTTTTTTATTTTCTAGGAGAAATTTTTATTTTTATTTTTTCTATAGGTTCGGGAAATTTTTGTTTGGAGAATTTTTTTCCGGGGGAATTTTTTTCCGGGGAATTTTTTTTTGGGAAATTTTTTTCCGGGGAAGCTTTTTCGAGGCAGAAGATTCCTAGAACCTATCGACTTGAATCAGAACGGTTTTTTTTTGGGTGCAATATAGACTAAAAAAAGTCGTCTATTTTCCTAATTACCTGACTTCAAATCTGATAGGGCCAACTTGATGTCCCATCAGCACCGAATTTGTTGTTCTTACGGTTATCTTGATCAAGCTGGCCGTAGGTTGAACGTATCAGGACTGGATAAAGTTAGTCCCCGGCTGCCGGATTTCACCCAGAAAAAAAGATTTCTGAATCAAGTCGAAAATCGACCTCCTTCAAACCGGATATCTATGGCTGGTTCAAGCCGGATTTTCGACTTATTTCAAGTAGGAAAACGGCTTGATTCAAGACGGAAAAGGTCAAGCCGTATATGTTGCTTGATTTAAGTCAGAAAAATGGGTTGATTCAGGCCGAAAAGTCGGAATCCGACCTGAATCAAGCCGGACCTCGACATGCTGTTCATCAAATCGACTTGATTCAAGTCGGAAATCCGACTTGATTCAAATCGGGTTCCGACTTGATCCAAGTCGAATGAGGTCAGGTCGATTGCTCGACTGATCTTTTTTTCTGGGTGTTGAATTCAAGTTAAGTTCAATCCGGCAGGCTTGATGGGGTAAGTTTCAGGGCCGTATACATTTGCCGAACACAAAAAAATCTTATAAATGGGGGTAGAATGGTATGAGTCGAGTCGAGGGTCAAAAATATGAACATAGATATCAGAAATAAAATTCGCTCTCTCCTCGAGTCAGATACCATAGGAATAAAAATTATATGCCTGATAAAGGCCACTAGATCAGGTCCTTACAAGGGACTCACACGATTTACCAGATATCCAAAATGCCATTTCATCTATTGACAAAACATTAAAAATCAATTTAGGTGGAAATGATATATAGCCCATTTTGATATCATGATTCTCTTTTAATCTTCGATGCTCAGCAATCATCGATTTAGAAAAAGATTGAAAAATCAATAATTGATATTTCATAAATGTATAATATGAAAATAATGTATATTCATTAGGAATAATTATCTTCAGGGAAAGGTACAATAGACCGAAAAAAATCGGTACTATCAGTTTAATGAGACATGGAAAGATATCTTTTCAATAATTCCAGCATAGCAGACCAGGACACTCGGGAATCCAGCGATCATCAGTGTTAAGCGACATCAAGCGTGGTCAGTAACTCACAGAAAAAAAGAATTCTAAAAGTTAGAAAGAAAAGTATAAGTTTTATCTATCGATGATTCTAAAATTTATTATCTGCTACATGATAAAAACAATCGTATTTTTGGATTGTTTTTAGAAAGGAATTTCTAAAAACTATCCCGTATATTTCTAATTCTTATCGACATCTGGATTAAAGTTAGAAAAATTCGAATAAAATCAATGCGATTTTTTTCTAAATTTTAGAAAATTTTCTTTCTAAGATGCATTTTTTGTTTTTTATTTTTTTATTTCCATAGAAGGATCTGGAAGGTCAAATCAAAGGGTCAAACGGTTTACGGTTCGAAGAAAAAACTGGAAGGTTGAATCAAGGGGCCAAACGATTTAGAGTGGAGGCTGGGAGGTCGAATCAAGGGAGTAAACGGTCTACTTCGAAGGCTAAACAGTTGTTTCTTATGAATTTTATACCTTTTTTAAAAACCTTAACTACATATAACAGCTGTTCAGCCTTTGGGTTAGACTGCTCACTCCCTTGATTCGAACTTGCAGTCTCTTTTATAGACCATTTGGCTCCTTAATTCAACCTTTCAACCTTTTCTTTGAACCCTAGGCCGTTTGATCCTTTGATTCAACCTTCGAGATTTTTGTCTAGACCGTTTGGCCTCTTGATTCGACCTTTCAGCCTTTTGTCTAGACCGTTTGGCCCCTTGATTCGACTTTCCAGCCTCCTCTTCAGACCATTTGGCCCTTTGATTTGACCTTCCAGATCCTTCTATGGAAATAAAGAAAGAAACAAGTAGGCCATCACTCCCATGCGGCTGGTGTTAAGCATTGGATGGAATGCGTTATGTATTATTAAGTCCAATTTATTATTCTATTATTATAATTGTTATAATATGTTTCTCCTTTTTTTTCTACCAATTCTATTGGTGGTAAGCTTCCGGATGGATTTGTAATTCATTCTGTTCTGAAATTTTGCGCTCAACCCCAAACTTCATCCTATTTGAAGCAGAAAAAAATGAGAAAGAAATAGTTGATTGTCTGTATCTTACGAACTAATAAACATATTGATCTCAAATTTTACACAGAAGTCTAACTCAACAATATCAAGTACTAGTCAAAATTTCAGCTTCTCACTCCAACTTCTAGTCGAATTATAGTCTGTATGAGCGAGTTTCGAGAATGAAAATGGAAAAACTGCTATATCTCGAAAACTTTCAATCGGAGGATATATATATTTTGATTGTGCTAGATAGGAGCCATCATGGCGAACATTTTGAAAAAAAAAAATCAAAATCGGTTCAGTAGTTTTTGAGCTATTGAAAAAAATAGTTTTACACACTCAGTTGAATATCTCCGGAAGTAATGGTTCGATTGTGCCAATACACAATCCCAACCTTAAGTTTCATGAAAGCTAGAATCGTACCAAATTTCAACTTTCTATCTCTATTATTTCTCTAGTTATCGTGGTCACACCGATTCCAGCATGAAAAAGAAAAACGGCCATAACTGTCTCATTGTTCCGTGGTCGATGGAAATATTTCGGTTGAAATCGATAGATATAATAGTCAGGAATATTTTGACGAAAAAAAAATTTTGATCGGTTGAATAGTTTTTGAGATATTCGACAAAAATGATTTTCGAGGAATCGCTATATCTCAGGAACCGCTGAGTCGATCAAGTTGAAATTTTGCACACAATTGTATTTTATTAATATCTATTATCTTTCAAAATTTCAGACTTTTTTCATTATTATTTGGGCAGTTATTGAGAGAATTGTGAAATTTTTTCCGCACATACACACACACATACATACATACACACAAACATTTTCTAAAAACATCATATCTTTACGTTTCATGACATTCTACATCATTTCCAGGCAAAATTGGACGATGTCAAAAATGGTCGATTACATAGCTTCCTCGTCCGGAAGCAAAAAGGAAAAGAAAATCACGTGTTTCGTTTTGTCCTCGGGGTCTGTTTTTATCTGCGGTCCGTTTTACCCTACCCTTCCCTATTAAGAAAAAAAAATTATTTTCCTCCTTTTATCCTCATTTGAGATGAATTTTAGAAAATTTTTACCTAAAATTTATCCGATTTATAATGATTAATGTTATCCCTTTTTTTTCTAACTTTCAGAAATAATTTTCTGAATGTTATCCAAATTCACAGGATAAACTTCACTTTCTAAAATTTAGAAAAAAATTTCTAAAAGTTAGAATCTTTTTTTCTCTGTACTGGATGGGTGACCGGGAGGCATTCAAGACCCCGTGGGGACCATTTTTTTCTTTTTTTTTCATATTCGTATCAATGGAGAACGTAAATATATTATATTAACAAATATTTATCGTTCTGCATTGATTATTAATTAAATTTTCAACGAATATTCAATTTGAAAAAAGGCAACCATAAAGCTGCCTGATCAGGCCCGGATGACAAAACGCGTCACATTCTTGACCAGAGCCGGATCAGTTGGCTGGATCTGGAACGGACGTACGGAGTCCGGCCAAACACGTATGGCCCGGATCAGACCCGAGTCCAAATTTCTAGTCGGGTATATGAACAAAAAACATGAAATTTAGTAATGAAGTGGTAAAGGGTGTAATAAATCGAGTCCTCCCATCTCGTTATATGTTAAATTATCTCAATAATGACTGATTTCAGAAGGAAACATCAAAAACCTTTTTTATAGTTGAAGGGATTTTCAACAAAGAATATCCTCGGAAATTTGCTTCTAGAATAACTCATTAAGGAGATCATTCGATGTTGAATGAGATGTAAAAAAATCGACCTCTTAATAATCACTGAATAAATACGGTGGATTATAATAATTCGTTGAGGAAGAGAAAAATTGAGGAATTAACGACAGAAAAAATTATGGTCGAAGGCCTAGAGCCGATTATTGCATTGGTGCAATAAGTTTTCTTATATCTCAATGAATATTAACTACTGAATTGTACATAAAAGTTGAAATGAAGGGAAAAAGAAATATAAATGACGGTCACATTATCAATAATTCATCAGGTATTAATTGAATATTTTCGTCACAAGGCCGTAATGCGGTGTGTTACGACCTCATGATGAACATTATTTTCTCCAGCAATTAATGGCTTGAAGGAGAGCAATACGTTGTGAGTTTCTTAGAAATCATTTTTCACAGTTTTTTGTAATGAAAATGAGATATCGGAAAATAGCGAGGGTCATCATTTTATAAACGTCATTAAAAAATTATTCTTTACTCGATGATTTATATACATGAGTGGTGGTTATTCAATTGTTTTTTTTATTATGTGATTTCCATTGAGAAATGAATTCTCGAGGCAATATTCAATTGATTAATTATTGATTAACACAGTGGTGAATCCTGAATCACATTTGACATTTATTGTGATAATTTGTCTATGTTGATAACACGTAATTATTTCTGATCCATAAACAAAAACCAATCAACAATCGACAATTTTTTTCTGCTTCTAATACTTCCTTTTGCTTCAATGCCTCTGTGATGGTAACACGTCACCACAACACAAACAAAAATAACATACAAAAATAACACAAGCAAAAATAACACAAACAAAAATATCACAAACATAAATAACACAGCCAAAAATATCATAAACATAAATAACACAGATAAGGATAATACTAATAGTAATTGGCACTGAGGAAAAAATTTATTAAAGTAATTCATTTCGATTAAATTTAAACGTCAAGTTATAATTTTTTAAAAAATATCAATTTAACACGTGTTCTTATCGAAAATTCACGAAAAGTTGGTGAAAACGATGAAAAATGGGTCTAGCGTAATGAAACTCCGGCTATAGATCAATCGTTACGTCAAGAAAAAACGTTATATTCTTACGCATCCCTCAGACTAATAATTAGTTATAAAAAATGCCAAAATAAGCGAAAATTTACCTTTCTTGCGCGCGCAGCTGGAAAGTACGACAACGTCGCAACACATCCAAAGAGAGAGGGCAGCGCGCAAAATACAAATCTGGGGTATCTGGGGGATGAATAAACGTTTACAGCCGAGTGTGGCCCTAGTCAGCCAATGGTACCAGCCCGTGTTACCAAATTTCTCTAGTTCCCAACGTTGCCGCTGTTAACGACCAGATTTTTATTTTTTTCAAAAATTATTAAATTGATTGTTGGAAATTTTTTGATCGATCCTATGAATATTTATTAGGAAAAAGAGTCATGAGGAATATAATGGCACTGTAAAAATGACCAAATATAACCTCAATGGGGTAATTCAAAATTTCATTTTTTCGTGTTCAGGGGTTGGAATTCCCCAGAAAATCCTACCTTTCCCCTACAGCTCACCCCTCCCCCCATAGCAATCAAGGCAGAACATCCTTAAGTTCAAATATATGTTATTATCCCGAGTTATTCATGTTTATGTTTTTTTTGTTTGTGTTATTTTGGTTTGTGTTATTTTGGTTTGTGTTATTTTTGTTTGTGTTATTTTTGTTTGAGTTATTTTTGTATGTTATTTTTATTTGTGTTATTTTTGTTTGTGTTGTGGTGACATGGAACCCTCTGTGATCCAGGATGTCATTCCAAACAGGTTCTTCACGTCACAAAACAGAGGCTAAAAGATTTTAAACTTCTGGTGATGGGACTAAAGTTCCAAATCAACAGATTGAGCGAAAATATTTCGAAGATTAAAAAGTTGGCCTGAAGTATAAGTTTACGTCAGGGACCTCTGGACTAACGATTTGTGTAGGGAAAAGAACATGATAAAATATCGATGAATTCGTAGAAACATCGAGTCATCAAAGTTTGGATCTGTGTTTTGGGCTCTAGTTCATCTCGAAGTTTCCCTTGAAATCCATGCATTGCATTCAGCTCTCAGAGAGGTGCATGAACAAGGTTGGTCGGTGATTATGAGGTAATTTCATTATATTTTTTTCGTATGATTAGAGGAAGAAACATAATAATGACGAGCGATCGAGATCGATATTTTCCTCTTGAAACATAAAATTGCTCACAGTCATAAAAATAAATTGATCAATCATGGTAAAATGAAATAAAAATCTTTTTCGATAGGATTCTGAGTAGTTCTAAGTTGAATAAAAGTGGTGAATAATAGTGATACATTAATATTAGAAGGAAATATCAGTTATTGAAGTGATAGGTACAATGAAAATTGAGTTGACCCCATGTTCGTCCTACAAATCAACCTACAATTGTCAATGAACTTGAAGTATAAAAATTCGATTAGGAGTAGATATTTCGTGATTGAAATACAATTATGTTATGCAACTCAGATTTCGATGTCCTTTGTATTTGATTAGTCTGTTTAAAAGTATCTGTCATTAAATTTATCACATTTTCCATGACTTAACCTTGAAAACCGAAAGGTTGAACGGGGCAGAGGTTGATTCAATGAAATGTTGCAGATTGACATGGCCAGATCGAAGAAGGAAGCTTCTAAACGGTATAAATATACACAAGAAGATTTAATCAAAGCAGTGACAGCTGTGAAGGAGGGGAATAAGATTGTGGACGTCAGTATTCAGTATAAAATTCCACTGAGTTCAATAAATACTTCAGAGGTTCCTGATGCTATCGATAATGACAATATTGAGAAAAATGAAGAGAATTTTACGAAAAATGATGAAATTTCGGATTTTTTGGATAAAAAAATTGATGTAAAATCAGAAATTGAAGAAAATTTTGAGAAAATTGATGAAGATGATACAGAAATACATAAAACAGTCGATGATACACAAATCACCAGTAAAAAAATCTTCTCCAGTCGTTAATATGGAATCAGAAGCATTTAATACACCTCAAAATTCATCTCCAAGATCCTTAAACTCTTCACCAGTTCCTGATTTTCTTTTTTAAGAAAAAGATAAGTGTAAGCTCTCCGGCACACCCACCTTGAAGAGAGGAGGTCCATCTACAGTTTTAACTGTAGCCGAAGAGGATGAATTAATTACTTGGATACTGTATATGCCTACGAAAAACATTGATAAGTGAATTAATTATTTAAAAAAGTTGTACTTACTCCCTAGGAGCCTCTCTTTTCTCGAAGTATATGATGCCATTGTTGCACAGATATTAACACTCTAAAATTGGTATGAATAAAATAAAATAGTCGAGTAAATTATTATATCTAAAAATTTGCTAGTTTTCTCTACTGAGAACGCGAACAATTTCGCGATTAGAGGAAACTCTAACAGATGAAAAATGTGTGTATATCGCCACCTGCATGGACAACGTAAGATCAATGTATACTACTTCCACTTCAGTGACAATGTCACTTTGCCAAACTTCACAATCACAGTAAAAATTTCAATCCCATTTTTTTTAGGGTAAAACGATTATTCTTAAAAAGTCGAATTCTTACGCGCTCTATGGTGAGTTGGCCCAGGGCGTAAGAATTCAGTTTTTTAAGAATAATCGTTTCACCCTAAAAAAATTTGACAATAGCCTGTCTTTATTCCAATATAATCTGTTGTGCCTTCTTACAGGACCCACTGTCTACTTTCTCGTCAATGAATATACACTCATTTTGTTCGTATCCTGTTATAATAAGACCAGTGGCTGTGAGTATATTCGTAGTGTCTTTGCTGCTGGTGTATTTATTTTTCTTCCTCTCATTAGATTTCTGATTGGTTTTACCAGAAATGAAACCAATTGCAAATGCCATTCGACCTTCAGCTAAGGCTTATGATAACAGAAATTACATTTAAACTAGCTTGTTAAACCCCTCCTTGGTAGAATCAACTCTCAAGATAGAGTGTTGTCTTTGCCAGACTCTCGACCGGTCTTCTGGCAATGGAGACTACACCGACGGCTATAGCATTGCAGCAGACATCTCAGAATTCACACCTAGAGACTCTAACACTCTCAGTAGTGTTTCGAGTTGATTGTAAAGTGAACACAACGAAAGCCTCTCCTGTGTGTGGAGTGCCTTAATCAGGACAAGTTTGAGTAAATCACATACGTAGACCCCAATGATGAACTCATCTCTCCCGAAACGATTATTCAGAGCTTGGAGAGCTTTACCATAGTTTTCTGCGGTGGGGGGAAAGCTTTTCACCAACTCAAAAGAATAATAAATTTTTCCTTTTTTGAATTATTACAGGTATCTCCTAGTTTCATGATCCCTCGAATCATTCCGTTCTGTATTTGGGTACACGTCCGTCCGTGTGTAAACCTCAGATTAATTCTCAGATTGAACAACAATAACTACATATGATATTAATCATATAATATTAATATTTTGTTGCAGGTCTTGGAAGGGAGTTGATCGTTGCACTAATAATGATTAACTTTAATAATTTTTTCCAACGAAGAAAATTATATATGTATCATTGAATGGAGAAGACCAAGACAAACAGATTGAAGCATTAAGCAGATTCACTGACGTCCCGTCGCTTTATATTAAAAAAATTACTACATTGACAGCGATGTCACAAGAGGACAAACTGTTGTTCATAACTATGAAAAAGTTCCTTGTGGCTACAGACACAAGGTCAATGAGTGATGTAGGATGTGTCCTATTTCATGATGTCCTACGATACAGTACACAATTAGTAAAACAACAGGTAATGTTAAATTCTGAAGATTTTCGAATGGGTGTCCTCTTCAATGGGAGCGAGACCATAAAAGAAGATAAACGGAAGATATTAACGGTTATTAAACTTCTTTCAATTCATGAATTTATAATGGCTAATGCTTTCTCATCAATTATTAATTCATAAATTTACCACTGCCGTCTGCAAGTAATCGTAATCAAATTGCATTCAAAATACCATGAATTTGCTCGTAGGGATCTTGATTTGCTAAGAAAAAATCGGACAATATTGTATAATAACAAAATAATGAAGGGGACAACTCCTATTATATCTGTTGAACAAGTGAAGAATATTAGGGGATCATTCCGTGGAAGTAATAGATTTGAAAAACTTGAGAGTATCGTTAATCCTGTGCTAGATAAGGAGATTGTAATAATGAAAGGCTATGAAATAATGGTACATGAAGGTTTAAGGCCTTTTGTTCAATCAACGGGTATATTAGAGGATATCGATGTGCCAAAAAAATACAACAGTACAGATAGTTTATCTGCACTTGTTGATGATATTAATAGTTACTTAAATGGTAACGCCCTTTGCAGCCATCCGAATTTGAGAAAGGTTTGTGATATCGTTGATAAAGAATTTAAAAATACTAATAATAATTGTAGAAACATTGAAGGGATAATACACGTGACAAACATAGAAATTGCTCGACAAGTTTATGAAGCGTTGATATCGCTTAATCCACTAGTGAGGCCACAAATTTTCGATAAAATATCGAAAAAGCCACCCAAAGAACGAAAAGACACTGCAATAAATTTCGATAATTATACAAAGAAAATTAATTTAGTAATTGCACCTTGTAATAATCGCTGCGGTGGCCCATCCGTGGATTTCCTAATTTTATTAAATATAGACGATATATCACCAACGCTTTTACAGAAATGTATTGCCTGCACGAATTGCAAACAACACGATACGAGCATTTATTTTTTCCCAAAAGATAATAAGGAACATGAAAATTTGATAGCAGTATGGGATAAGTTGTATACTCTGAATGACGGTATTTCCAAAAATAAAAAAAATTATTACAGAATTAAGTTTAAATGAAGGAAAAAGATTTGCCCAGAATTATCATTTTGATGTAACTGATCCTGACGTAAAAATTATGGAACCTCTTGTAAAGCTCGGGGAAAGGTGTTACAATATCAACCCCTTTAAAAAACGCCCACTGTGAAGGGGAAAAAAAACATGGGCACAGACAAATTCACCGGGGTTACAAAAAAAAAAAAAAACTATTTCATTATTTTGGATAATGTAAATACGTATTTACCTAATTCCGTAATTACTTTCATCCTTTTATTTCAATTTTACCATATCATGAACATTATAATTTCATGATAATATCTCCACCGTCCTCCTTACGGCAAATAATATTAAAAAACTATTTTATTATTTTGGATAATGTGTGACACTTTTTCCCTAATCTCTTAAACGTATCTAATCCCATGAACAAGTATCACACTTCGTTCTTACCCTCGGAATTCCTCGAAACTCTAAAACCATAAAACGGGACCGGAACTAGATTCCAGGATGACCTTAAGCTCATCCTACCTTAAATACTTTTTCTGGGCGCCAGCTGAATTTTGGGGGACGCGGATCCAACAAACCGCAACCATATCTGAACCGTAAAAATCGAAACAATCACCCCGGAATCAAATGAAACAAAACTCAAAAATGGGAGGAAAACCAAGGATAAGGGTACGGAAGGCTCGGGTTGCTCAGGATGCGGGTCGTGGAGAGAGGGGTGGATTCGGTGAAATACAAGGAAAACCAGCTACAAGAAAACATATCAAAAGAGAACTATCAACCATAGAACCCTAATGAGAGCTGAAAAGAGGGCGGAAGTGTTCAGTAAACGGTCCAATAGCTTTTACTCTCAATCAATCTATTTATTCCAGACTATTTACCGGAGAATAGTACAACTATTCGATTAACATAGATCTTATTACAGACAACTCGGGATAATTGATTTTATAATCTTTTATAAACTCGGTGAGGTCCACGGTAGCATTGGAGTCCCTTTTCTTAGCTCATGAATCTGAGAGAGAGCGTCTATTGCGGTAGCGTGTGAGTGTGAGAGAGAGAGACGGTAACTACGCGGCATGGCATTGCCTGAGGTTTTACCACGTAACTTGGGGGAAAATCCGGGTTTTATCCATGGTTATTCTTAACCAGATATATTTGGGGGATTTTCCCGATATCTTCCAGGGTCCAGAGCATTATTAGGAGGGAATAAACTCGGGGATTTTAACCTGAGTGTCGTCTCCATGAGTGTATCCTCGAGGAGGTTGTCGAGAGCGTAATTTTGGGGTTATTTTTCCCGTGAACAATTTTTCGAGAGTCTTTTTCCAACGAGAACATTTTCCGGTATTATTTTTCTTTCGAGAGCATTTATTTGCCGGAACAATCCTTATTCGAGACCTTTTTCTCGTGCGCATAGTCTCGGGGGCATTTTTCTTGATTATTCGGGGTTATTCTTTAATTTACCCGGGATAAATTTTCCACGAGGTGGGTAAAAATCAATTGAGTATTTTCTAACCCTAAGAATTATAATTTTTCTAATTAAAAATTCTCCAGGGCCAACTGTGTACCGTAACTCGGGTATGACGAGAGCATGGGCGATCGAGAGCAATGGTGAGTCTTCATGGCGTCATATTACAACGTAGCGAGACGCCATGGGGGTTATTCGATGTTTTACCGGGTTTTTATTCACTGGGGAGGGGCCACCGTAACACTAAAACACAGAGAATAAACACCAGTACTCACCATTATATTTTTTTCCTCCTCCTGGCAGCTTCTGCACACGGGAGATGTCCTTTTTCGTTCACCGTAACTCTTCTCGACGCGGAAGTGTATTCTCTCGTGGGTGAATCACGACTGACTGCTCGGCACATGGCGCAGTCATGCGGGCAACTTGTTGCCGTCGGTAAGGCCGGGCCATACCGCGAGGGGCATGACAGTAGATCGACTCTATTGGTTTGTGGCACTAGCGCGCGAATAATTTTAAATATTTAAATCCGAAGATTCTAGAGATCGGGAGATTTATCTTAAATGAAGCGGGATTCTTTTAACCAAACGGTAGCTACGTGGGAGGGTGGCTGTTTACCCTCGTCTACGACCGGGAATCAAGTAGTTTATCGCCGGAGTACACTCTCCGGTGAGGAATCAAGAAACATACGAACAAAAATCAATACTAATCCATAAGCCCGGGCGATCCATACGGATAAAGGGGCTAATTTCACCCGTATGGCCTTCCATCCGTACAGAACTGTATAGATCTTGACCCTCACACAACCAAGGGAGCGCAAGCATTTCAACTTGTCCTCTGTATTATCTCCATTAACATAACCAAAAAGGGGTTGTTGAGATACATGGGGTGGCACATTATGTTGGCCCTGATCCTCCATGACCTCGGTCCCTTTAACTATATCTCGTAGACCGTAGCATGTACCATAACCAAAATTTCATTGAACAGAACTATAACTTTAACGAAAATGGAGTGAAAAAGGGGTTTTACCCCGATAATAAATTGACAACTGAGTTTAATAAAAGTAACGAGAGCTGGGTAGAGTCGATTTGGGCAAACACAGAGCTTCTTCCAGGTTTTTCCGGAGCAAGGGGGGAATTTTTCGAGAGCTGGGGCATTACGGGCTTTACATCTGACGAATACCCGGGTTTTATCGAGAGCTGGGGCATTACGGGCTTTACATCTGACGAATACCCGTTTGGGACTCGGTTCTCTCTCTCTCTCTCTCTTGATCTCACTTACCCTCTGCTCTCAACTGATTATTGAAAATGGCGGATTCCCTGGGAATTCCGTCACAAATGTAAATACGTATTTACTTAATTCCGTAATTGCTTCCATCCCTTTATTTCAATTTTATCGTCAATTTTACCATATCATGAACATTATAATTTCATGATAATATCTGCACCGTCCTCTTTACGGCAAATAATGCCGTAAGCAAGCATTGCCGGGTACTGATAATAGTGGAAAACAGTCATTGAATCGTACAGAGAGCAGTGCATCAATAATATCGAGTCAAGATAGCGTACTAGGGGAAGAGCCGTACGATGAAATATATCAATATGAGGAACCACTACTGGAGGTACTTTTAAATCTTGAAAAAAAAACGAAAACGGAGTTTTCTTTTAAAAAAACGCCAAATAACCATTTTGATGCGTATTTGATTATCTTCTGGGCATTTGAAAAAAAAAAACAAATGAAGTAAAAAGCGCCAAGTCAGATATGCTTACGAGAAAAAAATTAGTAGAGGCAGGACCAAGGTACTTGGCGCGGTTGACAAGATGAAGACGACGAGGCTCTCAGTAAGTACTGTTAACATTAAGTTGATCGAATGATGTTCAGCAGTGATTTTGACAATAGAAAAAAACCGCGAAGGGTGCTTTATCATGTGCGCGCGTGTGTGTGTGTGTGTGTGTGTGTCTGTATGTGTGTGTGTGTGTGTGTGTGTGTGTGTGTGTGTGTGTGTGTGTGTGTGTGTGTGTGTGTGTGTGTGTGTGTGTGTGTGTGTGTGTGTGTGTGTGTGTGTGTGTGTGTGTGTGTGTGTGTGTGTGTGTGTGTGTGTGTGTGTGTGTGTGTGTGTGTGTGTGTGTGTGTGTGTGTGTGTGTGTGTGTGTGTGTGTGTGTGTGTGTGTGTGTGTGTGTGTGTGTGTGTGTGTGTCTGCGTGTGTAAACAAAATTTTGGCTCGCGTTTTCTCTTAAACTAATGGTCTGATTCGAGTTTTTTTTTTTTCTATCGATGTGTTTTTATGTAGCTTAGACCTGATTAAATTATGAACATGATCGTCTCAGCAGTTTTTGAGTTATTTCAGTAAAACTTGTGAAAAAATCATAAAAAATGACGTTTTTTTACGAAATCGACGATTTCTGCGCGAAAAACAATGGAATTCAAGTGTTTTTTATTGCAATCGATGCGTCTTTGAGTAACTCAAAATTGAGTGGAATTTGGAAAAAATTGTCTCAGCGGTTATTGAGTTATTTATAAAATGCAATCTTTTGAATGTCAACTAATTATCAATTTTTTATAATTGATATACAAATATACAATTTTTTTTGTTCGATCGATTCAATCACATAATCCCCCCCCCCCCTCCTCTTCGCCACCGACCCAATCGGTCAAATATAGCAATTTTTCAAAAATCATCACATTATTTTTTTTCCTAATTTGAAATTTCGTCAATTCTAAATATTGAAAACATTGGAAATTACAGAAATTGAGTTTTGCAAATGAATGTTTTTCTTCTCTTTCATGATTCTGATTGGGTATTAGGCAAAATTATTTCAGCAGTTGTTTATTTACTTGCATGAATTTCTCAGATTTTATGGTTTTTCGCGTTGAATCTAAACTGAAGAGGGTATTGGTCGGGAAGTTATCGGTTCGAACCGCAAAGGGTCACACCATCACTACTCGTTTTTTTTAGAAATTAGACGGGTAAAGAGCTTTTTTCTAATTTTACCGACACTTGCATAGGAGCCGAATCAATTCAAGAGGTAGAAGAACGGTAAATCCTAAGAACCATTGCGAACATTTTGAAAATAATCCTCGTCATCGTGGAAAAATCGTTTTCATTTGACAATTGCAATATTTCCCAAAAATTTCGATATCAATGAATAAATCTTTCTCATGTTTGATTTAAAAAATGAAAAACGATGAATCAACGAGAAAAATTTAACAGTTATTATTGAACGATGATTCCCTTCAATAATCAGGCAGTCATTGGTAATGTAGGAAACTACCTGAGTGGTATTGAGAACTGGGCAGTGCGTAATCTTGCCGTTTAGCGTTCGAGTGGTTTGTCACAGAGTCGGGGCCTTCTCACGAAAGAGCATCCGCCATCATTCGATAATCAGCTGTGATCAATCCATCTTCGAGGAACGTTTATCAAAGCCGTTTTCCGAATTCCCTTCCAAATCCCCGTTATAATTCTTCCTTCCAGCAGAATTATAACAATCGATAAAAAAAGAGAGGAAATTAGTGTCAGCCCAAGGCGACACTGCGTCTTTTCGTCCTACGGTTTCACATTCTCATAATTATCTACAGGTTCTTGATCATGATCACAAGCAAATCCTGTCCAAATCGTAGAAAAATCCAAGAAAATGGTTAACACTTGAAGTTATAAAATTTGCCTCACGAACTCATGAAATGAGATTGAGAAATATGAGAATAAAAGAAAACAAGTAGGCCATCGCTCCCATGCGGCTAATGTTAAGCATTGGAAGAAATGCGTTACTATTATTATTCTATTATTATATTATGCTTCTCTTTGTTTTTCTACCAATTCTATTGGTAGTCAGCTTTCGGATGGATCTACGATTCATTCTGTTCATACATTGATTGTCTGTATCTCAGGAACTAATCGACATATCGACCTCAAATTTTACACAAAAGTTGAATTCGACAATATCAAGTACTAGTCAAAATTTCAGATCCTCACTCCAACTCCTAGTCGTATTATAGTACGTATGAGCGAGTTTCGAGAATGAAAATAGAAAAACAGCAGTATCTCAAAAACTTTCAATAGGGGGGTATATATATTTTGATTGCGCTAGGTATGAGTTATCGTGACGAACATTTTGAAAAAAAAAAAATCAAATCGATTCAATAGTTTTTGAGATATTGAAGAAAATAGTTTTACACAAAAAGTTGAATATCTCCAAAACTAATGGTCCGATTGCGCCCATATTAAATAGCAACCATTGTTATCATAGGGCCTAAAATCATACCAAGTTTGAAGTTTTTATCTCCAATATTTTTCAAGTTATCATGCGTACAAGGATTTGAGTGAAGAAATAGAAAAAGGGCAATAACTATGTGACTTTTCCATGGTCCGGCTGAATTTTTAATGGAAATCGATAGATATTTTCATGATGAATATTTTGAAAAAAAAAATCGGATCGGTCAAATTGTTCTCGAGATATTGAAGAAAAACGATTTTTCGATAAAGAGTGATATCTCAAGAACTAATCGACGGATCAAGCTGAAACTTGGCCTGACGTTTGACATAACTAATACCAATCATGCATCAAAATTTCAGATTTCTATCGATAACTTTTGTCGTTTTATTATCACAATTTCGGAAAAAAAACGAAAAATTTGCACACTGTTACATACATACACACAGACATTTTCTGAAAACACCATATCTTCGCGTTTCATAACATTCTAGATCATTTCCACACAAAATTAGAGAATGTGAAAATCTGGTGAAAACAAAGCTTCCATCCGGAAGCAAAAATCTACATCAGGACAAAAAATTTGATAGAAAACTGAATTATCATGGAATTTCTAGTTGATTTGTTAACTGTGAATTTTCAATGATGACGATTGGTATTCCATTCACTTCCAGAAACAGAGATTCCTCTTTTCAAATTTTTCTTAGCTTCTCTCCACTTGCAATAATGATGGAGAAACCGGTAAGTTATTGTTGCGACCCGCTCAACGGGTCACACTAATATTGCAACGCATTTATCCATGGGAGCGAGCTTGCGAGCGACCAACAACGCACCACTAGTTATTTTTGTAGTCAACCTACAGAAATGGAGCGTTATTACATTGCTTCCATTACAATGAATAATAATTCCTTGAAATTAGTAAATGAAGATCATAATAATACGTTGTATCCTCATCATGCAGATTCAACGCACAAATATTTAACAGCACCATTGATAGATTATTCCGTAATGTCATTCATTGTTTACAACAACTTATCACAATCTCTGATATTATTAAAAATTTACTCCTCACGGCCATTTAGCGATCACATTAACCAGATATAAATAAAAATGAAAAGCACAAACCCATTTCATTTATCAAGTGCCTACGTTTCGGACACTATATGTGTCCATCTTCAGGGCAATATTTATTGTAATGTCCAACATTAAATTGAAAATACATGTTGTCAAAAATTTCTAAAATGAAATTAGAAATGGTTTAAGAATTAAATTATAAAAACATATTTGCAAAATTTAAAATCGCATTGTTCTGCTGGAAAAGCAGAGATGATTGTTCGGAAAACGCGATCGGGCTACTATTGTCTTAAACCAAAAATAGTGATTCTTTCTGAACCGTGAAAGGAACAATGTTTTTAAATTTCTGATTGTGTGTTAGTGTAGAAGTTATTCCATTTATTTAGACTGACGAACTCGCAAGTTACCAAGTCCCAGGACAGTAACATTAATTCTAAAACTAAAATAAAGTAACACTCTATTTAACTCTCGAAAGTGCTGTAAATACACTCCAGTTTCTGCCGGGTCAACCATATCATTTAACACGTATCGAATAATTAATCTAAGTGAACAAAAATACCAAATACTTAAACATCAAAATAAAATTTGATAGCACGAAAAATTACGAGTGACCTTAATGAAAAACAATTAGTGAAAATTTGGACTATTATATAACGAAAATTCTGAAATGAAGAGAGTTCAGCAGGAATTGGGATTGTCGAAGAATTGATTTGGTATCAGAATAAGAGTGAGTACATAAAGGTCACCAAAAATTATTTTAATAAGATTTCATCCAGGGATAGACACAAAATTTATAGATTAAATTCACTCAGGATTAATTTCTGTAACTGTTGAAACATATATGAAATAAATTAATGAAAAGGGGAAAACTTCTCAGCATTCCAATTCTATTCCTACAAACAACTACTCCATTATATCTCCAGAAACCTAATCCCATTCTGATACCGCAATTCTCATCAGAATATAAGAATATCAAAAGGTAAGAGTAAGAAAAAGCGTCGTCTTAAAAATAAAAATAAAAGAAGTAGCAGGAAGAATTCAACACCTCATTCCTCTACGGATAATTTTTTCCTTAAAGTCACGGAAATTAAAAATATAAAATTTAAAACTTGTCCTCCGACGCTGGACAACGTCTCCGGACATAACATTATTGTTCTGTATAAGAAAGAAAATTTACAAAAATTAAAACCAAAAAACAGATGTATAAACATTTAAAAATTAATAACAAATTTATGAGAATCAAAATTACCTAAATCCCATGAGATGTTAAGGGATAGAGCAGAACAAAATAACCAACAATTGCACATGACACATGAAACAACATGTCACGAGCCTCCTCTAACCTGAAAACATAATGCATGGTCACTAACACTGAGAGCTATACCAGAAGCTACAGAATTTAAGAACTGAATTTATGTTTGTTCGAAAAAGCAAATTTTTTTCAAACAAATTGGAGCAAAATATTTTTAACTGTAAACTAACAATTGTTAAAAGGAATCGAAGAAGGAAAGAATAAAACCTACTGTTGGTTGCAGACGGCTAAGAGAGAAGAGAGTGAGAACAGTAGACATCTGGTGACACTAACTTAAACCAATAGAATATGAACACATAGTTAAATTCAAATTTTTCCATCAGTGGTTGACCAAGCACTATGTTAACAAAAATTGTTTAAATTGACAAACAGATATAAAATATTGCGCATATAAATTTAACAATTGAAACTAAATAAATAAATTAATTAATTAATTATACTAGTGGAAATCAGCAGTGTGCTAAACAAAGTCATAAGTTATTATTATTAAAGTCATGAGTATTATGTATTATTGATCAAGGTTTATGGATTATAGGAAATTACTGTATCGCATACTTCCTTTGCATTCTAATTAATCCATCATACGAGTTTCCCAGATGTTTACAGTCATTTACATAATTTACTGTCCTTCCTTGATGCTTTTTGATGTTAAACATTTCCATAATATTCAATTGAGCTCCTGGATTAGCTGAGCCCAGTATAGTTGAGCGACCAAAATTAAACTTATGATGTCTATTCAGTACATGAGCAGAGAGCCCTTAACGATATTTGACTGGGTCACCTTCACTTCTTGAGTGTTCAACAAGTCTGTCTTTAAAGCACCTAGTGGTCTGTCCGATATATACCATAGGACAATCCTTACAATGGATCTTATAAACAACATTCGACTTCAGGCCAATTGTTACGGGATCTTTAATTGTTTTAAATAGATTCCCTAGCTTATAAGTTATTGTTAAAATTGTTTTCAAACCAAACTTAACACAATAATTCTTCAGGTTGTTAGTCAAATGAGATGGGAATGGTACAAATAAAGTCTTCTTACTTTCAATTACTGGTCTATCATTGCCAACTGGCGTCGACACTTTGATGTTATTATGAATGTTTATGATTCTATCTCTAACTAAGTCATTCACTATCTCAATCGGATAGTCATGGAAGATCAAGATCTTTTTCACTAATAGAAGATTCTCATTGAAGAACCTTTTGTCAGCTACTTCAAACACTCTGTCTACTAAATTTTTCACGACCGCACGTTTTTGGGACATTGGATGTTGTGAGTTGAAATTCAACATCTGACCAGACCAAGTGTCTTTGCGATACCAATTGAAGGAAACTTTATTGTGCTCTCTGAGCACTAAAACGTCAAGAAACGGTAAACAGCCATTAGTCTCTCTCTCAATAGTAAATTGAAGTCTAGGGTGGAAACCATTAAAAACATGAAGAACCGCATCAATTCCATTCTCAGGTACACATATGAATACGTCATCTACATAACGAAAGAAAAAAGGAACTTCATGATATTGATTCCAATCGCTTTCTATTAATTCAATTAAAACTCTCCTTACGGCCAAATAGCGATCACAAAAACCAGTTGATGAATTGGAAATGAATATGAAAGACAATTCATTTCATTAAAAAATGCCAACGTTTCGGACACTATATGTGTCCATCATCAGGGCAATATTTTATTGTTCTGCGAAAAATTAAACAAAAATCTACAAATCAAGTTTACCAATATAACAATCCGGAAAAATTTAAAATAATAAAATAAATAATAGAATTTCATAATTTAACTAAGTTCCATCGAATGTTAAGGGAGCAGAACGAAATTAACCAACAATTACACAAGACAATAAAAATACATGTCATTGGCCTCTTCTAACCTAGAAAATACAATGCATAGATACTAATGATCCAAAACAGATGAAGAAATATTTACAAGAATGAAATTTATGTTTTGAATGAAAGATCATATTATTGTATACCATGAGAAACTAACTAAAGGTTTATTCTATGTGAAACTATTGAAAATGATGATAAAAATATCAAACAAATGTAAATAACATACCGTCGGTTCAAGTGTCAAAAATAGAAGAGAATGAAACACTAGAGCCATCTAGTGAAACCAATAAAGAACTATGAACTAGAAATATCAATTCAATATTTGGATCATTAAATAAATATGCATTATATTGCACATGTTATTCAAAATAATTAACAATATTAAAAATTCCAAAAAAATTAATGAAAATGTCAAGTATATTAAAAAAAAACCAATTAAGAACATAAAGTCAGTCAGTCAGTACATAAATATTAAAAAGACTCTATTTGTGCCTTTCTCTCCTCATTTGATTAACAACATCAAGAACTGTTGTTCTAGGTTTGACCTGAAAGTTGTCTCGACGATTGCTTATAAGTTAGGGAATTTATTTAAAACAACTAAAGATCCAGTTCCAATAAACTTGAAATCAAATGTGGTATATAGGATTCCTTGTGGTAACTGTCCAATGGTGTATATTGGACAAACCACTAAGTTTTTTAAAGATAGACTAGATGAGCACAAAAGAAGTGAAAGAGATCCTAAGAAGTATCGTTCTGGACTGTCAGCTCATGTAGAGAACAGACATCACAATTTTAATTTTGATCGTTCTATCATATTAGGTTCAGCTAATCTTGGGGTTGCGTTAAATATTATGGAAATGTTTAATATAAAAAAACATCAAGGTAGAACGGTTAATTTTGTTAATGACTGTAAAAATCTTAGCAACTCTTATGATGGATTAATTAGAATGCAAAAGAAATTAACGATACAGTAATTTCTATGTATATGGTTAATATTTATGTACTGACTGACTGACTTTATGTTCTTAATTGGTTTTTTTTTTAACATACTTGACATTTTCATTAATTTTTTTGGAATTTTTAATATTGTTAATTATTTTGAATAACATGTGCAATATAATGCATATTTATTTAATGATCCAAATATTGAATTGATATTTCTAGTTCATAGTTCTTTGTTGGTTTCACTAGATGGCTCTAGTGTTTCATTCTCTTCTATTTTTGACAGTTGAACCGACGGTATGTTATTTACATTTGTTTGATATTTTTATCATCATTTTTAATAGTTTCACATAGAATAAACCTTTAGTTAGTTTCTCATGGTATACAATAATATGATCTTTCATTCAAAACATAAATTTCATTCTTGTAAATATTTCTTCATCTGTTTTAGATCATTAGTATCTATGCATTGTATTTTCTAGGTTAGAAGAGGCCAATGACATGTATTTTTATTGTCTTGTGTAATTGTTGGTTAATTTCATTCTGCTCCCTTAACATTCGATGGGACTTAGGTAAATTATGAAATTCTATTATTTATTTTATTATTTTAAATTTTTCCGGATTGTTATATTGGTAAACTTGTTTTGTAGATTTTTGTTTAATTTTTCGCAGAACAATAAAATATTGCCCTGATGATGGACACATATAGTGTCCGAAACGTTGGCATTTTTTAATGAAATGAATTGTCTTTCATATTCATTTCCAATTCATCAACTGGTTTTTGTGATCGCTATTTGGCCGTAAGGAGAGTTTTAATTGAAAAAAGGAACTTCAAAACTAGCCTCTTCAAGTCTAGACATGACAATGTCAGAGCATAATGGGGCCAGAGCTGAACCTACTAGATTCAATAGTTATTTGTGATATTATTGCTAGTCTCTCCTCACTTCACAAATCGCTTCGAGTATTGAAAATCAGCAGGTTATGATTATTTTCGTGATTCTCTCATTATATTTTTCGGAAATATTCACATATTGATTTTGATTGAAAATTTCGAAATATATATTTATTTAATCATTTGGTTTTTTCCATTTTTTTTTCTCAACGTAGACATGCCATCTGATTAATTCAAATTCAATGTATGCGAGCCTCTTCACATCTGCTACTATCAGGTTCAAATGATTCCGCCGTAGATTCTCGATTTTCTCACTCAAATCGATTTTATTTCTCTGTTGCTAAAATGAAGATAAACTATACTATTTTTTTTTAACATCACTGTACTGTATCGCCTTCACAATAGAGATTAGAATGTCTTTTTCTGGTCGTAAAGCGATAAAATTATATTCATTATTTGTAATTACTCATGCATAATCGTGGGAATATTTATTTACCACAATAAAATCCATTGAATTAATCCTTTTATACCTTTATTATTTTCATGAAAATCCTTCATTATTACAGTGGAATTGTTAAACTGTTTATAATAATGAAGGTGAATCAATGATTAATATTACATCATTTTTAAATTGTCAAATGTCGAGAATATCTGAATTTTTTCTCGAATTATTTGTAAACTAAATATATTGAGAAGGAATTCCCACCCGTCCAAAATCCATTCCATCCATTAATTCCATTGTCCTACCCTAAAAATGTGGAAGGCAAATACCCCCCACCCAATTCCAAAACTGTTTCAGGAATGGAATTCCCTTGATTAGTTGTGGTTGAACTAGGTTCAATTGTTGTAGCACACACTTATCATATTCTGCTGGTGGATTGGCACGGGGGCAGGGAGTCACTCCAGGTGCTTTCAATACTGGAAGTAATACTATTAATAATCTCCCGCTTACTACCATTCAATACGTTATTAACGACCTCAGCAAATGTAGAATCTTGCCCAGGTGTGGGAATATAACGGGACACATCATCTCCTATTGTGATCTTGCACTTCATTGATGTGAACACCATGTGTGGACCATCTTTCCTGTCTTTAAAGTCAAATGTCAGTGATGCCTTAGCTAGGATGTTCTCTGCAAAATACCCAGATTCCTTAAAATTTGAGGCCGACGAAATTGACTCAAAAAATACAGTGACAGAATGATAACGTATTACAAGTCGATCTTTCACTTCCCAATAAACGTCAAATTATCCCGATGAATCATTTTCGGAAAAAAAAGTGGTGCGTAGAAGCCTACGCGATAGAAGTGAAACTTCCCGAGCTCATCTCCTAGATCACAAATATTCCTACGAATAAAACTGTTTTTTGATAACAGAATGAATTTCCCTTATTGATTGATTTATTAGGGAGCTAGCTTTATGAAAAAGGACATGTGATATTTTAGCTTCTATGTATAAAACATTATAACGGAAGAAAAGAATAAGTTTTATATCGGGAAAAATGCGCAGTCTCTCCCCCGTATGTGCCTATAGTCGGGTTTGCAGTACGGACCCCGCGCCCCCTTCACCGACCATAGAGTCCATCTAGTGTCCCACCACACGCGTTTCCCCTTCCCTACTCCGAGTCTGTCACGTTTTCGCTTCTCTCCCATGTCTCATTCTACCCCTCAGGCGCTACCCCCTCCCTTTTCCTGTCGCTATTTTTCGTTTCATCCGATACTAAATTTACCCTCCAACGAGCCGTAAAAAGTTTCACTTAAAAAACTTGAAGAGCTTTCTGCATAATGAAGAAAACGTCCTATAAAAAATACCCGTTGAAATTCCTTTCTCAAACGACTTGTTAGCAAAATAATTCGACGTTTATTATGATGGGAAAAGTCAAATTGCTACTCTTTACCACTTCGCTACTGGATTACGTTTTAGATTTTATGGAATGATTTTCTCCTTACCAGTATTGATTTCGATTAGTCCAACAACATTGATTGGCACGACGATTCCATGATCGTAGTTCAATGATTATGATCGTAGTTCACGATTGATGCTATGGAAACAGTTCGATGATTATTCTGATCGAATTATTTCCGAGGACATCAACTTCGAATCCTTATAATTATGGAGTCAAGTGTGTAAAGTATTACCTATTGATTATTATTATTTGATTTGAGTTCAAAAAATAGTTTCGGAAATATTAACGATTAAGTATTAAACCTCACTCTCTACAAGGCAATAACTTCCAATGTTATAGAAAATGTAGAACACCTTTATTCTCGAAATTACAAAGAATATATTTTATTATTTAAATCATTAAAAATATAATATGGATTATTTTTCTTACGGGCTCCCACGACTGCCACCTTAGTAGTGTCCAATGTACAAAACATAACGGAATTGAAAAATATCAAAATTACTTCATTCTTCATAAGAAATCTATGAAATTGCAAGTATCATCGACTGCAATCGATTGCGGAAATATATTTTTCCCAAAAAAAGTGTATGGGTGGGCTGTTTAAAAACTCATTTTAAATATTTGATGGTGTACATAGTCTGATGACGCGAAGTTGCATTTATACGGAACTACTCATTTGAATTTCGGAAACGAACTGTATTATATGTTTAGCATTTTGAATATTTTCACGATTAGCATTTTTCACCAATATCCAAAAATCCTACGGTTGCCTTATTCTTAATAGTTGTCACAAGGATTTTTTTTCCACCTAACAGCCCCCTCGGTCAAACTTTCCAACATTCTTCAATCACACTGGGTCCAGTTATCAGAAACCAAATCGTCATTTGAGTGAATATAAAACAATAACACTAAACATAGCTTTACATAGGTGAAAAAAAGGAAACGTCATTGTGCAAGTATAATATACCAACCACGGGAAATAAATGAGAAGATTTTGTGTACTAAGTAATTATTCTTCAAAACCTCTTTGAACTATACTAATAGATCATCTGGGAATATTGGAAGTTAGATAAAAAGATTTGGACGATAATACCGGTATGAAGAATGAATTTCCAGCAAATATTCAGACCCCTACTGTGATATTTTACAATAAGAACTCATCAACGCATATGAATTTCTTACGCACGGAGCAATACTCATAATTCAGATGTGAGCGATCTTCGATTTGTTCAAAGAATGCAAGTTTGGTAAAACAGTTTTCTGCACAAATACACTTTTATTTGACTAAAACTCTAGCGCGTTTGAAAATTCACAAACTCCATAATTGTCGTTTTTAGTAATACAATACAAGACATTTTTGGTTAAATCACGAAGCAGCTCGGGAATTTCTAATGTGAAGGCTACTAATAAAAATTAATACAGCGCTTCAGATTATAACAAAATGCGCTCCTCATCAGGGCAAAATTAATTCCACTAAAAAAATAAAAAATAAAAAACAAAAAAAAAACTATGGTTGTCTCTAAGTTGAAATCATGACTTGTAAAGCGGTTTTTATTAATTTTTCTTTGCGACCGGGTTCCTCAATAAGTTCTAAGGGCAACCCAACTTAAGGAACTATTTCTCTAAGAGATAGAAGGGTGTGGGGTCCAATACCAGTCACCTCCTCGTGGTGGACCCCGGGTAACGCAAAGTGCTGGTGAAGCGAGATTTAAATCGCTTTACCAGTCATGATTTCAACTTAGAGACAACCATAGTTTTTGTTTTTGTTTTTTATTTTTTATTTTTTTAGTGGAATGAATTTTGCCCTGATGAGGAGTGCATTTAGCACTCGAATTATGAGTATTTTCCTTAAAATTAAAGGTTTAATGGTTAATTTTCATTTGCTTGACATGCCGCATAATGGCCCGAAGAAGGAGAATTTTTGTTATAATGTGAAGGCTACTGAAAAATGCAGAGTCCGGTTTATTGAAAATAAGAAGTAAACCTTCAATATCTATCGAATTATAATTATTCAAATAGTTTTGTTATCCTCTAATCGATTCCGTTTTCTGTTCACTCATGTTATATAAATTTCAACGTATTATGATAACTGGTTTGTATCTTTCACCATACGCTGCAATAATATACAATATTACTTTGTATACGTCAATCTTGTTGCAACTATTGCAATCTATCGGGTTGATTGATGCGTATAAAATCTATACTATAGATTATCATGCGTTAAATTTGCTAATCTACATAAACTCTATACAGACAGATCAGCGTACACTACCTTTTGACATTGTCTAATTTAGCTCTCAGAAAGATTAATATTAGATGGAATGTTATGATCAGATCAACATATTCTTTGGCGTATATTAATTTGTTTAATTTCCTGATTATACTTAGGCAAGACCCGACGGTATTCATTATCTTTCGATTAGGATCACTTGTCTCACTGGAATGAAGATTATTTTGTGCAAATAAAGGACAATACCGCGCAAGTTTATAGAATATGTTATCGTAATTGTAATCTTTTAGAAATGAATTTATTATAGCAACGAAGTTGACAGTATAGAGCGCGTGCTAATACACCAAAAATCTTCCATAATTACTGGAGTTCATGACGTGATTTATAATATTTATATCACATATCGTTCCGATAGATCTTTCATAATGGTACACTTTATGGTACAACGCAACTGCAGAAATTTGCACATTTGATCGTTTGTCTACACAGTATGTTGTTTTTTCGTATTGAAGAATGATAGGGATCTTTTTACCCCCGACGAGCCCGTGAGGAGGGGTATATGTGTGTGACTACACTCAACCTCGCGGCCCTAGGCGTCTATGCGCACATTACTTTGTTGTGGTTTAACCAAAAATAATGTTTCTGTATTTAAAAAAAAGATCAAACTCGAAGGATCCTCCGGACACAGTTACGTGGCCATTAATTATCCTCATTACTCCCAATATTGATTAAAGAAAATGATTTTAACCAATCTAGTGATTAAAACTGAAAATCCCCACTGCAAGATGGAATGAAAAAGCGTTGGCGCTACTGGTCCTTCACTCTCATTCGATGAAATCTTGCGCGGCAAAGTTTAAATTCCGGATAAAAAGGTAGGCGAACACCATCAATTTACTCAACCAAAAAATTATGAATTGAAACACTTTTTTTTTTGAAGCGCAAAACGAAAACAACTAAACATGGAATGGGAATCGGAAATTGAACAACCTTGTCAAAAAAATTGTAAAGGGAATCATTTGAAAAGCAGAAAATGAAAAAAATTGAAAATTAAAAACTCCCGACGGTGACGCTGTGAACTGAATGATGAAAAATTGAGAAAGGAGAAAATAAAAAGATAAAAAATATTAAGAAATAAAAAGAACTTGGACAGCAGAGTCGGGGGGGGGGGGCACATGAAATTATGGAAACATCGGTGTCCCCCCTTACTCTGCTGTCCAAGTTTTTCTTTTCTTAATTTTTTTTATCTTTTTATTTTCTCCTTTTTCAATTTTTCATCATTCAGTTCACAGCGTCACCGTCGGGGGTTTTTCATTTTCGATTATTTATATTTTTTCGTACATTCCCCATCCTCGAACGGATAGGAGGAATAGGGTGGCTGTTTCATCCTAGCTCTTCATTTGTTTTGAATATCTGACAGGCGTCTCGAAATGTTGCACTCTCTGATCGACTGAAATCCGAGTGAAAAATAGTCCAACAAATACCACTTGTGCTTCAAAATTAATCGGATATTTACCGATAGCTTCGTTGCATAGCAACAAATTACCAAATTTCACAGGATAAAAATCCCGAGCGCGGTACATTTGTTGTTATGCAGGGAACCTATCGGAAAAAACGCGATAATTTTGAAGCACTCGTGGTATTACTACTGATAAAAATTATATCCATCTAGAAGCAATTTATTAATTTATTAGCAGGAACCACACCACTACTGAAAATATACAATTATCCACTCGTTAATTTGATTTGAATTGATTGTTT
This sequence comes from Coelinius sp. EB29, assembly GCA_035578325.1. Lineage (NCBI taxonomy): Eukaryota > Metazoa > Arthropoda > Insecta > Hymenoptera > Braconidae > Coelinius > Coelinius sp. EB29. The sequence continues at coordinate 503,998 of JAOZGT010000027.1, read as the reverse complement.
CACTCTCTATCTGGCAGTAGTTGGTCATACGTAAATGCTTTGTTAATTTTATTCGCAGCATCAAGGACTCTCTCTGAAACGGCTTTTTCAATACTGGAAGTAATACTATTAATAATCTCCCGCTTACTACCATTCAATACGTTATTAACGACCTCAGCAAATGTAGAATCTTCCCCAGGTGTGGGAATATAACGGGACACGTAATCTCCTATTGTGATCTTGCACTTCATTGATGTAAACACCATGTGTGGACCATCTTTCCTGTCTTTAAAGTCGAATGTCAGTGATGCCTTAGCTAGGACGTCCTCTGCAAAATGCCCAGATTAAAATTAAAATTTGAGGCCCACGAAATTGATTCAAAAAATACAGTGACAGAATGATAACGTGTTACAAGTCGATCTTTCATTTCCCAATAAACGTCAAATTATCCCGATGAGTCATTTTCGGAAAAAAAACTTGAAGAGTTTTCTACATAACGAAGAAAACGTCCTATAAAAAATACCCGTTGAAATTCCCTTCTCAAACGACTTGTTAGCAAGGTAACACGTCACCACAACACGAACAAAAATAACACAAACAAAAATAACATACAAAAATAACACAAGCAAAAATAGGGTAATTCAAAATTTCATTTTTTCGTGTTCAGGGGTTGGAATTCCCCAGAAAATCCTACCTTTCCCCTACAGCTCACCCCCCCCCCCATTGCAATCAAGGCAGAATATCCTTAAGTTCAAATATATGTTATTATCCCGAGTTATTCATGTTTATGTTTTTTTTGTTTGTGTTATTTTGGTTCGTGTTATTTTTGTTTGTGTTATTTTTGTTTAAGTTATTTTTGTATGTTATTTTTGTTTGTGTTGTGGTGACATGGAACCGTTAGCAAAATAATTCGACGTTTATTATGATGGGAAAAGTCAAATTGCTACTCTTTACCACTCCACTACTGGATTATGTTTTAGATTTTATGGAATAATTTTCTCCTTACCAGCATTGATTTCGATTGGTCCGACAACATTGATTGGTACGACGATTCTAGCACTGACGTTGTAAGCACCTTCGAAGCGCAATTTTTTGAAGTGTATGTCAAGATCAAGAGTCTTCTTTTCAAGGTTAAGATCATTTTTCTTTATCTCAAAACCTGTGACACCATAAATTTTGATATTTCTAGCTGTAGCCCTGAAAGATTCGGAATCAGCTATGTCGAGACCCGCGGGAATCTCCAATGGCTCCACAGGTGGTGCTCCAAACTCTGGCATCCCTTCGAGAAGCTTCTCGCGAAGGGAATTCACGCTTTCTTTCACACATTCATTGAGTTTCGGATTCTTACGGCCGCAAACTTTCACATATGATGCTGGAAATATTTATTATGAATCATTCATTAAATAAGTGGTGAAGGACAGGAGATGATTCCAAAATACATTTTCCAGTTTAATTATTTCCGAATTTCTAAGTTTTAAGTTTATGACACCTATGGTACCACTACTTAGATGGAATCTAACTGTCAGATAGTCAATTGGGAATAAGTTTGTCGTGCGACATGAGATAATTATAATTTTGTCAGTGACATGATCGTTATTTATAGGTGACATTTATGTCATTTTTTCACATCATCCAACTCGAAAGCTCTGGGTAATGCAAAATACAGGTATGAGAAAGAAGAAAAATTTCTCAAGGTTAAAAAGGAAAGTATAGATCTTCTCTATTGATGATTTTAGAATTTATCATCCGGTGAATGATAAAAACAATCGTAATTTTGAATTATTTCTAGAAAAAAATTCCTTACATCCATCGACTTTCGGATTGATTTTAGGAAAATTCCGATGGAATCAATACGATTTCTTTCTAGATTCTAAAAAATTTATCTCTAATTCGTATTTTTTGACCTTGAATTAATAAAAATAGAGAGCGTAGAAGCTACGCGAAAAAAGTGAAACTTCATGGAAGACATTTCCATCAAAGTTATGGTGAACGCGATTTTACCGAAGGCCCGACGAGAGGAGGGAAGGAAAGGGCGCGGAAGGAGGTCCAGGGGGACGGAGTTCCCCCGGGGGGGGGGGCATGGTTGCGCTGTGCGCCAGCGTGTAGCTGTACCCACAGTTTACGTAGTGTATGTCTATGTGCTCCATTTCGCCCTCCCCTCTCTCCTTCGTCGCTCCAAACCGATTCACGGCGCTGCCCCCTCCACGATGGTGTTGGTTACTTCCGTTACATACGGATTCATTAGCACCCAAAGGCGCCTGTGTGTGTGTGTATGTGTGTGTGTGTGTGTGTGTGTGTGTGTGTGTGTGTGTGTGTGTGTGTGTGTGTGTGTGTGTGTGTGTGTGTGTGTGTGTGTGTGTGTGTGTGTGTGTGTGTGTGTGTGTGTGTGTGTGTGTGTGTGTGTGTGTGTGTGTGTGTGTGTGTGTGTGTGTGTGTAATACCGACTAGACATTCCCCCCCCCGGCCATTATTTCCGCCGCGGAACCGCCATCAGGTATTACTTCACGGAGGGAAGATCTAGCCGTAGCTCTTCCTTCAGATAGTCGAAGCCATGGCTTCCTACCTCTTAAGTATCTTTATTCTTTGCTAGTTCTCTTTCTATGCAGCGAAGTTTCTAGAGAACTTCCATCGCAAATAGGCTCGTAACCTCCCAGGCTGCCTATCGATAGCTCTTATCAGAAACTCTGGCTGAATCTTCTGTTCAAGGACAGTCTCCCAAGTACCGCGAAATGTGTTGAAATGGGGGCACCCGAAGAACATATGCTCCACATCTTCATCGACTCCGGGGCGGAACGGGCAAATCCTCACGTTTGAACCGATGGAGATATGCTGGGGACCACCCATGTCCTGAGATCATTTCTGTCTGGTAGTAGTTGATTTCACCATGGTGACGGCTCAGTCGAACAACCCCTGAAGAGTGAGACGATACGTCCACCCACCATTTGTGATAGCATCCCACAGTATTTGCCATTGGCGTATGCTATTTCGACGCTTCTGTATTCTGAGTTCTTCGGGGCCCAATGTTGTTGACCTTTTTCACCGGTAAAGTGCATTTCATTCTTTAACTCATAGCAGCATCCCGATAATGATAGGCAGAATCCCGATAATGACGCATACTGCGTTCTCAGATACTATGTATTAAGCACTGGCGACTTTCAACGCGCTCAGCCGATAGACTGGCGTAATTTTTCTCCGCGGTTCTTGTGTTTGAAGTACATCAGCCCAAATGGGGATTCCATATGTAAGCACAGACGTGACTACTGACGTCAATAATGCTGTCTGTCTCGGTTTCGGACCTCCTCAGTTGAGCATCAGCCGTGATTACGTCGCTCTGACTACCGATGCCTTGGCACCGCCGTGCTCTGCCTGCTGCTTGAAGTTGAGTCGGGTATCAACCATCACTCTCAGATACCGAAGAAATGAGTGAGATGTGATTTCATGTACTCCAACGTGCAGTGTGATAGTTTCCACCTGCTTCCTCCTAGTGATGAATACTGCTTTAGTCCTGTATTCTGCCAACTTCAGGCCAACTGTATCCATCACTGGCTGATCTTCTCGGAGGTAGTATCAAAAGCGAAGTTCATCTCTTGAAGATGCTTTGCGACGGTCACCACTGCCACGTATTCTGCATATGCCACGAGTTTCACTTCCCTTGGCCATACGAACTTCAGCAAGCGATTGTACCATAATGTTCCACAAAAGAAGGCCAAAAACTGAGCCCCGGGGTACACCTCCAGTAACTCTGTACTTTCTTAGACCAGTCTCCGTATCGTATCTGAGAATTCTATCAGTAAAGTAGCTTGTTACCATGCTGCGTATGAATCCTACGACTTTCAATTCGACAAGGGCTCGAAGGCGTTCTTGATGTCAAGTGTTGCACCAGGCACTCCTTTGAACCTCCCTTCCATCTGATACCTGCAATCGCCCCCTTGGCTGTACTGACGACAAGGTCGATCGCATCCAAGGTAGAGCGACCTGTTCGGAAACCATATTGGTTGTCGATGAGTACCAATTCGACTGCTCCTTCGATCCTCTTGTGAACGATACGTATCCAACATGCAGAGCGGATGGTAGGATAATGGTTCCTCCGGTGGCTTCGTCCCTTGAGGGAGAAGTAGTAGTATTTGTTGCTTCCATTTCAGGGAGAAAGGACCCTCTTCAAAGCATGTGCTGACTTCGAAGGACAGCGTAGGCACTGTTTTGATGGCCGTCTTCAATGCGATGTTCGAGATTCCACTCAGGCCGGGAGCTTTCGTATTCCCCACTCTCCTGCAAGCTTCCATCAGTTGATCTTTTATGATTGGTGGAATTTCGTACTGCTCTGTGGGATGATAAAGTTCTACTTGTTGCGGGAACAACGCCGTAACAATTCTCTCCAAGCGTACAGGGCATGTCAGTAATGGCATTGTCTGGCTTCTTAGGTGGGTCATGACCACCTTGTACCGCCGACCCCATCGGTCACCCTTGACACCATCAATTAGGTCACATCAGCATTCTTTCTTACTCTCTCTTTTTGTGCTCTGTCACCAATTCCTCAAAGTTATTTTTTTCCGACCTTACTGTGATGCTTTTCTTTTGCTAAGGCACTCTCTATAGAGGGCAGTGATGCAATCATTCTACCAGTGCACCAATGAGAGCTGGTTCATGCCATGTTTGCGGAGCATGATAGCGTTGCAAACTTTCGTGATTCTCCTCATCGTGTCTTCTACCTTTTCCCCAGCATCTTCACCGCTGACTGGGTTGTTATCCAAGGCAACCTTGGAAGAAGCAGGATCAAATGCGTTTACTCTCCAACCAATTGAATTGGTTTCATTATATGCTCCTGTAGTTTTCTGACCGTGAGCGATTCCTTACCTTGACGAGGTTGCTGCTGGGAGAGGTGAGATCCACAATGGAACTAGTTTCTCCTCTGATAAACATTGGTTGGTCACCACTGTTGAGCAAGGTCACGTCTAGTATAAACATAGCTTCCCGTACTACCCCCCCTCGTGCATTAGTCTCTTTGCTACCTGAGTCAACTGCCCAGAAATTGAAGTCCCTGGCGATTGCCGCGAGAGAGTTCTGCTTCGTATCCTTAATCAATCAATCTAAGATATCCTTGAATTCATCGAGTGAGACGCTGGATGGGGCATAACAGCTGTAGAAATAAATTCCGTCTAGCTTCACTACCACAAAACCGGCCTCTTTGCTATTGATAACACTCTGGAACGGACACTTACCACTGGACCAGAATAGTAGATTATATCACTAGGCCCGATAAGTATTTTTGTGACAAATATATCATAATGGATACATTATGATACATAATTCGCAGGCGCGGATCATGATCCAACTTGTTATAAAAACACTTTTTGGGCCATGTAATATACGCGATTTTATGTCGTTACGAGGCCCAACTAACCGAGTTCTCAACAGGCTTAGTCCCGGTAAGTGCACTTACCAGGACTAGGCCTGAAAAGAACGAGGTTAGGGCGGGCCGAGTGACATAAAACGGCTTTAACGGTGCCATCCGTTTCCCAGAGTTGAATGGCTAGGTAGACACCTTCTTCATGCCTACTACATGTCTACATGGCTTCGAGATCAATGCAAAATGTGGCTTCTATTCGATCTGCTTATGCAGACCATGCGCAACCACCTAGTGGTTGAGGTTGAGCCGGAGTATCTTCATACTCGTTTCTGTTTCACCTTGTGGAGGGCTTCTTTAAAGACAGGGCATCCGCCGCAACTAGCAACGTGGACACAGTTCTTCGTAGTGCCCTTTCCAACGCACAACGTTTCCTTTCAGCACTTTGGACAGGAATTGGACCGATCCACTTCGCTTTTGCACTTAGTGGTGAGATGTCCATAGGGTCAGCACTTGAAACACTTGGTTGGTCTCTCCACTATTCCTATCCTACAGTGCACCCAGTCAATCCTCATCTTGACATGCTCGCCCAGTACGTTCTTCACGATTGTTGCTGCCAATGTCACCGAGGCAGTCTACGCCCCCCCCCCTCCTCATAGGCCTTTCGTAGTGACTTTATGCTTCTCAGAGTGATTCTACACGCTTCTCCCACCGCTTTTTGTAGTGCCTCCAGGATCTCCTCCTCGGTCGTCATTTAATCGAGATGACGAATTTCGAGATTCTCTTGCGGCTCTTTACTAATGACATCGCTCTCGAGAATGCCTGCTATGGCTTATTGAAAACCGTGGCCTTCATCTGTGTTCTCCTCGGTGAGGATGATCAGCAGGTCCTCCGTGGTCGTCCTGCGGATTTTACCGACCGAGGTATGAATCTAATCATCAGGGACATCCTTCTTTATCCGAGTGAGTATCTCAGCGTATTTTCCTTTGTCCGTTAGTCGGATAATCAATGCATTAGTAACTGATTTCCTCGACTTTTTCTACTGTTGGGTTTCTCCTGATGCTGCGTTGTACGCTGCTCCTTCCCTTTCTTACCCATCACTGGCTACCAATCCATTCCTTGGGAAAGCTCATCTGGTTTCTTGATAGGTGGAGTTAGTCTTGTCTCCTTCCTCCTTTCACTCTCCTTGATCTCCGCTCCGGATGATAGCCGCTGTCTCCATTTGGGCTTGCGGAAATCGCGGTTGTTCCCATTCACAGATTTATTATCCCCGTCGGCCTCGGTATCCTGTGTCGTCGTCCCAGTAAGTGTGCGCGCACGCCTCGTTGATGACGTGCCGACAACTAGCGGAACTGAGATAGCAGAGCGTTGATGTGTGACTCGTGTGTCCTCAAGAGTTTTCAGGCTCCTGTGGGTACTACCAATACCGATCACCTTGCTTTTGATTTCCTTGTGGACATTTGGTCTCGGTTGGACATACTCGTGAAGCTCATTGATAAGCCTTTCGAGATAATCCCACGCTTACGTCATTTTCATGTCAGCACTTTCTCTAGTGCTACTTGTTGGGCATGATGCCCACAATTGCCTTCTTAATCATCGTTAGATTTTTTTGTTTATAGTCTCCATTCTGTTCCCACAAGTACCTAGGGAAATAACTGTCCACTCCAGCAGAGCCCCGGTTGCTTCGGTGTGTGTTGGTATATATTAGACTAAATTTTCTGACAACGTTTTCTCCTGAACCAATGATGCGATCAAGGTCATATACAACAAAATGAAAGGGTCTTCACTTAATTTGGTGCAGATTAGGTTCTAGAGTAAATTGATCCAATGAGTCTGCAGTTCTTCCAGGAAATCATGAAATGAAAAAAAAAAAATTCGCTTTTTTCTTCATTTTCGCCTACCTCTACGTGAGAACGTGCTCAACTGGAGAGATAAGAGGGAGGTTAGTATTAGGAAATATGAGAAAAAACAATCCGAAAGTTGTTGCCGGGATTCATTCAAACCCACCACTGCTAACGCCCTCACTATGGGAGTGACCTTGCGAGCGACCAACAATATACGTATAACTACCGCACCACTAGATCATGTTCAATTCATGAATATAATTGATACAGTATTCTGCCCACTGTCACACCACCAAACTGATCCATTCAGAAGCAAATTACAGTAGACTCTCGTTATAAGCACTCTCGTTATAGTCGAATTCTCCGAATTCGCTTCCCCTACTGTCCCATGAGTTCGACTATAACGAGAGTCTACTGTACCAATTTATTAATTATTAGCAACGGCAGACGGAGTTGGGATAGGATCAGGATCCGCGGTGCCGGTTTCTACGCACAAAGTCGTAATATGTGTTGAGTTAGTGTCTAACGGCGGCAGACGGAGTTGGGATAGGAACAGGATCCGCGGTACCGGTTTCTACGCACAAAGTCGTAATATGTGTTTTTTTTTTTCAACACTCGCACTAGGAAGAAAGGCCCTTGCAATAACCAACTCGTTCAGTGTATATTAACACATCATCCCACAACTCGTCTAAAATAGTCGTAAGTACTAATGAAACTAGCTAAAAAAATTTAATCAGTCTGACAGTTTTCTCATGTGACGTCACATGATAGATACCACTTGGCTCCGGTACTCGACCCTCAGGTCCCTCTACCTTCTTAAACTCTGGTTCAGCTGTGTATTTGAACCTTTAGGCCTAGTCTTCACAGTCGACCGATAGAATTGTTTAACACCTTGTTTACACATTCGGGACTGACCCTCACATTCGGCCATTATTCAATAATACACCTATTTACGTTTTGATTGAATAGAAAAAGAATTAGCTTTATGTCAGAAGACTTTTTTTCCTAAAATCCATTTTTCTCGCTTGGTCTATTTTGCTCTACTCTTCCGTAGAAATAAGAGGGATTGAGCACGGAAAAAAATAAATACTTGATTCTAGTATTTTTATATACTCGATTCTAGTATATTCTATCTCAATGATAGACCGAATACTTCACATTAGGTTCCAATTCGGGTGTATAGAGACAGATACAGACGGAAAAAATCCAAAACCTTGGGTAATGTAAAATATTCGGTCTATCATTGAAATAGAATATACTAGAATCGAGTATATAAAAATACTAGAATCAAGTATTTTGGTAATGTGAGTATATAACAACTCCACAGTAAATAAAGTTTAGTTATTAATTTTTGGGTATTTTAGGGTAATTAGTGACGGGAAAAAAGGACTTCAATTGTCGGTCTTGATTCCTGGTAGTCATTGAGTCATAATGATACTCGAAGAATTGTACGCTCTCTGTCAGTGTGATCAATATATTATTGATTTCCTGAGGGACAAGGGGGTAATAAAATCCTCAGCACAATGCCCAAGCTGTGACAGTTTGATGTACACAGATTATAATTTGAAATTATTTAGATGCCAAAAAAGCAGATATATAATTGACGCGCACCGTAAACGGAGGAAAATTAAGTGCAACAGTTCTCTGAGTGTTTATGACGGATCGTGGTTATCGGGGTTCAAGATTAAGTTAAAAAAGTTATTTATTATCATATATTTATATATCCATAACGACACTAAAACTCTCGAATACCTGTCTCAAGAGAGCAATACTAGTGTGACGAAAGTCCGCCGGGTTATTGCCAGTATTGGCGAAGTGTTGGACCGGTGGGTTGCCGACATTGAAAGTGAAAAGATAGGAGGGAGGGGAGTAATTGTCGAGGTTGACGAGTTGTGCTGGGGGAGGAAGAAACTGAGACTAGGTCGTGCGGTCAGTTCTAAGCAATGGGTGCTAGGCTTACGGGAAAGGTTAACAGGGCGATTAGTCGTCGTCGTGTTGCCGAACCGAAGGGCCGAAACACTTATCTTTGAAATTGAAAAACATGTGAAGCGCTACTCGGTCATCCACACGGACTGTTGGGGTGGGTATCTCGCGTTGAGGCTGTGTGAATACCACCATGCACGCGTCAACCATCGATACTACCACATCAACAGAGTCAACCGTGCACACATTCAAGGTGTTGAGAGAGCGTGGAGGGAACTACGGCGACTGGTGCCGAAATATGGTGAAGGAGGAGGAGGAGTTGGATGCAGACTGAGTAAGTTTTCATTCACTTATCATACTCCGAGATCTGATCGGGTTCTAAAGTTTCTTCAAATACTCGAGAATTACTACACTCCCGAATAGCTACATTAGCAATGTTGAATCTAGTCGATTAGTTAATCGTGAAAAATTGTTCTCTCGGGTGAATTGAATTATAGTATGTAAATTTATTTGAATTATCACTGGTAGAATTGAAAAATACTGTTAAAGTTCTCGGAAATTAGGATTAGTATTTTGAATGACGGATCACTTGAGACAAACATGGTAACAATGGTTACCCGCTGCGCGTTTAGAGTGGGGGGGTTACAGTCACCTTGGACACCCGGGTCATGCTGGGATTTAAGGGTTGATCGGCTCTCTCTTTAGTGAAGTCATTTGAAGTATCTAACTTCCGCGAAGTTTAAAATTATGAATTTTTATGATGTTTTATCAGTACTCATCGCCATTTTATTAGTGTTTCATACACTTTTATATTCATTATCGTTTAAAATTTATAATAAGTCCCGTGGAGGGGGACAGAGGAAATTGCAGTTCCTATTCTTCAATTCTGCATTCTCAGGATGTTAGACGAGTTATTGTTGTTGTTAGGTCGTTTCTTCGGGACCTAGCATCGCCACTTCCTCGTAGTGGTCCTGGGTAACGCTAAGAGTGATGCAATTCTGATCGTATTAACGCGTAATTCGTATTAGAGGCTCCAAGGTTATTGTTGTGATTTGGGATATTCCCTACACTGTCTTGACGCTGTTTCGTCTGTTTCACACCGTCTGAACTTGTTAATACATTGAGGAAAATTAAAAAATAAATAAGTTCACTGGAGTTGTTATTCTGTTATATTACCAGTATTTTTTATACTTGGTTCTAGTATATTAGATACTTGATTGAAGTATATAAAAATACTTAATTCTAGTATGTTTATACTAAATTCAAATATTTTTTATACTAAATTCAAGTATATTTATACTTGATTCAAGTATATTTTATACTCGAATCAAGTATATTTAAATACTAGAATCAAGTATTTCAATATACTTGAATTAAGTATTTAATATACTAGAATCAAGTATTAATTTTTTTCCGTGAGTTGAATAGATGAGAACAAAACATTCATTTATTTGTTGTTCAAAAACTGAGACAAGGTAGCAACTAGTCGAGATCAGAACAAGACCGATACGAGAACGAGACCGGACTGAGATGGAACTGAGGCGATATTGAAAATTTGTATATGTATATTCCCCGAGGCCGAGATGAGACACGATTCGAGCATAGGACACCTCCCTGAATACAGCCCTAGGTCAGAGTTGTGATCTGTGAGTGGGTGTGAGTTTCGTTTTCAGAAATTTTCCAAGGACATCAGTCATGAATACTCCGTATAGGTCCGGGTTAAAAATGCCCTCTAACGTTTTGTTCAAAACCTGCTAATTTCCAAGACACCTATTCACGGAATAATCTGCATTGATTTCCCCTACTCATCTCCTGTTTTTCACCACCTCACAATGAAATTCAACTCATAGGCATTATTTTTGATCTTGAGTAATAAATGAATAATTAATTGAATTACTCACGAACTTCAGCAGTGAAAACTGAAACAAACAGCGCAACATTAAAACAGCTTAATAAGAATTTGTCCATTTTGCAAAGTGGAAAAATCATGTTAGAATTTCCTTTCCCCAACTCTCTGGACACAGAACTAAGGATGAACTGAAGGCAATCAAGATAGACAAACGACGTTTTATATAGACAAGTTCATTAGGTGAATAATTATGCGAAGTTCAAGTTTTTACTTAGTTTTTTCACAGCACCATGAAAAAATGTAAGAATTATGACAACTTTTATTACGTATAGTATGTGTGTGTATGTACGTATGGATGTGAGTGGGTATGTAACAAAAATGTTCAACCACATTTTCTCCTAAACCAATGATGTGATAAAGGTCATATATGATACAATCATCATATATGACACAAGCGTCTTCGCGTAATTTAGCGCTGATTAGATTCTCGAGGAAATCGATTCAGTGTTTCTCTAGTTTTCCCAGGAAAACCTAGGAAACAAAGTCTCATGACCAAATGATGCGATCGAGGTCGTATATGACACGATCAAAGCGTTTTCGTATAACTTATACCTGAACAGATTCTTGAGTAAATTAATTCAGTGATTTTCAGGTTTTTTAGGAAAAAGGAATGAAATGAAGATCGCATTTTTTTGCTTTTTTTAAAATTCGCCTCTAATGTGAGAGGATTACCCCTCTAAATATTACAAAATAATAATGTTACACATCAAAATATCACAAAAAAATATTATTACATAAAAATATCACAACGCAAAAATATCATCAGCAAAAAATATAATTAGGCGAAAATATCACACGTCCAAAATATCATGAGATCACAAATACAACACAAATCTCTCGTAAATATTTATTGTATATATATATACAATAGCAGAGAGAATCAAAAAATATATATATTGATTTTCTCAGCGATTGTGTTGTATTTATGCAGTAGATGGCTTAAGAACAGAGCTGGGTAAAATACTATTTGAATTACTATTTCAAATATTTATGCCTATTTGCTATTTTGGAGTTATCAAACGTCATAAATAAAATAGTATTTAAATAGGACGATGAAGAAAAATACTATTTCAAATGGTTGATCAAAATTTTTGGAAGTAATTTAATAATCACCGATTACAGGTGATTCATCGAGATTACGTCATCGCTTGAACTCAATGAAAGTGATAAGGAAACAGGAGAGGGAAATATGGCCAAATAATATATATATATATATATATACATATATAGATCGAGTTGTGACGCGAAAATTTTCCATTTCATTTTCATTTAAATAGTGAAATAAAATAGTAAATACTATTTCATTTTCCATTTCGCTCGAACAGAATAGAATATGAAATACCTATTTGATTTTAATGTCATAAAAACATATAAATAAATACTATTTGGATGACCCAAATAGTCTATTAGAAATAGTTATTTCAAATAGCATTTCATCATGCGGAACTATTTAAAATAGTATTTCTATTCCATTTTCATGAAATAGTGCCCAGCTCTGCTTAAGAAGAATGCAACAATATCCTGTGACCCAAAAGATGTGGAACGCTAAAAAATCTCCCGTCTCTAATGAAAAATGATTACCGTAAGAAGGGCGGCGGAGCTCAATATGTACAAGAAATTTGAAATGAAGAAGTGGCTAGGAGCCGGATAGCTCAATTGGGAGAGCGCCCGATGCATAATCAAATCCCGGTCTGGACTATTTTTTCAGTAAAAATTTCTTGTAAACTGACATCAAGAATCATCCTGGTTCCCCTCCTACCCACTTCAAAATCCTATCCAACAATATCCTGTGACCCAAAAGCTGTGGAACGCTAAAAAATCTCCCGTCTCTAAGAAGAAGAATGTCTTGTGGAACATGATATTTTCGAAGAATGTTTTTTAAAAAATAAATGTGATATTATTCCACGTGATAATTAGCTCAATAATAATATTCAACCATAATATTTTCGCCTTGTATTATTTTTATAAATAATATTTCGAAAATAATATTTCTTTTGATATTTTTAGTTTGTGATATTTAGTGGTGATACCATGTGAGAGCGGGATGAATCAGAAGGGCGAGAGGGAAGCGAATGCAACGGCATCAGAAAAATGAAAGAATTGGAAGGATTCAGAAAAAAAAATAATAGAGCAGAGTCGGGGGGACACCGATTTTTCAATAATTTCATGTGTCCTCCCCGACTCTACTCGCCTATTTTTTTCTGAATTCTTTTAACTTTAGATTGGTCACGCTTAGGGCTGCCCACGAGACGAGACGAGACGAGATTATGGACGGTCTCGTCTCGGTCTCGTCGAAAACTCAAAATTTTGGTATCGTCTCGGTCTCGTACCAGTCTCGTGGACCTCTGTCTCGTCTCGTCTCGGTCTCGTATGAGTCTCGAAGGAACCAGCTAGGTCTCGTCTCGTCTCGCAGGGTCTCGCTCGATTTCAGAATAAAGTTTTCGAAAATTTTAATTGTCACCAATTTTTTATTTTGTCATTCTTTTAAATATTATTTTTAGAATATTTTGCGAGTAATTAACATTTGCTCATAAAATCTTTGCATTTGTCTCCAATTACATAGGAGTAACAGACTACATTCAACGTTAATACATCTATCTATCCCGTTAAAGTTTATGAGTACATCATACTTAGATGATTCCTAGCTCTGCCTTCATATCAGAAGTTACCCATGAGCGTAGGCATAAGACAGCACGAATTGATTCATCATTTAATGAATTCCTCAGTTTAGTCACAACTAATCCAGAGAGAGAGAACAATCTTTCAGCTGGCACTGATGTGGCCATAATGGAAAAAACATCCCTGGTCATTCGTGCTAAAGTAGGATTAGAATGTTGATGATTTTTCCACCACTCCAAGATGTTCTGATGTTTATCAGCTCTGTCCAATGATAAATACTCGTCCAACTCATCAGTCCCACCTCTCGTTGCTGCAGAATCTTTGAAGAGGTAATTGAGATCAATGGTATTGCACTCGTCACTTTGTCTCTTTTGTTTTGTTGAATTATTTAACTCAATTGCCTCAGTCGTTGTCTCTGTTGTAGGCTCAGGAGATTGACAATATTCTTCTTTGTACATTGCTTTGAAAAACTTGATAGAAGACTCTTTCATTTCTTTACCCCAATCAGAAAGAGAAAATGTGGTCACTTTATGACGAGGATCAAGGATTAATGCAGCACAGTACAACCAGTTCGTTTTATGATAATGCTTCAGCATTTTGTCTCGTCCTGCTTGAAAGGCCAATAATAAAATTTCGTCTGCTCTAGATCTATCAGGTTTTGTATCCAGAGAGGAAATGGTCGATTCAATTTTGTCCAATAAGAGGTTGAATGCGACAATCACGAGGGGAAGAGTGACGTATCGTTGGCCTCCAAGGGCAACAGATATTTTTTTAAAATCTCTCAAGAATCGATGTATTTCGAGTAGTAAATACCACTCGTCATCGTTCATTTTGAATTTTGAGACCCTGTCACAGTTCTGCCAAATTAAGTCCAATGCTGGTCTCATTTTCAATGCAACCTCGATCATATTGTCTGTGCTGTTGAATCTCGTAGTTATGTCCAAGATTGGTTTTATATATTTAATTTTTGAAGCACTACAAAAGCCTTTCAAAGTAATCTGCAAATCTTCAGATCGTCGAAGTTTCACGAAGGTGTTTCTTAGCTTAGTAATGGCAGTAGAGGGATTAAGATCTTCACCAGACAAATCATCATCATCAGGAGAATCATCGCTGCCAAAAGAGTCTGCATCCGAGGAACAATCATTCATATCTAGCTCTTCGTCTTCATTGATGATCAACTCGTCATTAAAAAGTTCATTGTCATCTTCATATCGTTCTTCCACCTTGAGTGCTTTAAGAATGTCTTGAACCCCAAGATTCAAAATATGGGCGAAACACCGAAAGTGTTGATTGATTGGATCAAACTTGAATCCATTAGCTTCCATCAATTCGCTAAATTCATGCATAAAAGTGGTGTTAGCTGCCACATTATCCACAGTAATGCCTGCAATTTTTTTTTGGAGATCATAGTCTTCAATGCATTTGAAGAACATCGCAGCAACTGCTTTCCCTGAGTGTGATCCTCGAGCTGGGATAAAATCTAATACTATAGAATGAAGTTGCCAGTCAGATCCAATAAAATGTGCTGTAACACCATAATATGACCGAGAATTGATACTGGTCCAGCCATCAATCGTGAATGAGACTTTTGAAGAATTATCCAATAAGAGTTTTTTTACGTTCTCTTTAATTTTGTTATATTGTTTGATCGTTTTCCGACGTGCTGAGGTGCGCGGAGGCATCTTCACGTTTGGATTCAGCTCATTAAAGAAACTTTGAGTGTCTTCATCATCGAAAAAACTGAAAGGTAATGACTTTCGCACCATCCAATTGATTGTTCTCGCTTCCCAATATTCTGGCGATGATTTTGTCTACAAGAAGACGAGACAATAAAATTACGAAAGAGTCAAGTATGAAAATGGGTACACTTGATGAACTTCAATTGAGTAGTGAAATGGTAAGTCATGATAAATTTCAGTGGACATTTTTATTGATATTTTTATCTGAGAAAGAGTGATTTTAAGGAAGAGTGTCAAGAAACATTTCTCGTTGAAAATTACCTTAGTAACAAAAAATGTCGTTTGACTTTCTCCTCTATTATGATTCAGTCGAGATAATATAATTTAACAACATGCGGAAAAATTAAATTTATTTTGTTTCACCCCTCCACTACTAAATTTGTCATTTTAATCTGTGTTTATTCATTTTTATCGAATGTCAGCTCAAAAACCTACCGCAGAATATATCTCGTCGATTTTCTTTTGTCCAGGTTCAAGATTGAGTGAATCTCCAGCGTTAAACATTGTCTGAAATATTTGTTTGTGGCAGGATCGCAGATGTTTCCTCATACCTGTGGTATTCCCTCCTTTCCTCTTGATCACTTTGTCGACAATATTTTTTCTCTTACATTCAAGACAAATCGCTATTTCCTCGTTATTATGAGTTTCAAAGCGAAAAGAATTCTCAAATTTTGAGTTAACATCGTTCTTAGTAACAACAGGAGAATCAGCTGAGGAAATTTCGGAATCACTTGTTGAATTCGTACTTTCACGTGTTTCGAGGTTAAGTACAGTGTTATTCTCAATTCGTCTCTTTTTGGAAGGAGTAGCACTCATATTCTTAGTCAAAGACATTCCAACAATCCACGAATTCACTCCACAAGACTTATCAACAGAAAAATCAATTTCTCTCATCAATTGATCAATTAATTTGGAGCTGTCATCAATACCCACAGACACTTGGGTTGGTTGCGTAAGTACGGTGGTCTGGGCAAAACTACGATGACATGAGGGCGCCACTTCCGCTCTCTCAGAAATTTAAGCATTCAAATAAACCGTTGAAATTTCGAAACTCCGATAAATCAAAGCCCATAGGCTGTAAGTATCTGGAAAAAAAAAATCCGAGACTCTCGCCGAGACCTCTGTTTGGGTCAGTCTCGTCTCGGTATCGTCTCGAAAATCCTTGGCGTGGTATCGTCTCGGTATCGGTCCCTCAAACGAGACGAGACGAGACGAGGCCGAGACTAGTCTCGGTCTCGTGGGCAGCCCTAGGTCACGCTTTGTGACCTTACGACTTTGGTCGCCTCATGAGCGATTTACTGGCTGTACTATTTAGGCCAAAACGTTGCCGAATTCACTCTACACTGGTCGGGCGCGTTGAGTGAATTTCGGCAACGTCGCAAGACGAGCGATTTCATTTAATATGTGAAAAATCTTCTCAGCTCCTGAAATTAATTATATTACTCCAAGAAAATATGAGTTTAAAAAAATATGATAATATGTTAAAGGTTCCAATTGACAAATACCAATTTTTGTAGAATTTTCCGCTTAAACAGTCAGCAGAAAAAAAATAAAAACGGCGCGACGCGGCGAATAACTCATAGGGTGACCAATCTAGGGTTAATTGTTTTATTTTCTTTTTTTTCAATCTTCCATCGTTCAGTTTACAATGAAGCCGTCGGGGGTTTTTGATTCTTAATTGTTTTGTCTCAATATTTCATAATTCTATCCTTTTCCAATTTTTTAAAGTATTTCATCCGAAATTCCATCATTCAGTTTACTATTCCACCGTCGGAATTTTTAATTTTCAATGTTTTCTAATCAATAATTTATAAATTGTTGAAAAAATTGGTATTCTCCAACATTTAGGTTGCTGGAAGGAATTATCATCAATTTGAACTTTGCCGCGCTATATTTCAATGAAAGTGGAGCACCGGTAACGATAACGCCTTTTCATTTCATCTTGCAGTGGGGATTTTCAGTATTATTCACTGAATCTGTTCAAATCATTTTCTTTAATCAATATTGTGAGTAATGAGGATAATTAGTGGCCACGTAAGTGTGTCCAGTAGAATCCTTGGAGTTTTATTATTATATTTTTAATACAGAAAGATTATTTTTGGTGAATTCATAACAAAGTTATGTGGGTACAGATGCCTAGGGACGCAAGATTGAGTATAGTCAAACCCATATATCTCATCTCTCAAGCTTGTCGAGGGTAACAAGCCGGGACCCTAACGGATGGCGCTGAGAGCAGTCCGAGAGCTCGGATTTGTCCTCGGTCCGAGACCGATTGAGGTGAATCCGAAAGCTGAGATGGCGTGGCGCCTTCCAAGGCATATTTTTTACCAAACGTGAATCTGCGAATTATTATTTCGATAATTAATCAATTTACAGTAGAGTTTCCTTAATTCTCTGCTTCCATAATTCTCTCATTCTTCTCCTCTTGGCCCATTCTCCCTCAAAAAATTTCTCCCACTTCTCCTATCATCGTTCATCCTTGTTTACGACGTCATGCGCGTACGAATGCGCAGTGTCACACAAATGAAACGGTTGACAGTTGTAGGTTGTATTCTTTTTCCCTCCACTACTACAATTCCTCCTACCCACTACCTACCTTCCCTCTCCAAAGCTGCCCAGAGCGACGGAGTGGGATCGATTCCTTACTTCTCTTTTCCACGAAATTCGCTCAAGGACACGTCCCGAGTCGGGATAATTAAGGAAACACTACTGTATACATCATTTGTTGGAAATATATTATTTTTCAACATAATTCATACTCCATCGAACCAGCTCTTGACCGAGAGCAAATCCGAGAGTCCATTATTTTAACGAATAAACTATTTGTTAATCATTTTTTTATTAATTTAAGGTTATTGCAACATAACAGGGGAGAAAAGGGAGGGAAGCAATGACAAATGAGAGGTCTAGAGCTCTCCCTAGCGGCGTCGGATGGCCTCTCGGACAAGCTCTCAAACTGGCTTTTGACCGAGAGCGAATCCGAGAATGTTTAATTGTCTTGAATAAATTTTGTGAGAGGCCATCCATTACATGGATATTAAATGGATATATCCATTTCGACACTCCCAATATGTATAACTTTTAGATAGCATTTTCAAGTCTGTCGTAATGATTCACAAAATCGAAATCGTTCAGGCGTTGACAAGTACGATACCTTTTAGACAGCAAACAATAGATGACTTGTCGGTATCTAGGTGAACTCTGCTGAAAAGATGTGATAGAATTTGTTATCCTCCAGATGTCGAAAAAGTGATAGGAGTTGCAAAGATATCTAAAAGTCATCTTTTCTTGGTCGGTCGGAAGCTTATTGCAGAATTGACGCCTTATTAATAACCGAAGAATGATATCTAACCGAAAGAGCCATATATAATTGATCAAATTCGGTCATCTTCGGAAGATCAACCGGCATGTTCAAAACAATATCGTGAAAATGATGTATTCTAGATAACTTTTTTGTTGATATCCCAAGAAATAAGTTATCTCATCGTTGACTTTTCGGGCTCGTCCAAACAAGATGAAGATAAATTTCAGATGATTTTTCGACAAGTATGAAACATAGGATACTGCCGTATCATAATGAGGCCTCTATCATAATAGAGATTTATCGACCGAGCTACTACATTGTGCAGCACAAGCGTAGTTAACAACTAACAAAGTGTCTACAAGGAACAGTTTGCCTTTACTATTCGTAAAAGGATTGAATTGAATTAATTAAAAACTGTGACCTTGAATTAATAACTTATGAAATTCGAAATTTAATTTACAAACCAATAATGATTTAACAATTTCAACACCTAAATCCGGAACGACAATTGACACAGTATTCGCACGATACTTGGATCAGCTTCGTTCGGCAGTTTATGTATCTCATTAAGTTATCACAAATCAATTGTATCATTTTTGACGTATGAATAGCAGGGTAATAAATAAACGATGAATCAAATTTGGAGAAAAATTTTGATGAATGAATATTTCTACAATTTCCATTTCTTTACTATCTGTATTGTCAACAAGTACTCTGAAGTTTCATTTCTGTCGCGCCATCGCGCGTAGCTTGTGTGCACACATTTTTTTATGACCACAAGACGGATGGATCATTCAAAAAACACAGTAAAAACTAATAATTCTCTACTAAAAATGAAATTTGGGAAGTAATATAATCAGTCAATGATTTTCCCTTCGAAATCAGGTAGCAATTCATCAAAAGTAAATCGCTTGGTGATGATGTTGGCCACATTAATGATTTTTTTGGCAACACCTCGCTCAAGACCACTGCTTATGCTAGCGATTATCTCTGGTTTACTAGAGTTCAATACATTGTTGATGGCCTCAGAGAAGGTCTGATCTTGTCCTGGTCGTGGGATGAAGTATGATACGTAATCACGAATTATAATTTTGCAGGTTGTGGAGGTGAAGAAGAGGTACTGTTTGCCTCTATACTGGATGAATTTGAATTTCAGGACAAGCTTGGAGGTGACGTCGTCTGTTATGAGAACATTCAATGATCAGTGAAAATTTGTTTTGGATTCATGTTTTATTACTTATGACAATCAAAAGAGATTGTACGAATAATGAATTTAATTAAATCATAATTCAGATGATTAGTGCTTAGATGGTAATCTTACCTGCATCAATTTGAATCGGACCTGAAGCAGTAATTGGGACAAGAATCCTGGCCATAATGTCATAGTCACTCTGAAACTTGAGGTTATCGAAATGAACGTCAATTTCCAAAGACATAGCTCTCAAATCAACATTGACTCTCGTCAGCTGAAATTCAGATACACCAAAGACTTTGGTGTTACGAGTATGTGCTTTGAAAGCCTGAGAATTAGCGATTGTCAAATCTTCATCGACGACCAAAGGTTCCAATGAGGGTACTTGGAGTTCTGTAATGCCAGTACGAAGCTTATCTCGGAGGCCTTCGATACTGGTCTTTACACAGTTGCTGAGATTTGGATCTCTTCGACCGCATACCTTCATATAAGACGCTGATAAGAACAAAATTATTGATAATTGATACTAACCGTTTCTGTAATGAAGTAGTGGAACCGATTATTTCAAAAAATCTAGAAAACTAATGGGTATCAAGCAAAAAAATGAAAGGACTTTTTCGTTAGAAAGTTCAATCCTATGAAATTTTTCTTCAAGCCCAAGGATCAGTTCTCGAGGAATTTTCCGAACAATCCGTATGATTTTATTGTGGCTCGAAAAAGAATTCAAGTGTCATTTTCCATAACTGATAATTTTGGAAATACCTTTGCAACTGATGCATTCATCCAAAAATATCAGAAGACCTGTTTTTCTAAAAATTGTATCCCCGACAAGAAAAAACTCTTTTGACATTTTCTCCTAAACCCACTATTTCCGACGATAACTAACTGATAAATTTAAAAAATAATTTTCTCCCTAACTCTCTTACTTATCCTCAATAATTTTGATAGCCAATACTTACGAACTTGAGCAGAGCATGTAGCAACAAACACAGCGATGCAAAAAACCACTGAGAATGCTTTAGTCATGGTGACTATATATTCCCCTGAATTTTTAAAACAAGAGCTGTGTATCAAGTGGATAGCTAAGTGACTGCAGGAGTCCCAATGTCTTCTTATATATCCTCCCAAAAAATAAAACCTGAACCAGGAAAAAAAATGCCTCACGTCAAAGTGGTCCACCTTAGCCATCATTTTATCATAAAAATACGTTTAGCATTCCCCATCATTTATCAAGCACAAAATTCCAAGAATCTTTTTATGACAGGAAGTCTCATGCTACGAAAAAAAAAAACTAAAAAATCCAGAAGGACAAGAGGCAATTCCACTCGTTTTATATGAACGGAAGTATACATTAAAACCAAGATTCCATAAATGGTCAAATACTAGTTTCATTCAAATTTGAATATATTCTTCATCAATTAAAAAAAAAATAAGAGACGAAATTTTGATTGAAATTCTAGTAGTAAAATCCTTAGATCTAGATATATGTAAAGTACACCATGTAATGTAATGATATATTTACGTGTCAGTTGAAAAATATACACTAATGACACGTGATTACAAATATTCACCCGTTCAGCAATAATGTGTTAGTGAACTCCAGTGAGTGCTAAACGCTAGTATTACAGCAATGCATTATATACTTTCGCTCGTACCTAATTTATCACAAATTTTTATTTAACAAATCGTAAAACGTAATTTTTCATTGAAAAATTAATTTTCAATGTGAGGAACATTTTCATAATAAAATCATTATCACATCATTGAGAGATTGTTCGAATGGAGGATTCTTCCAATGATTCTGAAGCGAATCGACGAGAATACCTAGAGTAAGCAGTACAACGCGGATGAAAGTAACAATTTATGATAAATTGATACCTGATGAAGTAAAAAATAGGGATAGAGAAGAAAAGAAAGGTGGAAAATTCACTCCCATTCTCTCACACATTTTATATATCCATATCGACACGGGTTTATAACTCAGTGTATTTACCTTTTCGACCAATTGCCGTCAAGTAGCACGAGGTAATCGACTTCTGCAACCACTAGTTGCAATTGATCTTTTCCGAAAACGTATATTCAATGGTCTCTTAGCTCAAACGTTTCTATTCCATCGTGTCGAACGGATTGCTATCATGATCATCGATTTATTATTGTACGTTGTAAATTTCTGAAATTATTCATTTTAACAAATTGGATTGAATTTCAACACAATTGTTTCTTTTGCGCATTAAATTCGTAATTGATTCATCGACATTTTCTGCCATTTATAATTCAATCTCCAATTGACCTCGAGTATTATTCGTCGGTGCTTCAGGGACTATCGTCGAGACGTGTCATTCAATTGAAATGCTGAGGGTCAAATGAATTCCAACAATAAACGCGCGGACACGCACACATACACACACTGTGAAATTCAATGAATGAATCGTCGTCGTGACGCCGGGAGAAAGTCATACATGCCCTCGTTTTACGAGTAATTATTCTTCCCGATTGTCCATCTCAGTGCATTACCGCGTGATATATTCTGAGTTATTTCCAGAAAATTCATAATACTGATTTAACATAAATTATTCAATCAAATGTGATGTTCTTCGCCACGTTCAATGCTAATTACATTGGAAAATAATTGTGGATAGATTACTAATGTTTCTTACGATGGTTTTTTCCAGTGATTGATTATTATTTCTTGTTTGTTTCTAGTTGTCTTACGGCGTTAGCAAGCTCCACAATCGCGGCATTACGTCAGTATTTAATTCTAAATAATGGATTCGGTGATGAAGTGAAGAACATAAGTCGTTTTACAGAGTTAAATATCCTTAGCATGAGGATTGGAAAAATTTGTCATTTTTTATTTTTTTTTTGAAAGTTCCAAGGACTTGAAAAACGGTTTTTTGATATTTTTCAATATATTAAATCGTTTCGAAGATATTCCTGAAATCTCAATTAAATTTTCAGTTGAACGTTGAATTAGTCGAAAGTCAAATATTTGTTACTTATATCTTTATCTTTGAAAGCCATAATTCTTAAACAAAATGCCAAAAGACATTTCTTGTAGCGAATTTCGTATTCTACAAAAAAAAAGCCCTCTGACCGTTTCCTTAATAAACCTAGTAGATTCAGAAATATCTTCAAGATAATCCCTTTTCCCAACTTCATTGCCGAATTTCCTGCTAAAAATAATCATTATTATTAATTAGTCAATGAACTTAATTAATTCTCATAACTTTGTAGCTCCGTACATAAAAGCATGTAAGCGATACGATCCAGATATAAACAATTGCATTATGGATACAATTGAAAATTTGCGGGAGAAATTGGCTGAGGGAATACCTGAACTCGAAACCCCAGCAATCGAACCACTGACCTTGAAGCAAATTCGTCTGCTACGTGGACCTCAAGGTGCCCGATTGGATGTTAATCTTACCAATATTCAGGTAATAAATTATTTCATCTATATTCTAGCCTTTTCTTTCCTCTCCAAACTTCCCTCCAACATTTGAATCATCAACCTGTTATTCTTCCATTTGGAATTTTTTGATCAAATGTTTTTTTTGTTCATTTGATTTATTTGTTTTTTTGTTGGTGGGTCGATTGGTTGAGTCATTCTCTGATTGGTGAATTCAGGTACGAGGCCCATCGGCATTCAAAGTGCGTGATTTGCAGGCTAACACTGAGGATGTTGAGTTTACGTTCACAGTGAGTTTCGATGTACTGCGATTCAGTGGAAAATATCGGATTGACGCAAAACTTCTTTTGTTGAGACTGGCTGGTAGTGGTGATCTCACGGGAAATTTCAGTGAGTTCAATGACATCTCGGTCAATATATTTCCCCCTTTCATGCCTCATCAGTATCAAATGTTTTCTACTAATCAATTTCATCATAAAATCCACAAATCATAATTTTTTTTAAGTATTTGGAGATTTTGATAAAGAACACAGAAAATTGTTCATATCTGGAACAATCAACGTCAAATTGTTAATGTCTGGATCTTAAGCAATTCATTCCCATAGTTATTACCCCCTTAAATACCGATAATTAATTCTCCATTGAAGAATACTCAATTGTACGTTCAAATGTTGTAATGCCAACTGATTCATTAATTTTCAGCTGGTTACGAGTCCGACGTAATTCTTCGAGCCAATAAAGTCATGAGAGATGGTAATGTCTATCTAAACTTTGATAAAATGCAGCTGGGTATAAAGATTGGCAAAGCCCACATATATCTCAACAACCTATTCGGTGGCGACCCAATATTAGGTAAGAATTTCCACATTCCTTCAATCAATTAAAAAAAAGGCATTGGAATTTAGATGTTGAACTCTCGTCCCATAACTTTCACAATTAATACACTTACAATTAGCCTGAAAATTTCGATATTTTACCTTTGTGATTAACAAGATTAAACTATGACCTCTGTTCATCGAAAGACAAATGATATTTACAAACGAAGCGATATCAAATAATTGCTTGAGGATCTTAGCATAGCACTTGCGAACTTCTTAAAAATAGTAATTCATGATATTTGCATCGTAAATCTTATACCTAACATTAATATTCATTTTGTGAAAAACAAATCAGTAACAGAGTCATACGATTAATTAATCAATGAAATAATACTAATAATTTAGTAGTAAAATAGTAAAACTGAACAGAAAGATTCAATTTTTCTTTTCTCTCATATTTAATTATTCCATCAACTCGTGATTGTTCTGAAAAATGTCAGGAGACATTGTTTCTTGGAAATTGTGTGATGGATTTTTCATGTCCTGCCCTTTCTTTTTGCTCGAATTTTCATGGATAAGAAACATTTGGAAACTGACTTATTACGGTTTACCAATACTACCGAATCACCGAATGCTAACAACAACAATTATAATTAGTAATTAAAACGAGATGCACAACTATTTCAGGACCAGCGAGTAATCAAGTGCTCAACGCAAACAGTAATTTGTTCATCGATGAGTTGCGGCCAGTTTTAGAAGAAGCTCTCTCCGATTTATTCACCGAAGTAGCCAACAAGGTCACTAGATCTTTCACATACAACGAATTGTTTCCTCTTAATTGAATTCCCGTCCAATCGATTATACAATTGCTTAATTAATTAATTACGATTTCGTTATTTTAAATTTTGCCTCTTCTCTTCTTTTATCATCAAAAATTCATGAAATTGTTTCAAGGCAGAATTTCAGCTTTGGTGAGTGCTCCAAATGCTCTGGCGGCTAGTGCTTTGGCTATCGATGTAGCTGTCTCTTCAATTATCGGATTTATTATGTCGAGAACGAGGCGAGGACTTCCATTGAAGAAAGCTTCAGCTGCACCAGCTGCTGCTCTTTGTGAGGACTGAGCTTGCAACTTAATATTTCCATTGCCAACACGAATTTTCGTTATTAGTTTGTGTACTTGAATCCTCTGTATTCCATTCTTATCAATTACTTCACGTCCTTGAGCTTGAACTCGTACTTGAGTATTTGCTGGAGTGAAAAAAGCAATCAAAAATTAGTTATTTAGAGTATTCAATTGATTATTATCAATAATATCATTAATAATATTGTTAAGAGGCCTCGGGAGTAAAAAAAAACTTTGCTCCACGAATTCTCTGCAAAGAGAGCATGGAAAATTATAAAACGTGCTTTAAAAAATTCGTTCATTTTTTACTCACAGGACGAAACGAGATGAGGATGCCTGGAAGAGGATAACTAATTTTTTTTCACATTTAAACATACGAGGTGATTGACAGATCCTCGGCCGCCATCTTGCTTGGATTCCCTTTCTCTTCACTCCAAGATGGCGGCCCGAGGACCTGTCAACCACTTCCTATGTTTGGACATGAAAAAAAATTATTTATCCTGTTCCGGGCATCATCATCTTGTTCCATCCTGTGAATGAAAAATGAACAAATTTTTTAAAGTATATTTTATGATTTTCCATGCTCTCTTGGGGGAGAATTCGTGGAGCAAAAGTTTTCTCCAAATTTCATTAATTTTTTTTACTCCCGAGGCCTGTTAAGGATGTCATGGGGACCTTGAAAAATATGTTTCTTCATTGTTTGCCAAAAAATTTCTTTTTTTTCCCCTTATAGTATTGGATACGTAGCATCCAATGGAATTAGTGAAAATTTCCGAATTTCATAGTTCATAAATATCGAAATATTGAATCAATAAAATGAGCCTTATGCACGGGCTCTAACGGAATTTTGGGTTAAATAGACATTTCATCTCTCTAGGAGATATGAACGAAATTGAAAAAATTTGGAGATATAGGGAATGATGTGCTAAATGCGATGTTGGCGGAAAAAAGGGTACAGAGGTAAATAAGAAAGATATTCCAACCCCTCGCTTCCGTTCGATTCAATGCTTTTTCGATGTTCGTCGCATTTTCCGTATTTATTTTCTCGAAATCTAATTCCGGTTGCTAAGTTGAAATTTCATCAGATATGTTTCTCTACTAATAGAAAGAAAAAAAAAAAATTTCTAAATTTTTTCATCAAACATCCATGACTTCCTTAAAGATTTTTTTTTTTTTGTTGAATTCAGTTTTTATAAATCTCTGAATCTAATAGAGATGGCGAAATTGTTATGATGATCTTTTTTTTGTAGTTGTCAGTTTTCTCCGCAAAAAAAGGTTTATCTACAAAAATGTCGTCATCTTCATATATATTCGGAGATATTCAACAAAAAACAAGCTCTAACTGACACTACATCTATCTCATTTTTTCTCTCCAGAATGAAGAATAAGTAGTTCTCAGCATATGCTTCATTTAAGAAAAAACTTACTGAAATTCCCTCTGAATGCTCCATTTCCATTAAGAGTGAGCAGTAAAAGAGTTCCCTTGACGTCATAGTTCCCCATCACATGAATGTGAGGAAATTGAGCTTTAAGGGCAACAGCCAAATCAGTGGGCTGTGCATGTAACTCATCAATTGTGTAATCTGTTCCTCCATGTACTCTGACATTGGTCAAATTGGCTTTGACCTTGATTGCGTCCAAATTACGATCTACTACAAGGGAAGGTAAAACGAGTGGATTCATCGGCGGTATTTTAAGGGATGGAATTCCCTTGATTAGTTGCGGTTGAACTAGGTTCAATTGTTGTAGCACACACTTGTCATATTCTGCTGGTGGATTGGCACGGGGGCAGGGAGTCACTCCAGGTGCTAAACAATGAATTTAATTTATTTTTATTTTTTGGCTCATTGAGTTAATTGATGTCAGTGATCTATGATATTCCTTTCCACGCTGGATCGTTTTATTGGAAAGTCTGCTCCCATAGACAGTGATTGAGAACGTGTTTGATACAATATTTTCTTTAATAGTTTTCATTCAATAAAAATCTCTATACTCGAATGATTTAATTCAATTATGAAAGAACAAAAACAATTTTTAAGGATTCTAAATTTGGTGAAGTAAACTTTTAATTGAATTATCTCAGGAGAACTTTTTTGTAAGGAATTTAATTTTCTACAAGAAATGTCGTTTGATATTTTTTTCTAAGATCACTTTTATTTAGATGAAAACACAATGGAGAAAAGGAGAATTTCAATTGTGGTTTATCACTTGACAATTTAATTAATGCGACGATGGAGAAAGGCAATTTTTTATTTTTATTTTTTATTTACTTACGCAATTCTCCGGAGGTTATTCCACTCCACACGAATAATACAAAAAAAGCAAGATGATAAATCATTCTAAACTGACGAATCATTAGAAAAAAATTTATGTTAAACATGTGACTAATTATTGATTTCAATTAATTTTGATTCACTGATATTTGCACAGAGGAGAGGAAATAATAGCAATTACCAATGTGCTGGTTTCATTGAAAATGTGAACGTCGTTCAATTGACTCGTGTATATATAAAGTAAACGTTAACTTTCTCCGTTCCAAGTTGTGTTTGAATATGTGCTTTTACCCCACCTCCTTTTTTTCTTTAAACCTACAGACGTAATAGTGAATTTATCACGGTAGAATGTTCGGCTTTCAAACTCAGTCATGGCCGTACAAAGACCTGTCACCAAGGTGGAAACAAAATACACGAATACACGCGAATACTACGAACGAATACTTTCTTGCATTGTTATTGGTGTCATCGCGTGGATGTCATTGACGATGGACTAATGGATATTCCTGTCGTATGGTCTTCGACAATCATATGCAGAGATATGAATCTTTTCAAGATGTTTGTCCTTCAAATTGAAAAAATTACTCTTTGTGGATAGGATGAAACGGAGCTATCTTAGTTTCATTCCAGTAGTGAAGTGGTAGAGGTAATTAACAAGTCGACTTAAACCGTCTTTGATTTTTCGAGGAATATCTTTGAATCTAAGAGAGATAGCGAAATTTTTATGGAAACCTTTTTGGTAGATCTCATTTTGCTCTACAAAAAATGTCTCTATAAAAATGTCGCTATCTCTCTCAGATTCAAAGATATTCCTCGAGATTTTTGCTAGGGCGTCAACCGCCTCTTAGTCGCCGTGAAACTCGCAATCGAAAGTAGTCAGGTGAATCGCATACAATAAGAGTGTATTTGCGTCAGTATCATTTACTCGAATTTTCTTTTTTTTCTTTTTTTTTTTGTCCAATGCGATTGACATAAACACAATTGATAGGCGCATTATATTTCGCGTCTTAGCACAAGTCCAGATTTGAGAGAAAAAAAAAAAATATTATTTTTGTGTACCAAGAAATTCTTAAATGCCAGATTCGGAGTCTGAGATAAATCACGAATTTTCAATTACGTAAATGAGTTTGATACGAGTTTTGATGGAATGAATATTCATTGTTTTTACACATTTTAAGAAATGATTCAATATTAAATCTCTTTACATAAAGAATCAAGAGAGTTCAATGCTATATGATTCAACAAAAAGAAAAAAAAATTTGAATGAATGTTTTCCTCAAATCAAGAACCATTCTAATCCCTCTGGTTCGACATTGAAAGTTGTGAGTGGCGTTATTGAGAAACAAGACAATTTCCATCTATATTACATAAAAAGACAGTGATTCTCAAGATATAATAAAAATAAATATCATTGAATGAAGCCGCAATGACTTGTCTCGTTTGATTCAATCAATGTAACCACTCAAAATCTTCAATCGCGTAAAGTTTTCAATCGAGAAAAAATTATTTCTAACGACTTGGAAATTTCTCTCTATTATCATATCCTGTCATAATAAACTCGTCTCGTTCGATGCCATAATGGCTTTGATGTCTTCTTACATAATTAACTTCCCGAGTAGGGAAATTATTGTAATCACCCCGAAAAACGAAAATTAATTTTTCAACATATCTTCACGTTTCGAGGTCTCCACAATCGTTTTGGACCATTTTCAAACAAACGTCTGTGTGTATGTATGTGTGTGTGTGCGCGCGTATCTATGTTCGCTGTATGTGGCGAAATTTTTCGTTAACGATTTCTCGCGAACAAATAGCTGGATTTGATTTTTTTTTTTCAATCGATGCATCTTCATGCAATTCAGCCCTGATTAGATTTTGGATGAAATCGATCCAATAGTTTTTCTAATTTTCGCGAAAAACAGAAAAAACAGAACTCCTGAAAATGTTAGTCACTGATTTTTCATGAGCAAATGTTTCGATTACCATTTTATCACAATTTTTTCATTTCTTCATAACGGATCTCATCGAATTATTGACGCGAGTAACCAAACCGGGAAGTTTTTTGTGTTGCCCGATCGGGTCACACACACCATGGGAGCGAGCTTGTAAGCGACCAACAACGCTCACCTAGTTATTACACTTGGTCTGGTAGTCTTCCATATTTTGTATAAAAAAAGCAATCACTTGCGGTGCACTGCAAACCAGCCAACAAGGAGAATGACTTCCGGTGCATAAATACTTTGAGTTGATTATTTAGATGAAGATTATTTATTCAGTACAAATAGAAAAATCAAGAATACACACTTCAATTTCCTCATTAATCTTGATGAGAAGAAAATTTTATCAACCTATATAATATGTATTCGAATAAATAAATAAATAATTTGAGGCTGATCCATGAAATCACTGTGGCAATTCCTTATACAATTGATAAATAATAGAATCTGAAGTTTTATCACTTAATGTCTTAGTAGCCAGATCATCAGCGAACATAGCTGCAACAGCCTCAGCGGCCACTAAGCCTGCAAAGGAAATCCGCCATGATATAATGAAATAATAAAATAGTTTTTTAATATTATTTACCGTAAGAAGAAGGGTGGAGATATCATGAAATAACATGAAATAACATGAAATAATGTTCATGAAATAATAAAATTGACGATAAAATTGAAATATAGTGATGAAAGTAATTACGTAGTTAAGTAATTAAGTATTTACATATTCCAAAATAATAAAATAATAATAATAATAATAATAATTCTTTCCGTAATGATTCTTTGAAATTGAAAAATGGAATATCATAATCACATATTTCATCATCTCAAGTTATCTCGTAAAGTCCACCATGACATCATAATAGTTTACATAACTTACGTACGACGTGTGAACGACACAAATAAATACATACCGTAGTATATGATCAGTACAATTTAACAACGACAATGATAAAATGAGATACATAATTTCGGTATCACCTTTAGGTTCAAAAATATTTATCAAAAAGTCTCCTCAAAATTGAATTGACAAAATCATATCATAAATGTACCTTGCTTTAAGATTTCCTCAACAGACTCTTTCTCATCCATGCCCTCAAGCTCAACATTCTTGTCAGCTGCTTCAAACTTTGCTCTGGCGGCTCTCACAATCATGGAATTATCTTCAGTCCTCTTCAATTCAATCGTAAAATCACCAACAACTTCAGCTAATGAAACAAACATCAAAAAATTTAATACTTCTTCTCTGTTTCAATTATAAACTCATAAAAATTGTAAATTAGTTCTCAATGAGATGCAGATGAAAAAGAAATTGACGTCACTCACTAAAGTTTCCATCGAGTCGACCATCTCCCCGTAAAACTTGCCCTTCAACATTTCCCATCAGAACATATCTTGCCTCAACACGCATCGAAGGCACGCGTATCTTGACCACCACGTGCATAATATCCTCCTGTAGAAGAAAATGAAATGTAAACACACAGTAGTAACTTAATTACCCATAATAACATATCCTATCTCCCCTTACATCATCATCCTCGCTCTCATGTGCTCGTTTCGATCTTCTACTTTCGATTGCACTGGAATTATCACTATTATTACCATAATGGTAAATTATCTCCAATCCTTCCTCGAAGTATCCCTCCTTCTCCTGATAATTCTTAGCGTATCGTATCAAATCCTCAATTCGTTGTGTCTCTTCAGCAAGTCTAATTCTGTCGTTTTTCTTCAGTAATGACTCACCTTCGGTGAAGTTATGGATTATAAATCTCCGATGGTTTTCTAAATCCTGAGAATTCAAAAATGTATCAAGTTAACTAAGTTTTTTAAATCATTGAACGAATGATAATTACCCTTATAGCATCATCAAAACTGTAAACAGTCGTGTCTTTGGTACTTTCAATCCTCAAATTTCCAAAATGTCTCATTTTACTATCACTGTTCTTATCATTCTTATTATTATCATTGTCTATATAAATGATGTCAATGAACCCAGGCTGTTCTTCTAATCTTTCAGAAAACTGCTGATTTTTGTCTTTAGCAGCAGATCGACGTTGAGCGTTATCAGTCGATACTTTAACATAAACACCATCATGGTCACCATACCTGACTCTTTCCTCTCCAGAGCTGGATTTCGCCCGTGTCTCGAATGTCATAGACTCAGTGCTAAAATTTTTCCTGTTCTCATCATAGGATTCAACTGAACTCAATTGTTGAGATTTTGAGTTCTGGGATCTTTGATACGCACAACCGAATTGAGAATCTGCGCAATCTGAATTATCAGCCTCATCAATTTTTCGGTTTTGGCTAGAGTAGCGTGGTGGATTTACCTGATAAGTTTTGACTCTAACGTATTGATTATACGGCTGTTGTTCATGCCTTTGCTGATTGTCCTGGGGTCGTGAATATTTTCCTTGATTACGTGTTGTTTCGGAATATTCTTTCCGATTATCTGGAGTACTAGACAACCTCTGATAGTATCTAGTTCCCTCTGTGTACTGTCTCTGTGGCTGGTCCTGAGTCAGTGAAGCATGTTGATTACTCTGATATTCTTGATAACTCGTCTGAGATTGTTGGTAAGGCCTCTGGTTCTCATCATATGTTGGTAATCCGAATACTTTAACATTATCAAACTGGGGACTTTCATTTCTATTATATGTTTGTCCTCCTTGCCCATCATTATAATGTGCTCCCTGATTCTGATAATTATGATTGAATCTCGGATTCGACTGATAATTTCGACGTCCTTGAATTGGAGCTCGTGATTCATCAGCATAAATACGAATTCGTGAGAATTGTTGTTGATTCCTCTGACTGTCATTAGGTTCAACTGTTCTAAAATTATTTCCTTCACTTCTCTCAATCGGTGTGACTTTCAACTCTTCAAAGTCTGAGGTGTTTGGCTCTTTGACAACTGTGTGAAACCTGTACCTAATAGTGTCCAATTTCCCAGCGTCAGAGAAGCTGACATAGCCTGCCTCGCTCAGATGACTCTTCACTTTTCCTCTGCCAATATGCACACTTTCGATGGTTGATCCGTTCAACCCCGTGACCTTAAGGTCACTGAAGACCATTCGGTAACGAATATGACCTTGGGATTGATCAACTTTTACTAGAGGCACTAGAAGAGGATCGAGTGGACCGATTGCCGATAAACTTCCGTTGAGTAGTTTGGACCAGACAGTCTGAGCATTTTCCAGGAGGCTGTCAGTACCTGAGACATTTGAAACCGTCCATATACATAGTATCAAGATTTTAATGATAATCGACTTCATCTTGAATTGCTATTAGATTATTATTTCTTGAAAATTAGAGGTCTCTAAACTCCCAGATGAAGACCGGTTGGTAAATAATCACGAGAATAATCACTATGATGATTATAACAGTCAGTGAGCATGAAACCACAATACACATGAAATTAATTCACATTTTATGCGCGCAGGGTGAAATAAAATAAGTATAGTTTCGTTTTCAGACGAATGAAATGAATAGAGTAACTCAATCTGAATGCATCGAGGCTTTTTATAGTGGAATTCGTAGTAATGCAATGCGTAAAAAGGATATATAAACTGGGCCATGGACCGCAGTATTGTTTATGTCCATCCCAAGTGGCTGCCATGAATTTTTCAATCATTTATAGACGTGTATAGGGGGCAAGGTTTATTGGTGACATTGAGGGCAGGTTGATTCCACTTGATCATATGATCATTGAGAATAAAATTCCTAACTAGTTTTCTAATTACTGGAGATATTTGAATTTTTGGTTCAAAAAGGAAAACATCAAATAAAAAAAAAAAAAAAAAGGAAAACATCATCAGTTGGAAAATCTTCGCAATGTTCAATTCTTATACTCGCATTGCTCAATTAAGTTTTTCAATTGCGAAATCATTCGGTTCTCTGATATCAGCGGATTTTGTGTGTCACCTGGGGCAAATGGTCAAATCAGCAAATTTTGCATTCGTTATTTAATTCTTTTGAAATTTCCAAAGAATCGAATTTATTCAGTTTTTTTTCACGACGCGAACAAGATGTGTCGGCTTATCTTCACAATTTTTTTATTCGAAGTTTTGTTACTTAAAAAATATTCAGCGCAAGAAATACGTGAGTGATTTTTTCAATTGAAATAACATGTTATGCCGTCACGTACTGTAAATGGTTTTCATGAGTCAGAGTTGCAGCTGCTCTGGATTTATCATTAAATTATTTATTGAACTCATTTAATTATATTTTATTAACACTTTATTACATTCGATAGCATCCTTCCTGAAGATATGTCGAAGGAGTGATCCAAATTTGAACGAGTGCATCAAACGCAGTGTGGAGGTCCTTAAGCCCTATCTCAAGTCGGGTATACCGGCTCTTGAGATACCCCCCTGTGAGCCATTTCATGTGCCTGAAGTGGATATTAGCCAGGCGGCTGGACCTGTCTCGATTAGTTCTACTTATTCAAATATTACAATTGGAGGGGGATCAGATTTCATCCTGAAGAGCGTTAAGTAAGTTTGCGTAATATATATTCTAAAGATGAAAAAAGGGACTTGGTTTAGTTTGAAATCACTCATCTTCCACTCAAAAAAAAAACCGTTCCGGTTCAGGTAGACTTCTCTACCTGACCGATTTCTACCTGAATCAGGTAAATTTCTACCCGAATCAAGTCGAAAACAAGAATGCAGATCGATTGAACGACTTAAATCAGGTAGAGTTCGACTCTAATCAGGTCGAGAAACAGACTGACGCCATTCTACCTAAATCAACCCGATTTTCTACCTACAGTAGGTCGAAGAATCGGATTGATTGGGATAGAATTCTTTCACTTAAATAAAGTAGGTTATTGACTTGAACCAGAACTTTTGTTTTTGCGTATTGTGATCTGTTGATTATCTGGGTAATGGCTGATGTTACGAGGAATAATCCAAGGACCTTTTCATAGAGAATTCACTGAGCCTTCCATTTCTATTACTGATTTCTATAGGTCCTATAGGTCTGGTGATTCATCCAGAATTATTGTACAAGTTGTTATTATTATTTCAATATCTCAGCCATTATCGAATTTAACGAAAAAAAGTTTAAAGAACTTTTTGTAGGAGATGCAATTTTCTACAAAAAATGTCTTCTGACATTGCCTCTTAAAAGTGTTATTGTTTTATTCAAGGATTGATATGGATAGAAATCACGTTCGCCTGAAACTCTACATTCCTCGGTTAACAATGATATCGGACTACAACATGTCTGGAAAAATGCTAATGCTACCAATCACAGGTCATGGAGAAGCTCGCGGGAATTACTCGGATATTGACGCAAACATATCACTCCAGGGTGAACGTTATCATGACCGTGAAACCAACAAGACGCACTTCAGAGTTATCAAATTCTACTGTGATTTTGACGTCGGCCACGCTAGTATTCACC
Source organism: Coelinius sp. EB29 (assembly GCA_035578325.1). NCBI lineage: Eukaryota > Metazoa > Arthropoda > Insecta > Hymenoptera > Braconidae > Coelinius > Coelinius sp. EB29. The sequence goes on along the minus strand of JAOZGT010000027.1, from coordinate 469,122 downwards.
TCGACAATCTCTTCAACGGTGATGAGACTCTCGCTGACGCTATGAATCTCTTCCTCAATGACAACTGGAAGACAGTCGCTGCTGAGATAAAACCGGCACTCGAGGACACTGCCTCAAAATTATTTAAAGAGTTCTCGAATAAAATCTACTCCAAGTTCTCACTTGATGTCCTCCTACCTCCCTAATTAATCTTACTGATTAATTACAACATAAAACATAAAGTGACATTTTTGTTGGTTACACAAATATCTTGATAATGAGCACTCTGTCAACAGAATGTCAAGACTTTTTTTACAGCTAATTAAATTGCTTACGAAACATTGTATAACATCGAAATAAGTTCCAAGTTTAGTCACCTTATATCAAAAATTGACTCATTAAGTTTGATTATCAAACTGATTTTATCTATTTCCACTTTTAAATTAATTCTCCAAAAAATTGTGTGTTTCTGATAAAATTAAACATTTTTCATGAAATTATTCATTGAATTTTACTATCAAAATTCTCGCCATTACTTCCATCACCCCATCTATAACAGAAAGTAGATAGTTCTACAGATAAAATAAAAATGCTTCAATGATAATTATCATCCACCGATACGAGGAGAATTCATTTTATCGACTATGATAGTGCGCAATAGGGCATCCATGGACTCGGCCTCCAAAATTTTAATACACACGCAGTTATTACAAAGCGTTAATTTCACATGAATTTATTCACACGGTTGAAATACACCCAAAAGAAATTCGATTTTCCATCATATGTCCACGTTTCAAGGTCACCATACACTCCCCGATAATTTTCAAGATGCGTGTGTGTGTGTGGGGGGGGGGGGGGTGGCCGTTTGTGGACCCAAATTTTCAGCAGCGATATCTCTTGAACAGATGATGCGATGAAAGCCTTTAATGACGCAATCGAAAAGCGTCTTCCTCCAACTTAGAGCAGAACAGATTTTCTCGAAAATCAGTCCAGTGGTTCTTCAGTTTTTCCAGGAAAACATGATTTTTTTTTTTTTTTATTGGACTTTATGTTTTCGGGGTCGTTGATAATGAATATGATAACCGTTTTTGCGAAAGCACGGGCCAGCTATTTGTTTAAAACGGTCTCTTGCAAAAATGGTTACAGTTAGGAGGAAAAGTTTGAAATAAAAAATGTTCTCCATGTCAAAAGGCACATTTTTTGTCCTACGACTTGAAGAGAATCATTTCATTTGTCGATAACTTAGTTTTCTCCTTTATTCTGCCGTGATTATAGATTTCTTTCGTCTCATTCCCTGTCGATCGATTGAATGACCTACGAAGAATGCAAATAAGAAAACCGGGAAGTTGTTGTTGCGACCCTCTCAACGGGTCACGCCAACCGAAACTCATTACTACTAGCGCACCCGCCTATGGGAGCGAGCTTGCGAGCGACCAACAATATGCGCATAACAGCCGCACCACTAGTTTTTTTTTAAATCTTCGTCTCGTCGTTTACTGTCAGAATTAACCAAAATATGTATACCGGTCGATGCAAAGCTCTAGGGATAGGGCCAATTTTCTGTTTTTTTCGAAAAATTCTTGTAAACACATTAACTTTTGAAAAAATCGAGATATCAACTTGAGATTTCGTATGAAGGTGACTCTCATGATTGCTATGTTTGGTATTTAAAACCAGCTCAATCGGACAGGTGATTCCGGAGATATTCAACTTTGTATGTGAATCTATTTTATTCAACATCTCGAAAACGACTCAACCGATTAAGCTGAAAAAGCAAGCAGGCGGCCGTAGTTATGCGGCTGCAGTTATGTGGCTGTAGATATGCGACTGCAGAATATGCTCATTTTGCACGCGTTCCTTTTCTTGCCATCAATCGATAGATGGTAAGCTTCCGAATGGTCTCTCTTTATTTATTTCTTTCTCTCTTTCATTTTTATTTTCATTTTTTGGTATCATTTATTACATGCAATTTGAAGGTTAAGGAAGGAAAGGTTTGTCGGTTTAGGTTCAATCATTCTTCTTATCATCCTCATTGCTGCGTTCTAGTTCCCATTTTTGCTTCCGAATGGAAGCTTTGCAATCGGTCGATATTCACATTTTCTAATTTTATCTGGAAATGATGTAGAATGGTCCAAAACATAAAAATATGATGTTTTGACAAAAAGTCTGTATGTTCCCCTGTCCACCTGGTGGTCATTTTTTCGTAAATTAAATATTAAAGGGACAAAATTTGTTCCAAAAAATCTGAAAATTTGTAAATTAGTTGGTATTAGTTATAGCTAGTTCTGTGCCAAATTTCAGCTTGATCGGCCGATTAGTTGCTGAGAAATAGTGAATTGTTTGTAAATCGTTTTTCGCCAATATCTCGGAAACGAATCCATCGATCGGCATTTTTTTTTTAATTTTCGTCTCGATGCCGTCTATCTTATCCACCTAAAATATGTATACCGTTGGATGCTAGGTATCTGAGATATGGCTATTTTTCTCTTCTTTACTGGAAATCTTTCTGAACACGCTAATTTTGGAAATAACCGTGCGATTATTTTGAAATTTGGCCTGAATGTGTCTCTTATGACTGCAATGTTTCATACCAAAAATTTCATACCAAAAATAAAATTTTGTATTTTTCAAGTCCAAAATCCCAAAAACTATGAAAACCTACTATACCGACGGGAGGTATCCTAACCTCTGCTTGCGACGGGTTCCGTTACCCCTTAATCGACCGTTTAGTTTTGGAGATATTCAACTTTGTATGAAAACCTGTTTTATCCAATATCTCGAAAACTATTCGATCGATTAATTTTTTTTTTTTTTCAAAATTTTCGTCTCGATGTCTTCCATCTCAATCAATTAAAATATGTATACTCGTTAGGGCAAACGTTTGAGATATAGCCATTTTTCTGGTTTTGAACAAAAGTCCTTGTAAACACGCTAAACTTCGATAACTTTCGATAAAATTGATATATCAACTTGAAATTTGGCATGAAGGTATCTCATATGATGGCAATGTTTCCTATTTAAAATCAGCTCAATCGATCAGTTAGCACCTTTCGGAAGCCCACCATCAATTGATTGATGGCAAGAAAAAGAACACACGCAGAATGAACAGACTCTATAGTCGCACATCTACAGCCGCATAGCCTCGGCCGCCTGCTTGTTTTTTTTTCATTTCGGCTGCTTTTATTAGTCTTTGTCTCTTCTTTTCTTCCAAATCAATTCACTAAAACTGATTGTAACGAAGAAATTTGCCCACATTTATGTATTTTCATCACGCTGTACCAAAAAGTGACTTTTCAGGCACGCTTCGCTTCGCTTCGCATTCCTCAAAAGTCCCTTTTTAACACATTGTGATGAAAAATGTTGTTCGATACTCGTGGGGAAAGTGTTTTTTGACTTGTAGGATTATATCACTCGCCTTCGGCTCGTGCTATAAACCTCCTACAAGTCAAAAAGTACTTTTCCGCACTTGTATCGAAATATACTATTATTTTCAATGTGATAATTCTACACTTCCATGATTACACAAAATAAATAAAATAAAAATGAAAACAACAAAAATGGATGAATTTTAATAGTGTGGTCATGAGATAATGAGAAAGTGATTCTTGACGTCGTTGGATGTGACGCACCATCAACAAACGGTTAAGAATTAGTGGAGAGTACAAAACAAGTAGGCGAAAGCGACATGCGACTATAGATTTCTAACTACAGATTGCGGTTATGAAGTTTGTTAATTTTACGTGTGCATTTTTTTTTCGCCATCAATCAATTGATGGAGCGCTTCCGAATAGTCCTTTCAATCCTTTTCGCGTATTATTATAGTAAATGTTTTGCATTTTATATCTCGAAAGTTGAATATCTCCGGAACCACCTGTCCGATTGAGCTGATTTTGAATACCAAACATTATAATCATGAGAGTCACCTTCATGCCAAATTTCAAGTTGATATCTCCTTTTTTTCAAAAGTTAGCGTGTTCACAAGGATTTTCAGGGAAAAACAGAAAAGTAGCCATATCTCGAAATTTTTGTATGAACGGGTATACATATTTTAATTGATTAAGATAGAAAACATCGAGACGAAGGTTTTGAAAAAAAAAAAAATTAATCGATTGAGTCGTTTTCGAGATATTCGATAAAATCGATTTATATACAACGTTGAATATCTTCAGAACCGCTTGTCCAAGTGAGCTCATTTTTATTATCAAACATGACAATTATGAGAGTCACTTTCATGCCAAATTTCAAGTTGATATCTGCATTTTTTTAAAAATTAGCGTATTTATAAGAATTTTCCGCAAAAAACAGAAAATTGGCTATATCTCTAAAACCTTGCATTGACCGGTATATATATCCTGGTTGATTCAGATAATAGACAACGAGATGAAGATTTTGAAAAAAAAGCCAATAGGTTTGGTCATTTCTGAGATATTCACAAAAAACGATTTACAAACAAATCACTATTCCTTAAAAACTACTCAATCGATCGAGCTGAAATTTGGCACAGAATTAGCACCAACTAATACCAACAATCTGACAAAATTTCAGATTTTTCGGAAATGATTTTCTCAATTAATTGGTCAATTTAAGGAAAAGTGACCCCCGAGTGGACACGCGAACAGACGGACATTGGCTCCGAACTTCGTATTTTTACGTCTCAGACCATTCTACATCATTTCCAGCCAAAATTAGAAAATGTAAAAATAGGTCGATGACAATGCTTCCATTCAGAAGCAAAAATAACGGCTCCAAAACTTTGTGTGAACGGATATACATATTTCCGTGAATTGAAATAGAAGACATCGGGACGGAAGTTTTGAGAGAAAAAAGATATTAATCGGTTGAGTGGTTTTCGAGATATTGAATAAAATAGATTTACATACAAAGTTTAATATCTCCAGAACCACTGGCCCGATTCAACTGATTTTAAATACCAAACATTACAATCATGAGAGTCACCTCCAACCAAATCTCAAGTTGATACCGTGATTTTTTCAGAAATGAGCGTGTTTACAAGGATATTCAGTAAAAAACAGAAAAATATCCATATCTCCAAGTTTTGGTATCAACGGGTATACATATTTTGATTGATTGAAATAGAAGACATCGAGACGACGGTTTAAAAAAAAAAAAATTAATCGATTGAGTCGTTTTCGAGATTTGAATAAAATAGATTTACATATGTGACCTTATGAGTTTTACCTCCGGGTGAAACTCACGGTTAAAGGATTTTAGTCTCTTGGTTGGTGGTTACTATAGGGAACTCTGAAGCTCCCGTTTGTTGTTGTTATTATTATAATCCTTTATTCACTCCGCCTCGGCTAGCTTCGTCGGTGAGCTCACGGGGGGTTCGCTCACTCGGCGGATGTCGGATGGAGGATATTGGAAGGTTTCTCGATTAACAACGCGGTTATTAATCGGTAAAAGCTACTTATATATTGTTCAATCAGATGTTCGATTACACTCGGATGTTATGAGTGGGTTGGTATAACGCGGTGCTAATATATTTGAGTCGACTCGACGGGGATTCTGACTCGTTTCTATCTTGTGGGGCCTATAGGGCTTGAGCTCAGAGATCCGCTCTGTTCTACTCCTATCCGTACTCTGGTGCTTCCAGAGTCATCAAAACTCATCAAAGCCCCAGGTTGCTGAGCTAAGCAATCTCATGGTTTTTCAGACTAATACAGTCTTGTGCCATCATTAACACAACTAATACTGTCAAACAGTTTGGTATTCCCGAACTGGACTTGCAAAAACCATGGGACTGTTTACCATGATGTCCAAATGACACCATGAAATTGCTGACCAAAATCTGGATGGCAGAAAAGAGAAATCATATTTCTCCGTCCCTCCATCCGGTCTCCTCTGAAAATTTACTAAAATTATATAATAAATCGACGTATTGGCCAATCCCAATACGTCACACATACAACGTTGAATATCTCGGGAACTGCCTGACCGATTGAGCTGATTTCTGATACCAAACATGACAATCATGAGAATCATGTTCATGCCAAATCTCAAGTTGATATCTCCATTTTTTCAAAAGTTAGCGTTTTTACAAGAATTTTTCGCAAAAAAACAGAAAATTGGCCATATCTCTAACACTTTGCATCGATCGGTAAACATATTTTGGTTAATTCAGATAGTAGACGACGAGACGAAGATTTTGAAACAAAGCAAATCGGTTGGGTCATTTCTGAGATATTCACGAAAAACGATTTACAAACAAATCACTATTCCTCAGAAACTACTCAATCGATCAAACTGAAATTTGGCACAGAACTAGCTCCAACTAATACCAACAATCTGGCAAAATTTCAGATTTTTCGGAAATGATTTTCTCAATTAATTGGTCAATTTAAGAAAAAGTGACCCCCGAGTGGGCACGCGAACAGACAGACATTGGCTCCACACTTCGTATTTTTACGTTTCAGACCATCCTACATCATTTCCAGCCAAAATTAGAAAATGTAAAAATGGGTCGATGACAATGCTTCCATTCGGAAGCAAAAATATGATAGTATGTTAAAGGTTCCAATAGACAAATACAAATTTTTTCAGAATTTTCCGCTTAAGTGGCCATGTCACTTTACCATCAGAGTCAAAATTTCAATCCCATTTTTTTTTTAGGATGAAACGATTATTCTTAAAAAATCGAATTCTTACGCTCTGAGCCAACTCACCATAGAGCGCGTAAGAATTCGACTTTTTAAGAATAATCGTTTCACCCTTAAAAAAAAATGGGATTGAAATTTTGACTCTGATGGTAAAGTTTGGTAAAGTGATATGGCCACTTAAACAGTCAGCAGAAAAAAATAAAAACGGCGCGACGCGGCGAATCCCTCATAGGGTGACCAATCTAGGGTTAAATGTGCCCCCCCCCTCCTAAAAATAATAGGTGAGGGGTGTTGGTGAGGGGGTGCGAAGGGAGGAGACGGCACATTTAACGTGTGTAATTCAACATTGTGCATTTCTTGTTGTGTGCAAGACCTTGACGCATGTGCAAAATAAGTTTGTACACATTCCTCTTTGTGTACATAATTCGATGTGTACAATCTCATTCTGACTTGATTGGTTCTCGGTCATAGACAATACAGCCAGCCCAAAGTAAAGTTTTCGAAATCGTTTGTTTCATAAACAAAATAATTCATAATTGAAAATTGATGGATTTAAATCGCTCATATGACCTTGAATGACCTCACGCTTCTGGTTCATCATCGCTACCTTTCAGTCATTTTGAATATAGAGCCATTTAAAGTTCAAGCGGTAATGAAGAATGAGGTTATGTTGTAGAGGAGCTGATGAAAACATTGTTTATAATGATGTCGAATTTCTGCAACTGTTGGTTAATTTCTACATGGTTAAATTTCACACGATGGACCAATAAATAACCCTAATCAATTAGCAACATCCATAAACACTGGAGCGAAACTAGCGCCTCGCTGCGGCTGAACTCAACTTCTAGGGAGGTGTGACGTCATTATCCCCTCTCCAATCGTAATTTTCAACAATTTTTATAAATAATAGAAAATGATAAATTCAATTAATTAATCATGATTCATGAATTAGCTTGTTTTCATGAGTCTACGAAACTCTATAGATTCTATAGAATAGAAAAGTTTATAGGATTTAGGATTTTCTGTAGAGATTTTTTCCATAAACCATTTTCTACAGGATTTTTGAATTCTCATAGGGTTTTTTCCTATAAATCTTCTTCTATAGGATTTTTTTCTATAAACCATTTTCTATAGGATTTCAAAATTTTCATAGGATTTTTCCTTATAAGCCTTTTTTTATAGGATTCTAGAATTTTCATAGGATTTTTTCCTATAAACCTTCTTCTATAGAATTTGTGAATTCTCATAGAATTTTTTCTTATAAACCTTCTTCTCGAGAGGAAGGACTATATCGTCGCCGTAGAGCTAAAGGGGCGTAAGTGCCAACAACCCCGTTTTTAAAGTCAAAGGGGCGTATGTCCAAAATCGATGTTTCTGAGCTTTTCATCGAATTCCTGATCGAAAATCCTTTGAAAAAAAAGTTCTAACAAACAGGCATAACGACCAGTTTGTAATAAGAAAGGGGCGTATCTCCACACTTACGCCTCTTTAAGTAAAGAAAAATAACACTTACGCCCCTTTCACATTACATGTGATGCTTATCATAGGATGAAAGGGGCGTATGTGCTGGAGATACGCCTCTTTGTAATTATTCATTTTTAACATGAACTGAAACAGCTAAAAACAAAGGGGCGTATGTGCTGGAGATACGCCTCTTTATGATTAACTTCGCGGAATTACGCCCATTTGTTACTACAAAAAATTTATCAACTAAAATCGTTCCTAAGAGGTAGTACATCTAATTCCGAAGATAAAAAAAAAGCACACACCCCTTTGTTATTACAAAAAAAAATCAAACAATTTTGGCACTTACGCCCCTTTAACTCTACGGCGACGATATGAAAGAATCCTATAAGAATTTTAAAATCTTATAGAAAATGGTTTATAGAAAAAAATCCTATGAGAAATTACAAATCCTATAGAAGAAGGTTTATAGAAAAAATCCTATAAGAATTCTAAAATCCTATAGAAAATGGTTTATGGAAAAAATCTCTACAAAAAATCCTAAATCCTATAAACTTTTGAATTTCTATAGAATAAAAACCTATAGGAAAAGTTCGAATTCTCCATAGCATTCAATAGAATGGCAAAATACGAAAATTTAATGAAAATATAAGATTAATTTCCTTTCATTTCGAAAAATAATGAAAAAATGAGAAATGATTGCTAATTGAAGAATAATCTGCATTCTCCTTAGGGTGACACATCCACTAATGAAAACAAATTTAAAAAATTAAACCTCCACTACCACCGCCTACCTTCATTAGGCTTTAAATTAAAACTCAAAGAGAATTAAAATTTAAAGAGAAAAAAACCCCGATAGCCCCAGCCGGGATTTGAACCCAGGTCTCCCAGTTACGCGCCGGGCACTCTTCCAACTATACTCCATGTCCATCGATTCAATAAGAACCTTCGAAACATTCCAATTATTATTCGATTACTGGTATTTGGTGATTCGTATTCTTTGCAACGCTCGATAAATACATGATTCACTCTATACGAGCATTCTGGCGTAACGTCACAAAGCAGTCATTTTTAATCGCCTACAACTTATCAATATCTAATTATTTACCAGAAGAACAGAATACGTGCTTTATATTCCTCATTCGATTGTCATATCCAATAGAATTCAGAGGAGATTGCCAGATACTCATGAAGACGCTCAGTACGGAGAAAAACGAGAGCTATAAAGAAGCTCCTTACGATAATTTTGCAATTTTCCTTCAATTCCGAATTATTACCTCTCAATGACTTTCCGTGTATGAAAACAAAAACAACGCTCATCAATATTTCGCTTTCTCCGTTAGATTTGTGAATGTTCATCAAAACTTGAGAGAGTATCATTCAATGAGATTTACAATTTTCATTGTCGTCTCAGTTTTATTGCCCACACTCACCATTCAGTGTTGTAGTCATATTTTTTTATATTCCATTTTAAGAAAAACCAGTTCTACGAATCCGGTAATTAATTCATTCACTAAAATATTATTCCTTTCCTAATAATTCAATAACAATTTTTTCATTAATTTTTTGAGTGAAAGGTTCTCGATTATGACAACTAGAAATTAACCGGGAATTATTAACAAAATTAAATAGAATAAAATTGGTTAATAAATTACGCTCCTAGATTGTTTACAGTCAACGAAGAAATAAAGTTGAAAAATTCAGGTAAATGGCGAGATTGAGATGTTAGTTGGTATTTTTTATTGTATCAGCGGAGCCCACGAGGGACTCGAAGAGACTCCCAAAGTTGCCTCGCCCCGCGGAGTAGGGAGTCCTATATAAGACTGACTATGAAGGGGAACTGTCTTTAGTTGTCAAAACACAAAAGCAAGAGTTACTAATAACTACTGTGAACATTTTTCTGTAGGATTAGGCACCAAAAGTATGACAGTGGAATTAAAACAGTGAAATTCAATCAACTCCCTCAATTGCAAACATTTAAATCTCAATTCAAGTGATAAACGAACAATATAAAGAACAAAGAATTAAGTAGAATTGCTTTAATTTATTGAAAAAACTATATCGTTATTAAGATGATCCTCGTGGGTGTAGTTATGCTCCTGGGCCTCCCTTGGGGATCGATATGTCAGGAAGTCAAAGTTGTTGAGGTGCCGAAGAATCCCGGTGACAATGAGCCAGACTTCGTTACGCGTAAGGTTCATTAACGTCATTACAAAACATCATCGATTCAATATATTGCGGCGGGGAGATGAGACATATCCATTTCACTTTGTTATTGATTTAGTGAGGTTACCGCGAAATCCAAAGCAGATGGTGAAATTTTCGCGGGAATTTTTTTCTTAACTCCTCAGGTTTTTCCGCTATATTGTCCAAAACCAAAAAAAAAATCCTTATGGAAATTCCGCTATCTACGCAAACGAGAAAAAAACGGTGAAGGAACAGTTTTCGAAATTTGAAACAGATGGAGAGATTTTTGTAGAGAAAATAGACATCTACAAAAATGGTTGTCATGGGATTTCCGTTATCTTCAGTAGAATCGAATATATTTATCAAGAACTCATCCCTTCTGCACTCAAATCGATTGAATTCGTTTCCACACTTCGTTACGGATCAAAACAATAATCAATAATTTTTTATATTATCAACAAACAAGTGCTTTGTGACGTCGACAGTGTTATCTTTAATCAGTTGTCAGTAAGTGTCGAATAAATGATTAGAAATCATTAGAGTTGATGGAAGAATTGAAACAAATAGCAAACTTTGTTCCCCTTCTTCTTCTTTACTCCTCATTACGAATTATCTTGAAATAATTAAAAAAGATAAAATAATTCACCCAATAAGAAATATACCTGTGGCTAGGTTATAATGGCATAAATGGCGCAACTCGTTGTGGCGTGGCGAAGGTTATGTCAGAGTTTTTTTATTGCGTAATATTAACGTACCACTGTCGGTTGAGTTCGGGATCCGTTGGAGAAAGTTGGTTTAGTTGAGAGCAGAAACGAGTGTTGCGGGAGGAATACAAGCCACTCGGTGATCAACAACTCGTGTGTACACCAATACACTCAACTGAACCCTTGTTTCGCTTCTCACACTGATGATTGAGTCTGAGTGAAAGCGTAGAGCCATTTTATTCACGATTGAATATTCAATTTTCAGGATATTTCCCTTGGAAAATGATGAGAAAAATGTTTGACATTTTTTTTAAACTTATTCAGAAACTCGTTAAGGGTTCTCTCAGAAGTAGGATTGAATGATTGTGGGCAACGATTGAACATTCAGGTGAAAATGATTTCATTTGATTGATAATGCGAGATGAGGCAATGGAATTGATAATGGATTTGTTCAAATTGTTTGTAATAACGGGAAAGTGAAAGCACTAGGAATTGCGTGAATATTGTCAGGAAACAGAAAAATCTCGCGCAGCGGAAATTCTCGTAACAGTATTAATGATTTTCATGACTGAAAGTAGAACAATTGTGCCTCATTAAATTGTTATGAGGAAACTGTCATCTTTACATTCATACTTCTGTCGTATTTTCAGCTGAGTATATTTTACCCTGCAGCCGGAGTGACCCGGCACTTGACACGTGTATACAGAAGAGCTTCAATCACTTGAAACCATATCTCATCAAAGGTAAAAGGAATCATCATAATGAGCGATTTTCATATTCATTGAAAAATATTTCTGCTTTGAGAAATCAGTCGTGAAGTTGCAAAATAAGATAAGACTCTACCACAAATTTGGAGATAACTATCAAAACTAACTTTGAAATGAATTAACCCAACTTGTTTTGAACTTTGCTCCTGAATAGACTCATTCATAGTTGTATCATTTTACTACTGAAATGTGAAGTACTAATGCGCATTTGGAATGGGTATTTTCAAGGTATTTCAGAGCTGGAACTGCCGCCAATCGAGCCCTTGACAATCCCTCAATTGGGAATGGAAAATGGACAAGGTGCTGTTCGGGTGAGTGCCTTGTTCTCAAACATCACGGCAATTGGACCGGGGAATTACACAGTTGGAAAGGTCCGGGTGGATTTACGGAACCTGCGGCTTGACCTTCATCTTAGTATCCCTAAAATCGAGCTTCAAGGACACTATGAGGTCGCCGGGAATGTACTTCTGTTTCCGATCCAGAGTCAGGGTGACTTTTGGGCATTATTTGGTCAGTTTTATTCGATCGTTTTTGTCAGAATAGGGAACTTGCATAGAACTCAGTTTCTCTCAAACTTCTCATCTACGCATTCTTCATAACTAATGAATAGCCAAACAGCAAAAAATATTATGAAATATGTCCTAGATAATTTATGATAATTAATTGAAAATCAGTCATTTCTGAGACCAATTTTGAGGTTATGACGTCATAAGGTCCCTTGGGTAGCTTCCCATTGGCCGAGTGTCCAAGGGTGGGGAGTCGTAGTCCTTCATTGGCTGCGACACGCCCACAGATTAGGTTAGATTGATTTGGATACGTCCTGTGATTGGTTTAGGGTCCAAGAGACCTTGTGACGTCATGAGCGATTTCAGAGCATTTGGAATATGGAAATATTCCGAGTCAGTTCCGTAATCGTGGGGCGACCTTGAAGTGTGGGAAAAATTGCGTGTAGTTCCTTTTTTATCTTTTTTTTTATTTGCACGAAAAACGTAGAGTTCCGTAATTTTTTACTTAAAATCACAGAAAGAGAATCTACGTTCACTTGAAGTAAAAATTACTGGAAGTCACGTAATTTGTCCCCACACTTCAAGGTCGCCCCACGATTACGGAACTGACTCGGACTTTTTACTGAATTTTTTTCTCCGTGTAGTTTGCCGATATCACACAAACAAGTGGGTTTAGAAGAAAAAGTCGAAGGACCTCTTTTGTAGCTCATAACATGATCTGCAAAAAAAGTCGTATAAGTTTTTTTTCTATCCATAAAAATCTACTAGTGTTCGAGACATCTGCTAATTAATCTCCCTCGTCAATTCTGATGGATTCACCATGAGTCAATATTTTCCAAATATAATAAATAAAATATGAATAGGCCATTCATGTAGCCCATTCAATTTCTTAAAAAAAAGGTCATATGGTGAATCCTTCTTTCCCTTGTAACATATCACCCAAAGAATGAAATCTAATTTAACGCAATGGAAAATTCTCAAAACAGGTGATGTAGAAGGAATCGCAAGGGTCCAAGGTGTCGAAGAAATACGTGACGGTGTGCGTTACATGAGAATAGCTCGTCTCCTCGTCGACTTCAGTCTCGGACGTGCACGTTTTCGCGTGATTGACCAGTTGAATGGAAATAATGTAATTGGCCAAGCGATGAATCAATTTTTGAATCAACATGCCAAGGAAATAATTGAGGAAATGAGACCAGCAGCGAGTGCCAGTATTGCAAAACACTTCATGTCATTCCTAAACACGGCATTTACCAAAGTACCACTCAAGGTCTGGCTCCATGACACGTGAATTTTCGAACCTCACCCCCCTCTCTCTATCTCTCTCTCTCTCTCTCTCTCTCTCTCATATCTTGTATTGTTCCTACGAATTTATACGCCTTGTAGATTTATAGTTTGAATTATCGTCCGTAAGAATGTGATGTTAATTATCCTTCATATATTCCACCATATCTGTATTACCTGTTATACTTAATTAAGTTATCATATTTAGAAAACCATTTTCCATTTTGTACAGAATAAATTTACACTGGCAAAAATGTTTAAAGTGAGCAATGTTGAAATTTTGTATTACAAATAACCAATCAGGAAAAAAATGCCTAAACGATTTAAAATTGATTACGAGATGAGAATATTGGAGCATCGCACTTACATTTGACCGCAGGCAGTGAAAGGTTTCAATAATTTTCGTGTTTCTTCAGTTCTAGTCAGTTTCACTGCGTTAAAATTGCTCCGTATGAGAAATGATTCTTTATTTTTTACTGAACACGGAGACGAACATATACCTTAATCAGGTATATTAATAGCTGACACGGGAACTGTATCCCCAATCTGGGTATCAGAATTCCCAAATCTGCAATATCTATATATACCAGAATCTGGAGGCCTATTCTGGTTTGTATAAATGGATAAATAAATAAATAAATGTCATTTTTACTGGTCTGAAGACTGGCAAAATCAAGATTTATTCATTTATTTATCAATTTATACGAACCAGAATAGGCCCCCAGAATAGGCCCCCAGAATTGGTCTGTTTATTCCTGGGGGCCTATTCTGATTCGAATATTTCGTATAAATCTGAAAAAATTTATTCCGTGGTGATTCTGGAGTTTTATTTTAGTTGGTATGGAAAAATAAATAAATAAATAAATGAAAATAAATAAATGTTATGAGAAATGAAATGGAGTGCGTGAGATGACTTCAGGGGGCCTATTCTGGTTCGTGTTTTATGTACTAAACGAAAAGTTTTAGTTTCGGAGGTATTCTAGAGTTTTGGTTTTGGTTTTTTGAGGAAAGAACAAATCAACATAAATAAATAGATAAATGTTCAGAGAAGTAAAATGCAGACCTCGCAATGGCGCCAGGCGTGTATTTCCATTGGATTTATGAAATTGAAGTTGGAGAGAGAGAAAATACGTATTAACAACAATAATAATAATAATAATAATAATAATAATAATAATAATAATAATAATAATAATAATAATAATAATAATAATAATAATAATAATAATAATAATAATAATAATAATAATAATAATAATAATAACCAAAAGGAGAGTTGCGGTTAAGAGTTGGAGGTTATTCGTTGATAAATAGAGATGATGAAGAGTAATTGAATTTAAGGGGAAGATTTTAATGAATTTAATTGATGGTGAAAAGAAGCTGTTCTTTCCTCAAAAAACCAAAACCAAAACCAAAACCAAAACTCCGGAATACCTCCGAAACTAAAACTTTTCGTTTAGTACATAAAACACGAACCAGAATAGGCCCCCTGACGCCATCTCACGCACTCCATTTCATTTCTCATAACATTTATTTATTTTCATTTATTTATTTATTTATTTTTCTATACCAACTAAAATAAAACTTCAGAATCACCACGGAATGAATTTTTTCAGATTTATACGAAATATTCGAACCAAAATAGGCCCCCAGGAATAAACGGACCAATTCTGGGGGCCCATTCTGGTTTGTATAAATGGATAAATAAATAAATAAATGTCATTTTTACCAGTCTGAAGACTGGCAAAATCAAGATTTATTCATTTATTTATCCATTTATGCAAACCAGAATAGGCCCCCAGGTATAATATTTACGAATCGGGAATATTTATATACCAGAATAAACTGGTGTATTTTTTTAATTAGTTTTTTTCATTTGTTTTTCTACTTTATTCAAGCTCTCAAAGTTAGAAGAACAAATGAAAAAATGAAAAAAAAATACACCCGATTCTGGTGTATGACTATACTTGATTTGGGAATATTCATTATACTTAAATCAGGTATTAATATACCAGATTTGGGTGTATTTTTCTCTCCGTGTTCCGAATGGAATGCTTTGTAATCCTCAAAATTAAAGTTTCCAATTTTTAACTTCCCGGGATAGGAAAGTTATTGTAATCACCCCGAAAATTGACAATCGATTTTTCAACATATTGTCATGGTCCCTGCCGATAATCGAACATGTCGAAATATCCAATGAGTAAAAAACAATACACAAATATCGCAGTGCACGGAAGCAATTAAACCATTTGTAAGAGTATGGAATGTATTATTATTTCTCCCGTTTCCCGTACAATTAATGATAGCGGCCAACTAAGACGAAATCAAGGACGGGGACAAAACGAAGACAAAACGGAGACAATGTACTCCCACATGGAATGAAGACAGGAAACCAATATGGGACAAAACGAAGACAAAACGGAGACAATATACTCCTGAATTTTTCAGATTTTCTGAATTTCTACGGAATAATTACCCTGAAATTTACAACTTTCATTGATTTTCTTCATCCGCTTATGAGAAAATCAATGGATTATGTAATTTTTCAATTCCGGAATTTTCTGAAATTTCAGTGGAAATGTCACTTGTTAAAAATTTCTGGAATTCGGTATGGAAAATTCAGATTAAAATTTTTAACAGTGTAGGAGACACCGCCGTCCAAAAAGTCAGTCACGAAAAACCAGCGTCACTCATTACAAAGAAATTCTGATAGTCAGATAAGTGACATCTATTATTACAAAACAGTCAAGTACTAAATCATAGAAATCTTCAAATCTTAAGAGTCCATATCTTGGTACTCTAGTACCAAGTCTGTTTAAGAGGTTTCACAAGAAGTGATTAGCTCTACAAGGACGTATTACTACGAGCCTCAGGAAACATGCATCGCTCATTTAGAGAGTCCTGTACCAAATTCCATTACAAGGTCTCTCTTCAAAAATAGTACCAAGTCTGTTTAAGAGGTTTCACAAGAAGTGATTAGCTCTACAAGGACGTATTACTACGAGCCTCAGGAAACATGCATCGCTCATTTAGAGAGTCCTGTACCAAATTCCATTACAAGGTCTCTCTTCAAACATAACGGATAGTTGTCGCATTGCACTGAGCCTAATGCTAATACTGTTGACAATTGCCTTGGTCTTCGCTATCATCTGGTTCTACATCAAAATCCAGTCCGAAGTTCGCATCCACAACGCAATTGAATCTTGGGCCCGCTGCAAAACCCGAGAATAACTAAACCTGCTACCTGATCATCAACCTGTGCCAACCCATCGTACCCTGCAGCCTTCATCACTGGGCAACTACATCTTCAACCAACTACTGTAAGTCATTTTAAAAAGTCGACCGGACTATTTATTATTTTTCTCCATTTTTCCTCCCTATTCTCTTCGGTTTTATCTTGAACTATGTGTAATTTCATTTACTCAGTAGAATAAAATTAATACTTTAAAGGGTATAATCATCTGTTTCCGTCTCTATAATCTCCCTCTTTCCACTGTGCCGTTGTATTTCCTTTTCCGTACTTCAGTGCCCAATCCGACACAATCAATTCCCCTTTTTTCGGAAGAAGTCCCTTCCTCATTTAACCTGATTTCTTCCTGTTGTAATCAGTTACGATCTGATCAGCTCTGAGGTCCCTTTAAACTTAATCAAATTGAATGAATAACTCCTTTAAAACCGTAATAATATCTTCACACTTCAAGGTCTCTACAATCTTTCTGGACCATTTTCAAAAATGTGTGTGTGTGTGGGTGTTTTTTTTTTTAAGGAAGGGGGGAAATGCCTTATGGCATGGCTTTGATCAAAGACTCTGGCTGGATGTTCCGTTCAAGAACGGTCTCCCAGGTACTGCGTAACTTGTTGAAACGTGGGCACACGAAGAATACGTGCTCGGCATCTTTTGTAACTCCGGGGTAGGACGGGCACTCTGGAGAATCCTCATGGTTAAACCGATGAAGATATTCTCGGAAACACCCATGTCCTGCGATCATCTATGTCAAGTAGTAATTGACTTCCCCATGTTCGCGGTTCAGCCAAACATCCACTTTAGGAATAAGACGGTATGACCATCTACCTTTCGTGGCGGTATCCCACAGCAGCTGCCATCGACGTATGCTGTTTCGTCGCTCCTCCCTCCTGAGTTCTTCGGGGCTCAATGTAGTTGAATCTTTTCGCCGGTAAAGGTTCGCTCGTTCTCCAGCCAGTACTCCTACGGGCAGCATCCCGACGATCACGAACACTGCATCTTCAAACACTGTGCGGTAGGCGCTGGCGACCCTCAAGGCACTCAGCCGATATGCTGGCGCAACTTTCCTCCGTGATTCCTGTCTCTTGAGTGCGTCGGCCCAGATGGGGATTCCGTACGTGAACACAGACGTGACTACTGACGACAGTAGTGCTCTCTTCCTCTGCTTCGGGCCTCCTATGTTGGGCATCAGCCGTAATAAAGTTACTCTGACTACAGACGCTTTGGCACCCACATGCTCTGTTTGCTGCTTGAAGTTAAGTCGGGTATCAATCATCACACCGAGATACCGAAGAAACGGCTAAGTTTTGATTTCATAAGCTCCGACTTGCAAGGTCATTGTTTCCACCTGCTTTCTGCTGGTAATTAGTACTGTCTCAGTCTTGTGTTCTGCCAGTTTCAGGCTAACTGTGTCCATCCACTGGCTGATCCTCTCGAAGGTAATGTCGAAAGCAAAGTTGATCTCTTCGAGATGCTTTGCGACAATTACTACGGCCACGTCGTCTGCATATGCCACGAGTCTGACCTCCTTTGGCAGTACCAGTTTCAGTAGCCCGTCGTACATGATGTTCCACAAGAGAGGGCCTAGCACCGAGCCCTGCGGTACTCCTCCAGTGACTTCATACTCCTTCCGTCCAGCCTCTGTATCGTACTTGAGGATCCTGTCGGTGAAGTAGCTTGCTACCATATTCCGCAGATATCCTGGTACATTCATCTCAGTAAGGGCTCTCATAATGCAGTCCCATTTTGCAGAGTTGAAGGCATTCTTAATGTTCAGCGTAGCCACCAAACAGCACTTCTTCTTACCTCCCTTCCATCTGATTCCTGCGATCGCCTCTTTCGCTGTATTCACAACAAGGTTAATCGCATCCAGAGTAGAGCACCCCTTCTTCTACCATTGGACCATACGGAAGGAAGGTCATAAAACGCTGCGGCTTGTGACTCCAGGAGAATGGAAAACCCAAAAGACACCACCGAGACAATAAGAGGGATAGTGAGTTTCACGAAAAACCATAAAAATATAAGTTAACAAACACCGTCAAGTAGATCCGCTGGAATGAACCACTGAGAGGAAGAGATTAAATTTGAATGTTGTAGATAACATGGACTTGTCCCTTACGAAAGAGGATAGCTGCTCATCCACTGGATATGTTTCCCAGAAAAGCTAAAAGAGGCGAAAATTGGAACCAACGTATCGACAGTACCACCCCCTTCCACCTAACAAACCAACAGTAAAAATTCAACCAAGATTTGATCACCCATGAGTCGCACCCGGGCGAACCCCAATAAATATTGTACCACTCTAACACCATCCCTATGTATCTTAACAGTACAGCTCGATCACCCAAAAAACAAAAATGGCAATAAAAAGGCTATAAAATTGAGAAACCCTCTAGTTAAGAGGTTGTGGTTGTAACTCGAAGGGATGATACCCAAATCAATGGTGAAATTTTACCAATGGAAATACGGGTGGATATTTCAAAGACTCTGAGGAGTATTTTTTAATGCCCCGGAGAAGGGGTGGGTGTGCAGATCCATTGCTAAAAACGGAGGATACCGATGATATATATAATAAGGGAGGAGGCAGCCCTTGGCAGTTAGTCAGAAAACACCAGCATCACTGACCACTACGGAACTCATCAGTCAGTCAGAAAAGTTAATAAGCACCAATTTAAACGTGACTCTGTCAGTCAGTCTCAAGAATCAACACCTCTCAATTTGACATTCACCTTGGTCTTCGAGATGATCTGGTTCTACATCAAGGTCCAGTTCGAATTCCGCATCAGCAACGCAATTGAATCTTAGGCCAACTGTTCGACTCGATCAAACTAAACCTGCTACGGAAGTCATCAACCTGTGCGGACCCATTGTACCGCTGACACCTTCGCTGCATCGAGGGTGATGCAGAAGGGAGGGTGATATGTGTTCCATGACGAGGCGTGAACATTATTTTTCGTGTCGTGGGACCAGGAAAACGCCATTTTTGTGGTGCGCAGCGCCACGAAAACGGGGTTTTTCAGGTCCGACGACACGAAAAATGAATTCGAAATGATTTTCAACCTCAAAAATTATTTATATGAATCTCTTTATGTATTAAAATTTTCCGAATATATTTGCACGGAATAAAAAGAACCCGATTATATTTAGTTTGCCACCGGGTTTTCACTGGGTTAGACCGTAATGTGGGGGAACTCCGTTGTTATCCCGACGGAGCACCTGTGAAGATCCATAGATCTCCGTCGAAAACCCGGCGATCTCATAGCGTTTTTGTTGGAGGATGAATCCGTCGTAACGACGACGAAAGTGAACAAACGCAGCGAATCGCGGTAACGACAACGGATGAGTGTTTGTGACACCTAATCGGTAGTAGAGATGGCGACTCTGATTACAAACACAACCAATTGGAATCCGTTCCGGTGGCGGGAATGTGTTTGTTCCGTCGTCAATTACCCGTCACTGTGACGCAGTTGTGTTTGTTGGTATTGTTATTTTCGGCGAACGAACAAATTTGTGTTTGTTGCATTTCGTTGTCGTAAACCTTACAAATTAGTGTTTGTTACCGGAAAGTATCCGTCACGGATACAGCTATGTGTTTGTTGCAAAAAAAAAGGAAAAAAAAATTTTTTTTCGGAAAAAAGTGAAAAATAATTACCTGTTAATTTTTCATTTGCATATAGAAATCCCTTGACAAATTTCACAGAAAATTTAATTAATTAATTAATCAATTTAATTAATTTAACAATTTTTTTTTCCTTTTTTTTGCAACAAACACATAGCTGTATCCGTGGCGGATACTTTCCGGTAACAAACACTAATTAGTAAGAGTTCTGACAACGAAATGCAACAAACACAAATTTTTTTCTTTCGCCGAAAATAACAATACCAACAAACACAACTTCGTCACAGTGACGGGTAATTGACGACAGAACAAACACATTCCCGCCACCGGAACGGATTCCAATTGGTTGTGTTTGTAATCAGAGTCGCCATCTCTACTACCGATTAGGTGTCACAAACACTCATCCGTTGTCGTTACCGCGATTCGCTGCGTTTGTTCACTTTCGTCGTCTTTACGACGGATTCATCCTCCAACAAAAACGCTATGAGATCGCCGGGTTTTCGACGGAGATCTATGGATCTTGACAGGTGCTCCGTCGGGATAACAACGGAGTTCCCCCACATTACGGTCGGTTTTTCACTGATTTTTTTCGCTCGAAGTGCGCCCCTCGTGTGAATCTTAGGATATTTACGGGTTTCTTTTTCTCCGTGTGGCGACACCGCATTTTCGTCTGACGGAGTTGGTACACTTATCTCTTTAGATAGTCCCTATACCACACTGTAGAATCTACAGCAGGCGCCTTGATGTATTTCGGCGGGAGCGATACTCCGAGCACTCTAACCTTCTCTCAACGTTGCCACTTTTGACTGCCATTTTGACAGAAATTCCTGACAATCGATAGATTTTTAATAATATCCCAGGATTGGCGTAGTAACATGTGGGAAAAATGATTGATATAAATTCTTAAATGTTTTACGTAGTGATTGAGCAGGTATTTCGATTTTTAGATGATTTCCGATTATTTTTAAATGATTTTTGAAAATCGCGTCTCATAAGACCCTGTACAAATGACATATCTTCAATAATTTTTTTTCAAGAATCTACCTAGTCCATCGTTTTGGGACTTCGACGAGATATTTTTAGGGGCTTGCCGGATATATACTCGAAATTTCAGGTCTCAAGAGGATTTCCTTCGATTCCCATTTACTTACTACACGGAAAAAAAAACCCGTAAATATCCTGAGATCTCAGGATTTTCGACGGAGATTCACACGAGGGGCGCGCTTCGGGTGAAAAAAACCAGTGTTAGTTTAGTAGTAAACAATTATTGATACAACATCGTCTGAACGATTCGTTCATATAGTCGTCCGGGAATTTTCCGAGTCAAATCGGGAAACTAAGAGTGGTGCATTTGCTACGCCGAAAAACAGAAACCCGTGAAAATCCTGAGATCACCGAATTTTCGACGGAAATTCACACGAAGGGCGCGCTTCAGCTAAAAAAAACCCAATGTTAGTTTAATATTAAACAAAGACTAATGCGAAAATCATCTAAATGATTCCTAAAGATACAAAATAATGAATACAATTAGTTTGTTATATGACGCTGAAGCTAGCACACGATGCTGGCGGACGGAGACGCACTACTTTTGGCAGGGACTGTACCGGGCGAATGTATATGTTTTCCATCGTATATATTGTAGACACTTGCATCGGGGGGGTTGCAATTTTTTTAATAGGAGGGGAGGGGGGTGAGAATTAATAATTTGGGGGAGAGAACGCCTCGAGACACTTTGTTTATTTATAAAAAAATGGAAAATCGCGAATTTATGTAATTTGACCTTCGGAAGGGGGTTGAAGAGGGGGGTATGGATTCCGGAAGTCCAAAATTTTACTAAATGAGGGGAGGGGGGTGGGAATTAATAATCTGAGGGAGAGAGCGCGTCGGGAGATTTTGTTTATTTACAAAAAAATTATAAATGATCGATTTGGATAGACTTTAAGGGAATTTGACCCTCGGAAGGAGGTTGAGGAGAGGCCCTGGCGGATCTGTCGATTGAAGAATCGAGTTGTTCAGTATGTCGACTGACTTTTGAGCGGAGGTCGATTTGGATCTCGGAAAATTGGTGAAATCGATGATGAATCGACTTCATAAGAAGTCGATTGCAAGTGTATTACATCGAAACTTGAACGACTCATGGGGTAGTCGATTGTGAAAGACTACTTGCAGTTGGATGAAAATCGACTCGGGGACAAGTCGATTGGGATTCGATTGCCAGCCTAATATCTTAGTCAATCGATCCACAATCGGCCGGCTGTTGAGTCGTTTCATAATAGTTTCTATATTCTCTGTAGGAGAATCGACGGATTGTCAAGTCGATTGAGGGTCGATCGATTTTAATGGTATGAGGACAATCGAGTAATAATCGACTCGTCAATTCGTCGATTTTCCTGCTCAAGCTGAGAAACTGATATGAAACGACTGAACAACTGGTCGATTGAGGATCGATTGACTTAAAGGTATGTGAACAATCGAGTCACAATCGACTTGACAATTACTCGATTATCTTGCTCAGTATGAGAAACTAATATGAAATGACTAAACAACCGGTCGATTGTGGGTCGATAGATTTAATGATATGCGGACAATCGAATCACAATCGACTCGAGAACCAGTCGTTCCTCGCAATGGACCATAAAATCAAATACGAAACGATCAAACGAATGGTCTATTAAGGGTCGATCCCTTGGCATTATATGAAAACAATCGACTGATAATCGACTCGACAATCAGTCGATTCTTCTGCTCAATCGACGAAACTAATATGAAACGACTGAACGACTACTTGATTGTGGGTCGATTGACTTAATGGTATGTGAACAATCGAATGACAATCGACTCGGCAATCACTCGATTATCTTGCTCAGTATGAAAAACTAATATGAAACGACTAAATAACCGGTCGATTGTGGATCGATTAACTAAGATATTAGGCTGGCAATCGAATCCCAATCGACTTGTCCCCGAGTCGATTTTCATCCAACTGCAAGTAGTCTTTCACAATCGACTACCCCATGAGTCGTTCAAGTTTCGATGCAATACACTTGCAATCGACTTCTTATGAAGTCGATGAATCATCGATTTCACCAATTTTCCGAGATCCGAATCGACCTTCGCTCAAAGATCAGTCGACATACTGAACAACTCGATTCTTCAATCGACAGTCCGCCGAACCTCAATCAAGGGATCCGCCAGGAGGGGGTACGACGGAGTTCCCCCACATTACGGTCTAGCCCAGTAAAACTCAGTGGCAAACCAAATTTAATCGGGTTTTTTTTTTCCGCATGCGGAAGTACCTTAAATGGGTTTCCCTCAAAAACACTTTTTGAAAGTCCCCGTTCACTGCCCTTTCAAAACTATATTACCGATTCATTTCAAACTTGGCACACACTTTCTACATATAGAATACCTCCCCCCAACGATGATATCAGAATTTTTTTTTACATTAAGGGGGTTTTTCACTTACAAAATTGAAGAATTTTTCGTGAAAAATAACAGTTTCCACTTTAAGGGACCGCAAAAAATTTGAAACAGGAAAAAATACTAATCAGAGAACGTTGAGGGGAGGATTTGATGATACTTAGAGTACATTTTAATGATTTTTGATTTCACATAATTTCCAGCTGAGATGTGAACACCGCAAATCGTCTTTTTTCAAAGACGTTCTCGGAAAAGCTTTATCAACGGCTTGTTTGTTAGTATGTTTGTATAAAAAAATTACAGAATATTATTGAAATGATACTTAATAATGTACAAAAGGTTTTAATAAATTCGGCCTAGTCATATTTATAAAAGAAAGTGAAAAAAATATATATCCGGGCATATATCTCAGTTATATTCACTTATATTTCGGCCAAAAATGTAGTATGCCAGATATATGCTGGATATAAATGGGCACACATATCCCGATAGAAATATTTAGCCTTATATCTAAAATATATCTCAGATATATTTTCGGCTTAAAATGTAGTATAGCAGGAGGCCTATACTGGTTCGTATAAATTGATAAAGAAATGAATGAATCTTGATTTTGCCAGTCTTCAGACCGGTAAAAATAACGTTTATTCATTTATTTTTACCAGCAAAAATGAATATTTAATTGAAATGGAGATGAATGAACATAGAAATTTTTGCCAGCCTTCATATATTTATCGATATACACGGAACTGAATAGGCACCCAGATATATTCTATATATGTTCTTTCTATGAGGGTATTTTCGCTTCATCACGTGTAGTTTTTGAATAAAAAAAATATTGAAAATGCGAAAATGATGAAAAATAGTCATCTTCAAAATTTAATTAGTTGTTGATTCGGTGAAGTTCTGAGGCACCGAAAATTCATCTAAAAAATACAGAATCCAATGAACAAAATGGAGAGAGGGTATTCCTATTTGGATGGCTGAAAACGAAATTTAAAAAATGTGAAGACATTGAATTTTAGTTGATAAATGGATATTTCTGGTTATCATGATTGAATATGATTTGTTTCGTTCGATGCAATTATCGAATGTCGTAATAAATTGGGTTATGAGGAAACACTCGTTCATGGAACAAAAAAAATACCAATTTTGCAGAAAACTTGATCAATTGTTGCTTTGTGCATTTGAATATTCACAAGGACTTCAATAAATGAAATGAGGATAATTTATTTCACCTCAGAAAATATTTTTTGTTTCATGAACAAGTGTTTCCTCTTAACCCAATTTATTATGTCATTCGATAACTGGATCGAACAAAACAAATCACACTCAATCATAACCAGAAATATCCATTTATCCACCAAAATTCAAACTCTTCAAATTTTTTAAATTCTGTTTCCAGCCATCCAAATGAAAATACCCACTTACCATTTCGTTCATTGGATTCTGGATTTTTCGGATGATTTTTTAGTGCCTCAGAACTTCACCGAATCAACTACTAATTAAATGTTGAAAAAGCCTTTTTTTCATCATTTTCGCATCTTTAATATTTTTTTACTGAAAAACTATACATGATTAAGTAAAAATAAGGTCAGATTCGAAATCTACGTGCCAAAATCTACAAAATGGACTCGGTCCCAACCTGGGGGCAAATATCAAGGATTTTTTTGTAGAACCGTGTAATCGAGGGACCAAACCGTGGGCCAATGAAAGATTCGGATGATCCACCCGAAAATTCGAATGTTGCACACTAATTTTAGAAAGTCGTACGCTACTTTTCCATAGGTTCCTTTCGAAAATTAGGGTCCTACATCCGAATTTTTGGATGGACTATCTGAATTTTTCGATAAACCACGTTTGGTCCCTCGGTTAGTGAGTAGCACACTAATTTGTGGATAGACTCACACGGGATTGTGATATATTTTTTTTCTTCACTCTATCGCTCTAGGCAACTTTTGGAGAGGGAAGGTAACTAGTGGGTGGGAGAAATGATAGTAGTGGAGGAAAAACAACATAACCTACAATTGTTAACCGTTTTGTCTGTGAGACATTGCGCGTTTCCACGCACATGATATCGAGCACAAGGATGAACGATGCATGAGAAGTGGGAGAACTGTTTTGAGGGAGAACAGGCCAAAAGGGGGAAAAAAGTGAGAAAGCGGAAAAGTAAGAAAACTCTACTGTACTAAGGAGAAAGGCCAAGTAATAACCCACTCATTTTTTTGTCAAAGTTTCTTATTCTCCAGTAAAAATTTCATTAAGACCTGAATTTGGAAATTCAGAATAGATATACATCTAGTGAATTTATCGAATGTCAGGATTCAGAATAGGTCTAGTGAATCTATTGCGTAACTTGATATGAGACATTCGAGAGCCTTCTCATTCGTTCCATTTTTCCTAAATTTGCGAGAGAAAGTAATTCATGTACTCACTAGAATCAAATATAAATGAAGTGATAAATGAATGATTCTACCCGAGTGTCATATTTTCGTATCACTCGAACTTCGATCCCTGACCGTTTGTTAAACTAAATAGGAGGGATAGGAAGAATTGAGATGTGGCTAATCTGTTGTATTTACACGATAACAGCCTTTAACATTTCAGTCAGTGTCAGAAGTCACTTATGATCACGTTGACAGTTGATCCTAATTTGTGTCTAGTCAACAATATTTCATCCCAAATCGCGAATAATCAGTCAATTGTTAAGTTATCGAGTGGAACTGAAGAGAATTAGATTTAGTTCGTTGTCGAAATGATGGCTCAGTTTACGAAGAGACAGTGGTTGACTCTCATCGTCATCAGTATCGCGGATTTTGCTAATGCTGTTTGCGTTTCATTACAAGCGCCATTCTATCCTCAAGAGGTAAACAATAATGGGGGATTGATTGGAACGTGTTGATTCCATGTCATATTTACCAATTCATCAAGTGCCTTTTAATCAACTTTTACTTTTTGTTATTTCGATATCCATTAATTTTTCCCGTTTCTTCACAAGAACCATTTCTTTCTTGTTCGAACGATTGACGCTATAGCAAGTAATCTGTAATCTAATTAGGAAGTTGCTAATAGGAACACGAGGAAATTAATCGATGGTCTGACGCGATTCTAGGACCATTGATCGTCTAGTTGGATACATAATATAGTTAATAGCAAAATGAAAATAATCCAGGTGATTATGGACAAATGACAGTTTTTGAATTTAGAGGCTGGAAAAAAAATTGAAATCGGGAAACAATCTTACGAAATGTACAATAATGAATGAAATTTTTCCGTCTAATATGAAAATTATTGACCATTTAGTACATGTTTAACACTAGGTTGATCGCGATATGGTCATTTCTCCGCACTTTTTCCAATTGTCGTTATAGCCTGAAATGAACGGATCCAAAAAATCTTTAAAAATTTGACATCTTTGCTTGAAGTCTCTAAAAGGATACTGTTGACTTTTTTTAAATCCAACCTCCACAGTAACATAAAAAAAAATCTAATGAGCGGCGGACTTCGAAATGCGGGGCTGTCCTCACAGCGCGATAAAACTCGTAAGTGAAAATTTTCGAGTGACATTTCAGCGCGAGTAGTGGTAGAGCGCGCTGAGCACACGAGTGTGGGACGCAACGTCTGGCAACGCTGCGCACCAAAAAGCATAGCGGGAAATGGTAACGGCGCGACCAACGACGTTCGGGAGTTTAACGCGACCAACCTAATGTCAATATAAAAAAAAAATAAAAATTAAAAACCCCCGACGGTGACGCTGTGAACTGAATGATGAAAAATTGAAAAAGGAGAAAATAAAAAGATAAAACATATTAAGAAAAAAAAAAAACTTGGACAGCAGAGTAAGGGGGGACACCGATGTTACCATGATTTTATGTGCCCCCCCCCCCCGATTCTGCTGTCCAAGTTTTTTTTTTTCTTAATATTTTTTATCTTTTTATTTTCTCCTTTTTCAATTTTTCATCATTCAGTTCACAGCGTCACCGTCGGGGGTTTTTAATTTTCAATTTTTTTTTATTTTCTGCTTTTTAAATAATTTCCTTTACAATTTTTTTGATAAGGTTATTCAATTTCCAATTCCCATTTCATGTTTAGTTGTTTTCATTTTGCGCTTCAAGAAAAAAAGTGTTTCAATTCATAATTTTTTTGGCTGGGTAAATTGATGATGGTGTTCGCCTACCTTTTTATCCGGAGTTTAAACTTTGCCGCGCTAGATTTCATTGAATGAAAGTCTCGATAAAAGTAAAGAACCAGTACAGTATAGACTCTCGTTATAGTCGAACTCATGGGGCAGTAGGGGAAGCGAATTCGGAGAATTCGACTATATTTTTCTGCCACCACCACGCACTTCGAATTTGAGAGAAATTTATTTTTCGCCTCTATTTCTTTTGTAATTCTATATGCCTTACCAGAGAGAACAATAGATTGTTTACATCTTAGGGCCCGAAGGTGATAGAGTGGGAGAAGCGTTAATCTTCAAACAAATCGATATAAGGGGAAGTTCGACTATAACGAGAGTGCTTATAACGAGAGTCTACTGTAGCGCCAACGCTTTTTCATTCCATCTTGCAGTGGAGATTTTCAGTTTTAATCACTAGATTGGTTAAAATCATTTTCTTTAATCAATATTGTGAGTAATGAGGATAATTAATGGCCACATAAGTGTGTCCGGTAAAATCCTTGGAGTTTTACCTTTTTTCTAAATACAGAAACATTATTTTTGGTTAAACCACAACAAAGTGTTGTGGGCACAGACACCTAGGGACGCGAGGTTGAGTGTAGTCAAACTCATGTACCCCTTCTCATCGGCTTGTTGGGGGTAAAAAGAGAAAAACTTATCAAGCGAGAGACTGTGTACCAATAAATTAATCCGATAATAACAACAAATGCAACTAATTTAGTACACGTCGCTTCTAAATATGGAATGAAAAATATTCGAGCAGGATTCAAATGTTTTTTCGATAGCATCAAATTTTTGTTGTTATACGCTCAGCGACTAGTTTGTAGTTGCAACAAACTCTTTTGTGAATAAAAAGTTTTCGAAATCTTGCAAAAATAAATATCTCCTGTATTTTACATATACCCCTATCTTATCGCATACAGCACGATTCATTATCTCAATTGTTTATACGGGGATTAGCACAACTAAATCAATCCAACGGACCGACTCTGCGTAAGACCGCTAAAAATTATTACATAATGAATTTTTCCTCATACGTGCGTGTTATGAGCCATATAACTCACGGATTTGACGAGAGAAAAGCTTCGCTTTAGGCACTTATGAGGAAAAATGGCGTTCGACACACGTGCGCGCGTCGCCAAAAACTCACGAGGGCAGCACAGCTCGTGAGTTATAGGCGACTTCCCGCACTTGTATCGAAATATACTCTTTCCACACTGTTTCCACGTTCAGCTCGTGGGTTATGAAAGTCACTAGCTAGTGACTCCAGAATCCCACTCCCTGAGCGTGAAAACACTGTAGAAAAATATCGAACGCAACGGGTGCCGCAGGGATAACTCACGCAGTGCGAAGTTTCCGCCCGAGCCGAAGGCGAGGGATGCAATCGCACGGTGTGAGTTATCCCTGCGGCACTCATTGCGTTGAATACTATTTCATATGGTGTAGCAGGATGATGATGTCACAAAGATTATCCTTGCTGAATGGGGGATGAATCACCAAAAAGTAAACTATATTTGTATTTTTATGTTTTATGAGTGGAAAAAAGAGAGAAAATGTCAAAGTTATTCTTACTTGTTGATTTTTTGCTATTATATCTGTTGAGTATTGTGGTGGTGGTTTTCCAACGTCATTACCACGTTGAAAATTCTTCCAATTCTACATGGATTCTTTTGTGAGCAGACCAACAAGTATGAGCCCCAGGCGAAGAATGTTTTGGGCTGCATTCATGTGATTTTACATTATGGGCAATATTGAAATCTGTGGGGGGGGGGGGGGGGCGGGATTCGGATGGTGGACACAGACCGTTACACCTAGAGCAGTTGGCTGTTGTTCTAAATTCATCGACTTTGATTACGACAAAAGTGTGGTCTTCCTCCAAAGCTTTTTCCTTTTTATCTTCTGTTTCACCTTTTTCTTGCATTTACCACGATTGTGATATTTCCTCTTTTTCTGTCCCTTGTAGCATAATTTATCCAGTATTTTTTTACTCCTTTTTGCGTTCGGATGCACTTATCCCACTTTAAACGCACCACTTTAGGACAAGCAAAAATTGGTTGTATTTTTTTAAAGAATTCTAAACGCCATTGGGTTGCTAGTTCATGCATTACTGGCTCATTTCGATTCAAATCTACTTCTCCAACTCTCAAGGTTCTTTGGGTTTTTTGTGCTTGTTAAAAATCTTATCCAAAATTGAGGTTTTAACCATCAGCAACGACACCAACATTCGGGGCTGTCCGTATCGAGGCCTCTCGGGTCTCACGAGCATCACCGAACCGTACCGAGGAGACAATTTTGCCTCTATTCGCAGTCACCTTTGGACTATTCACCTTAACGCATCATATCGTATCATTTGTCTTTATCCGTGGAAAGTTATCTGTATTGTTTCAATTCACCTCGAATATCACCCGGGAAATTTAGCAAATCAACTCAGTGAACATTATCGAACTCTATCAGTAAAATTATCAACTCTGTACATCAACTTATTTATTGTGTTTAAATATATGTGACTTGGCTTCGGCTTTAAAATTCTGTGTATTTCACATTGTGTTTTCCCTCTATACACTTTTCCTCCACCCACCTCTCGACCACCCTGAGCATCACCGAAACTCATCAATGAATTTAACATTTGGCCAATTAGCCGGATGGTAGATTTAACAGTGCTTACCTCAGCTTTCCTGGCTTTTCTGTTTTCTTAGGCTTTTTGACGCTTCCTAGCAGCTTTTTAAGCTCTCAGCTTTTTCTTTCAGTTCTTCATATCGCTTCTGATAACACTCGTTGAAATCTGTTTTTATAATTTCACGGTATTTTTTTTTTTGCAATTCTGTTACAAAAGGCTCTGATTTACGAGTAAACATTCTTTTCATAGCCCTTTGTCTGTCATCAGTGCCTATGTCACAATAAAATTTTTTTGACTGTATTACAAGACGAGTTCCTTTATTACCACGTGCTATGCCATTCTCGTCATAGTCTTCATTAAAATTTACATCATCAATCATAATTATCAGTAAAATTAGTCGCAAGTTTTACTACCTGATTTCTATTTTTATCTGTTAAATTTATGGAAAATTGTGTGGAGTCAATGATTAAACCCAAGTATTTGCATCTGTTTTCAGCAATGAGGAATTCTTTTGAAAGTTTATGATAAATCCTGAACTCTCCAGAAAACTGATGACTTCTCCAATGTTCTTTTAACATAATTCCTTAGAATTGTGACTGAGAAGAAAATTGTCCAGGTATAGGACCATTAGCACTCCTTGCAGTCTCAGTTTATTCACTATAAGTATCATTATTTTCGTGAATACATATAGGCTTGTGCCCAACCCAAATGGGAGGCAGAGAAATTGGAAAAGCCTAAGGAATTTTCTTTGACTTTCTTCTAAAGGTACCGGATAATAGGCGTCTTTAAGGTCTAGAGAACCTATAAAATTTCCCGGTGATATTAAACTAAGGGCAACCCAAAGATCTTCTAGTTTGAAGTGTATCGGATTAATGAATTTATTCAGTTTCTTGAGATTAATGATGAATCTATTTGAGCCATCTGCTTTTCCATATTATAAAAGGAGATGTTACGGTAAAATCGTATCGAAGTCGAAATTATCGAAAATATCTCGAAAGTCGAATGGTAAATAATATCGATATTGGTGATGACGTACATCCGGTAAACAAATGAAGGTGCAGGCGCGCAAGGCGCGCACTAACCTAATGCTAGTCCATATTATAAAAGGAGATGTTACGGTAAAATCGTATCGAAATCGAAATTATCGAAAAACACTCGAAAGTCGAATGGTAAATAATATCGATATTGATGATGACGTACATCCGGTAAACAAATGCAGGCGCAGGCGCGCGAGGCACGCACTAAACTCAGAAAACATATGCTAGTCCTTATTATAAAAGGAGATGTTACGGTAACATCGTATCGTAATCTCTCTATATAATAAAATTCAAATTCAGTGTTTTCAATGTTTTCAGTGTTTCAGGGGTTTCAGTGATTTAGGGATTTCAGTGTTTCAGTGTTTTCAGTGTTTCAGTGTTTCAGGGGTTTCAGTATTTCAGTGTTTCAGTCTTGTCAAGAACCTTTTTTTTGTAGTTTTCCTCTTTCTCCAGTGTTTCAGGAGTTTCAGTGTTTCAGGGATTTGGTGTTCTCCGAATCAAGTTCATTAATTGAAATAAAAGCGATAAAGCTTATGAAAGTATATTTATATCATTGTGACCATTGCTTCACAGTTAATAAATATAAGAAATGCTGTGCCCCTGATGCCAATTTGCTATGAACAGTGGATGGAACGTCGTTTCGTTAGTGATCCACCAATCCTATTTGAATGGCATGTATATCAAGGAGCACAGATCAATTTCCTCGGACCAACCCCGAACATAAGATACATAGTTGAATCAGAGGATGAGTAAACAGAGTAATTTTTCCATCACGTTTATATTTGAATATTTAAATTAAATTTTCACCTATAACTCACCTTGCAGTTATAATTTTCAGTAACAATGAAAAAAAAAAGGGCGAACAAGCTGTAATCGAGTCAGAGTGAAAGGAAGGCAGGAGAGAAACAAGGAGGAAAAACAAGGTTGTATCTATCCTGTCTTTTGATTTTTTTTTACATCCAAATTTAATACTTGAAAACTTTATTCGGTCGATTTATCGTTTTTTCAGCATTCTAGACCCAGCGACCTGGCCCGTAACGAATAGTTTCTGCAAATGAAGATACATGCAAATATTCCAAATCAATACCTGTTCTCTTTTGTATTTTCAGTCTGGATTTTCAAAGAGAATATGGATCAAGGGCCCCAGATAACGGAAATCTTAGATAATTTTTTTTTTTTTTTATTATTAAAGGAAATCTTAGATAATTGTATTGAATTTATCTGATATTTCGGTTGCTCTTGATAGGTTTTTTGAATAAACATTTGATGAAAAAATTTTGGTTTGTGTTTCAGAATATGTGAGAATACATAATAATCAATAATAATCAATTCATTTTCATTTTGTTGATTTCAATAAACGAATTATTCAATTCTACTGTCGCATGAGCACAGTCGCACTGAGGGAGGGGGGGGGGGGGGAACGAGCGGGGGAGCGAAGCCCCTCCCGGGGTTGACAAGCGGAGCGAGCAGGGGGCGAAGCCCCCTAGTTATCGAAAATATCTCGAAAGTCGAATGGTAAATAATATCGATATTGGTGATGACGTACATCCGGTAAACAAATGAAGGCACAGGCGCGCAGAGCGCGCACTAACCTAATGCTAGTCCTTTCTAAACAAAATATCTCGAATTGGAAATATTCGAAACTCGGAATAACTCGAATGAGAACAGAGTTCATGAGAATGCTGGTAGATGGTAGCGTTCATGAAACCAACCCTGAACCATGACATTTTGCATTTCAACATCATCATTTCAAATTATAATGAAAAAAAAAGGAAATAATGAAATTTGCAGGGAATTATGATTTTGAAAAAATGAATAATGATTGTCCACATCATTTTTATGAATTTTTGTGAAGCATGGAGAGTCTCGAATGGAAACAAGCTTTAGCGGGAACACCGACAGATGGCGGGGGGAACAAAATCGGGTACTCTAAGAGAGAATTTTCATGAGCGATTTTCATGGAGATGGGCGCGTTTTTCAAACCATATTTTTAGCCGAGAAATGAAAGACAATTGAAAGAAGCAGGTGACATGTTAGATATACGGGTGTTTACGTTAATTTTTGGTATGGTTTTGTATCTTTGAAATTATAATTTTGTCGCGAGTTGTTCTACGCTGTTCTTAAAATTGAAAAGGTTCAAAAAGATATATTTTCAAATTTTTTCAAATTTCATTTCTATTACGTTCAAAAAGTAAATTCTTGAGATTTCAGGGGTTGTGACGAAATTTCGCGGTTCGGATGAAGTAGAACATTTTTGCTTTTTCAATATCTATTCCCGACGGAAATTTTCCGTTCATTCGATGAGATATTCTTTCAATCAGCTCATATCATGGGAAGTAACCTAAAATCGTGGAAAAATTAAAAATTGAGTATTGTAAGCCCTTCCCCAACGTCGATCACGACTTTTTATATTTGTCAAAGTCACTTTTTTGCGATTAAGGATGTTCTGCCTTGATTGCAACGGGGGGGAGGGGGGTGAGCTGTAGGGGAAAGGTAGGATTTTCTGGGGAATTCCAACCCCTGAACACGAGAAAATGAAATTTTGAATTACACCATTGAGGTTATATTTGGTCACTTTTATGGTGCCATTATATTTCTCATGACTTTTTTTCCTAATAAATATTCATAGGATCAATCCAAAAATTTCCAACAATCAATTTAATAATTTTTGAAAAAAAACATAAATCTGGTCGTTAACAGCGGTAACGTTGGGAACTAGAGAAATTTGGTAACACGGGCTGGTACCATTGGCTGACTAGGCCACACTCGGCTGTAAACGTTTATTCATCCCCCAGATACCCCAAATTTGTATTTTGCGCCCTGCCTTCTCTCGTTGAATATGTTGTTGTTGTCGTACTTTCCAGCTGCGCGCGCAGGAAAGGTAAATTTTTACTTATTTTGGCATTTTTTATTACTAATTATTAGTCTGAGGGATGCGTAAGAATATAACGTTTTTTCGTGACATAACGATTGCCCTATAGCCGGAGTTTCATTACGCTAGGCCTATTTTTCATCGATTTCACCAACTTTTCGTGAATTTTCCATAAGAACACGTGTTAAATTGATATTTTTTAAAAAATCATAACTTTATTATGCAGCTTGCAGGAAAGCTGAAATTTTGCATGCGGTTCTTCAAAAGATTGAAGAATCTTACAAAAAAATTTCATCAACTTCTTATATTTCCTTATAATGTCAAAAATGTAGGCAGAACATCCTTAAGGAAAGAAACAATCAGAGTAAAACCTGAATCCGTTCTATGCAAAAATCATTCTGGATGCAAGAAAGTGGACAAATAAAAAAAAGGAAATAAAAAATTTTTAGATAGTGTCGGATAAAGTCTCACTCTGATTTTTTCAAAATTGTTGGTGAAGAGAAAATTACTTTGACGAATAAATGAAAAAATTTTAATCGAGGTGGAGAAATGAGGTAAAACGGTCAAATTTCAATATTTTTCAGGATTTTGGGGCATGTCCCATCGTCCGAGGTGATTGAAACAATGCTCAATGTTACAAGTGGAATGAGAAAAATGGGGGAGATGAATTGACCTGCGCAATCTTCGCAGCTTTCTATAGCACCTTTACCTAACAGTTTGTCTATCTCTATTTGAATTTTTCTTATCTCATCTATAGGTAGACATCTCTCGTTTGGAGAATGTATCTGTCCAGGCGTAATGATAAAGGGGATTTTGTATCCTCTTAAATAGCTCAATATATATTCATCAGAAGTAATTTGTGTCCATGATTCAGTGAAGTGACGCAAGCGTCCTGCGATTGTGTCTACCTGAACTATTTCCTCGATGATGATCGGCTCGTCGTCTGAGGTTTCCTCGATGAGTTCGGGTAAGCTCTCGTTAACCTTGTCTTGGGGTTGAAAAAGGGGCGCCTCTATTGCTGTTTTTGATGATGAATCGCCTGACGAACCGTCGCAGGTGGGTATTTCAAGTTTCGCTGGTCCCGAGATGTGGTAATTGGTTTCTGAGGGCCTTCATCTTTTATATCTGAACATATTTTTCCCATTTTTTTATTTTTTCCATTATCCTCATACAGCCATTGATCAGAGAAAATGGTGTCGACTATTGGTTTCACATTTTTACTCATTTGTGGAGTGATGAACGACTTTCTAGCTACGGTCTGTTGGTGGAAGACATCTACCATCATCTGACCAGCATGACTGATACAATCTACCAGGGGTGGAATTATACGCGTTTAGGGTACCCTAAAGCCTTTTTTTTTCTTCGCCACCAGGGAAAGCTTTTCGGGTTGATTTCGTCGCGTTTCGGAACGTTTCCTGCCAAAAGTGTCGAGGAGGGGGATCTTTGAGCATGCGCTGTTTTCTGCCGCCATCGCGCGTCCCCCTCCACCACGCTAATTCGCCGCGCGCACCCCTCGAACAGTCGGTAATGTCGGCATGAAACGTTCGGAAATCTCACCAAAAACTACCGAAAAACGCCCCCTTATGGCAAAGAAAAAATAAAGCTTTAGGGAACCCTAAACGCGCATAATTGCACCCCAGAGCAGCTTCGTCCAACCCTTCTGCAGGAAGATCCAGGATGGAGGAAATCGGTGCACCCATATATATATCCTTCTGTGGGAGACCTTCATTTTTCCATTTTTGCCAAGTATGGGTCAATTGTGGATGGTATTTGACTTTTTTATAGTTAGAGTCATTTACGTCAATCCTTAACACTTTTAAGGTACTTTCCTTTATCATTTCATCCTCAGTCATATTTATCTCACCTGTACCAGAGTCTCCTGTCTCTTCATCAGTTAAGGTTATGTTCGATGAATTATTCTCTTTATTCTAGAAAAGAGTTAGAGGGTATACACTTATTGTGTAAATTGTGGAAATCATGTTCTTATTGAACTTCTTCACAATAAACCCTGTTGAGTCGTGTGGACTTGGCAAAATCGTGTGGACTCTGACAATTGAGTCGTGTGGAAAAATTGATAATTCATGTATTTGTTTATTTAACTTACCATTTATTTCTTCATCATTATTTTTTGATGGTGTGATTGATCGGGTTTCTTTATTTTGAGGTGGTGAATCTGGTTCTTTTTGAACATTCACCAGTGATTCAACTCAATTTGTACGGTTAGTAATCTGTTTCTGTATCATGTCGAATTTGTCCTCTCTCTTTCGAATGAGATCTCGAATGTTTCTTTCTTTTAGAATCTGATATTTTAATATGATGTAATTAGTGATAGAAAACTTATTTTTTGAGTACTCTACAAAAAACGTAAGAAGGCGACAGTAAAAGCGCCAAAAAATTAAAACTATATGGTAAACGTTGTAATATCTACGCATGAGCAGCATGACTACAATACTATTATTGAGAACGAAACATACAATATAATCCTCATTATCCATTTCTCCTGTAAACAATTCCAACGTTTGTTGATGTGCATCTCGTTTTGATTTTTCCTCTAATTGATGGTTTTCCTCGTCATTGGTTATTTTATGCTTTTGTTTGCTTCTTCAGTACTTTCCAATATTAATTCACAAAAATATTTTCGAATGCTTCCAAAAGCATTGAGAACAATGAGATTTTTAAATGCAGTACGGACAACAATCTCTTGAATATTAACTGCATGAACTCTGTAGTTTATATCGTAGCCTCCTGTATAATTTTCATCTTCGTTCATATAGTCCTTTGTTATGTCCATGTCTCTGGATGTTTATCGTCTTTTCTATACTCATTGTTATTAATACACAATGCCTTGAAGAAAACTACAAAGTTTGATTCCTCTTTTTGATTATCGAGCCACTCATAAAACTTTACAAATCTGCTCCTCACCATGGATTCAATCAAAAATGATCCTTCCACCATTATGTCTGACATAGTTTGAACATGTTCACGAAGAGGATCCAAAAACATTTAATCACTAAGGGCTACTAGTGAACCCATTTTTGTTGCTTTTCTAATTACATTTGAACCAAAACGTTTTCCTGTCAAACGTCGACGATACAAGGGACGCAACTTATCTTCTTTACTGAGGCAATTTAGTTCTCAATTCAGTCAAATTTAGTTTACACAAAGGCGCATCCATTACGTGAAGAAAATTTCACAAATTTCGGACGCACACACACACACACACACACACACACACACACACACACACACACACACACACACACACACACACACACACACACACACACACACACACACACACACACACACACACACACACACACACAGACGGAGACGGAGACGGAGACGGAGACGGAGACGGAGACGGAGACGGGAATCCCCTTGTAAAAAAAGCATACACTGGAAAGTGTCATGGTGGAGGTACATGCAAAAAGTGTCATGGCGCACTTCTCATGAGCAGTTTCCATGGAGATTCTCATGGAAATCCTCAGAATAATGCACGCGCGGCCGCTTGCGGCCGCACCGTAATATTACTTAGTGTATTCAAAAACATCATAGCAAGTTTTGAGGAGTCATTAAGCGCGAAGATATTATTACATTTGCACTTTCAATTTTTGAGATCATTACAATAACTTCCTACCTTCGGGTCAGGAAGTAGAAAAAATTCAGATCGATTCAGCAACTCATATCAGTTACAGGGAGAAAAAATTCTAGTAAAAATCACGTGACTTTCGGTAATCATGGGGCAAAATACGCTTTCAGCCATTCCTATGGATTAAAACACGTATTTATTGCTCGAAAAAACGGAAAAATTCCGGAAAGAAGCGAAAAATTTATTTTTCTTGCATTTTTTCCGTGATTCCAAGTCAAAATTACGTTTCATCCGTAAAAATTCTCGAACGCGCATTCCGCTACACGATTACGGAATGTCACGTAATTTTTACAAAACTTCTGTCTCCGTGTAGCTTCTCGTAATTTCCGCGTAAATTGCGACTAATAAAAGAAGAATTGTGAAATAAGAGAAAAATGTAGTATGAGCAGTTTTTGGAGCAATCATCATTATATAATGATGAACTGTCATTTAAACGATAAATTTGGTGATAAACTGATATCCTGCAATTCTAATCAGCATTATATCTAGATGTCTGGTTTGGATAACATAATTGGGGAAGAGTTATCAGAAGATTCACTCGAATCGAGTACTCTCAGAGATAGTTGTAGACATTATGGCGTAACTATTTCACAGCACGTTCAGCTCTTTGCCAATCCAATGATAAAATACTACGAATTGTTGAGTATTTTCGAATGCTAGATTGAGGGTCAACTGTCACGGTTTCGGGTCATTTCATAATTTTATCACATTGCGATACATTGTCGAGGACGGCAAAGTCTTTTGTAACTTATAATATAAGGTCATTAACATCTTTGATTGGATTCTTGTACATCATGCGATCGCGTGGACTGAAATTTTCTTTAGACACGGAGGGGGAAATTTCGTAAAAATTAAGTGACGTTCCGTGATCATGGGGCAAAATACGCGTTCGGGAATTTTCATGGATTGAAATATAATTTTTACTTAAAATCACGGGAAAAATGCGAGAAAAAACATACATTTTCCGCTTCTCTTTGTAATTTTTACATTCTTCCAGGTGTTAATAAGTTTCACAAGAAAGTATGAAGGGATTTTAGTTTTTACATCAGAAACGAGATCAGAAAACTCCCAAAGAAAAATCACCCTTGACATTTTCCCGTAGAACCATACGTTAACATAATAATTGCATATTCGTGAAGATCTCAGAAATTGGAACTTACGTTTCATCACGTTTTAATGAAGTCCTGTTATCTCCCTGTTATTCGAGTGAATGAAATGATCGAAAAATGTTGAA
Organism: Coelinius sp. EB29; assembly: GCA_035578325.1. Taxonomy (NCBI): domain Eukaryota; kingdom Metazoa; phylum Arthropoda; class Insecta; order Hymenoptera; family Braconidae; genus Coelinius; species Coelinius sp. EB29. The sequence goes on along the minus strand of JAOZGT010000027.1, from coordinate 429,745 downwards.
CCAGGTTGGGAAATCGTACCCGAGACCTCAGTGGAAGACCTTTCCAACTCCCCGCATCTGACCTATTATAAAAATATTATTACGAAATCAATCCAACTGATATCTTTTGTTCATCTAGGCAGAGAAAAAAGGTGCGTCTCCATCGGAATACGGTTTGGTATTCGGAATATTCGAGCTAGTGGTATTCCTCATTAGCCCTGTATATGGACAACGTGTAAGGAATTTTCAATGTAAGGGGTTTAAAAACTCAATAATTCCTCACGCAAATTATTGTCAAATTGCAGTTAAATAGAATTGGTCCGAAGCTGCTGTTCAATGGAGGCATTCTGACGACGGGAACATGTGCCATATTTTTCGGATTACTTGATAAAGTTGAAGGTCATTATCCTTTCATAATCCTGTCCTTTGCAATCAGAATTGTTGAGGCCCTTGGTAACGCTGCGTTCCTCACTGCGAGCTTCGCTATTATTGCCAAGGAGTTCCCGGATAATGTAGCTATGACATTTGCTAGTTTGGAAACATTTTTTGGATTGGGGCTGATTGTTGGACCTACTGTTGGTGGTGCCTTATATCAAGTATGTTTAGCCGTGATAGGTGGACAATGGAAATAATTTTTTTTTTGTTGTTGAAATGATTCCGGTTTTGTTATTTCAATATAATTTGGAATATTTTGAAGGTTGGGGGATATATTACACCGTTTGCTGTCCTAGGATCAGCTCTATTCTTAGCAGCTATAATGACCGCATTTGTGTTACCAGTTCATGATAATGCACCGATGGATGATCATAAATCTGGAGGTAATTGTCCAATTTGGCATGTTTAGAACTGTATGTTTTTCAAGTGCATGGACGTCAGGTCACAGAGGCGAAGATGTACACAACTAAGTTGTACACATGCATTTGATGACTGTGAATAGAATGACAAATGCACCGATGAATTGGTATAAAAATCTGCGATTTATTGGTGTTGCGTACAAGAAAATGGATACAGCTCAGATGGTACCTTACTGACTGGGCGAATTCTTTTATGACACATTTGAATATCATGTACAATTATTCACTTAGTCATTTATAATTTGTGCATCTGTAACTAGGGTATCGGCTTCAGCAGATGTTCCCTCTGATTTATCATAAAAAGCTAATCCTCTTAGAATATCCTAGTACGAAATGAAATGAGTACTAATTAAATTGATGGTTGATACCTAAGAGTACGCAAAAATGATCTCCAATGTATTCTAGATAAGCAAAACCACGTCAAATCAGAAGCCCGTCCGGGGCATGGTCGCAGATTTGTCTGAAAATTTTTTCTAACAATCTTTTGGGGGGGGGGGGAGGGGGAATACGTAAAAAAATTTTAGACCTTAATATTAATTACTCCAAGAGTTATGATTCTTGGAATTTTTCATGTTTTTCTGAAAATTTTGTACTCTGAAAAACAATTGTTTATAACTAAACATGGGAGCTAGCCATTAAAATGAGCTTTTCTGGATGAAAAGTACCAACAAAATGCTACCCAAAAACCACCGGTGGACCTCAATTCTTCACATCTTTACGAAGATATACAATATTCAATTTTTTTTTCTTTAAGTCAAAATAACTACGGAACCTCATTTTTTAAAAATCTGAAATTTTTTATGGGAAATTCTTGACGTATTTATCTTACTTTCTACCAAGTTTCAAGTTTTATAGAGCAACCGTTTAGCAGTTTTATCGTGATTCAACTGGAATTGACTATCGGCCCGATGATTTTTACGTATGAGTCTGATTAATGAATAGAAAAACAAACTACCTCCGCCATTTTCTTGTTTGTCTTCATGCCGCGAGTGAATGCTGTTTCCGGACAGCCCACTGTAACTCCTATGGTTCTCTTGTACTGGTTTTCGGGCGCCTAGACTCTAGAGTGGAGGCATGGAGATCGATTCGAAGGTCAAGCAGTCTAGGATGGAGGCCGAGAATTCAATTCAACGGTCCAACATTCTCGGGTGGGGGCTTGGAGGTGGATTCGAGAATGAAACGGTCTAGGGTAGAGGCTGAGAGGTTGATTCAAAGATCCAATGGTCTGGGGTGACAAAGGTCAAACGGTCCAGAGAGAAGGCCTAAAAATTCATTCAGGGGGCCAAATGGTCTGAACAAAAGGCTGGGCTCTACGTTCAGTGCCTTAGATTGATTTTTTAACCCTCTTTCTAGACCGTTTGGCCCACTGAATAGATTTTGAAACCTTCTCTCCGGACCGTCTAACCCTTGAATCAACTTTCCAGTCTCTGTCTAAACCATTTAACCATTGAATCGACCTCTCAGCCTCCACCCTAGAGCTCTGACCTTTGAATCGATCTTCAAACCTCTACCCTTGACTCATGAATTTACCGCCGAGCTTCCTCTCAAGACCATTTGACATTTGAATCGACCTCCAACCCTCCAGCCTAGACCATTTAACTCTAAAATTGACTGACAAACTTCCCACATAAACCGTTTGACTCTTGAATTGAACTCCAAGCTTTCTCTCTAGACCGTTCAACCCCTAATTTCGACCTTCCAGTCTTTTGATCAGATCTTTTAGCCCATTGAGTCGCTCCTCCCTACCCCCTCATTATTTTTATCGATGAATCGTTGCTCATGAACAATATTGATTTTAAATCGGTTTAACGGGCAACTCTTGGGAGCTGGTTAGAAAGCGCCCCATACGGTTTAGTTCACTGGGCGACTTTAAGTGCCCGAAAACCAGTACAAGAAAACCGTAGGAGTTACAGTGGGCTGTCCGGAAACAGCATTCACTCGCGGCATGAAGACAAACAAGAAAATGGCGGAAGTAGTTTGCTTTTTTGCACAGAAAAATTTGAAATTTTTCTATTTATTAATCAGACTCATACGTAAAAATCATCGGGCCGATAGTCAATTCCAGTTGAATCACGATAAAACTGCTAAACTGTTGCTTTATAAAACTTGAAACTTGGTAGAGAGTAAGATAAATATATCAACTTTTCAATAAAGTTGGGAGAACTAAAGAAGGGAGAGAAACATCCCAAGTGGGAAAAATATGAATCAAGTGTGCCGAAATTGAAGTGATTTCTATGTACATTAATGTCTCATGGAAAGACGCTAACATGAAAAATGAAGAATGTGCATTCTTCATGTTAGTGCCTTTCCATTAGACATTAATGCACATAGAAATTACTTCAATTTCGGGCACACTTGATTGATATTTTTCCCACTTTTTTTTTTATTCCCTTCGCTATCTTGGAAGAAGGCAAGTACCATAATTTTTCCCATTTGGGATGTTTCTCTCCAAATAATGTAGCAGATGCGTAATCATGGTTCTAGGAGTTTATTTCCCCAACAAAAATTTCCCGGAGAAAATTTCCCGGAAAAAATTTCCCCGGACAAAATCTCCCCTGAAAAAAATTTCCCCCGGAAAAATTTCCCCCAACGAAAATTGTCCCGGAAAAAAATTCCCCGGAAAAAAATTTCACCGCAAACCCCGGGACTATAACGGCGGGAGCAGCTTATCATCAAAATGTGTGTTGTTCCCCTCCCCCACCCCCCCCCCCCGGCGGCCACCCCAAACGTCTGTACAAATCTGTTGTCCGGAAAAAAATTTTCCAGGGGAATTTTTCCCACGGAAATTTTTTCCAGGGGAAATTTGTTCCAGGGGAAATTTTTTCCGGGGAAATTCTGGCGGGGGAATTTCTTCCGGGAAATTTTTGTTGGGGAAATAAACTCCGGTCACCCGTAATCATGCGTCTGCCACAAATGTGCCTTATTTAAAACGTAAATGTATAGGGAGGTAATAACTTTCATTTTAACTTGAGGATAATATAATTGTATCTGAACCTAGCACTAGAGAATCGAATTTAATTGATGTGGAAGCACTCAACATGGAAATATATAGACATTTTCGGTGAATGAATATGAGAATGTGGAACTCTTCAATGTTTCAAAAATTGTGCGCTTGATTGGTATGATATGATGAAAATTATGGAAATTCCGTTGTTTCCAACAGGGATATATCTTTTGTGTTATGTACCTGTTTTCATTCATAGAATCTGCATTCCATTCCTCCTAAACGATGCAGATGTATACAACTGACCTGTGTATGATTTTTCTCCATTGAAAATCGTACACATTCTATGATGGCCAGTGCCCAAGTTTTCCCACAAAAGAACTTTCCACTGGGCACCATCGAATCGCGGTTTTCCTTAGGGTGGCCTTTCCCCAATGACGCTTTTGATATGTGCGATACATGAAGAGTAGTTTCATATTGCGTTTCATATATAAATGTGAATATTTTCCATGTAACAAGATAGATGTTTAATAATTTATTGTATCTAGAATACATTGGGAATAATTTCTGCGTACTCTTAGGTATCAACCATTAATTTAATTAGTACTCATTCCATTTTGTACCAGGATATTCTGAGACGATTAGCTTTTTATGACAAATCAGAGGGAACATCCGCTGAAGCCGATACCCTAGTTACAGATGCATAAATTATAAATGACTAACTGAATAATTGTACATGATATTCAAATGTGCCACAAAAGAATTTGCCCAGTCAGTAAGGTACCATCTGAGCTGTATCCATTTTCTTGCTCGCAACACCAATAAATCACGGATTTTTATACCAATTCATATCGGTGCATTTCTCATTCTATTCACAGTCATCAAATGCATGTGTATAACTTAGTTGTGTACATCTTCGCCTCTGTGACCTGATGACCATGCACTTGAAAAACATACTGTTCTAAACATGCCACTGAATTAATCCCTGAAACTAGAATTGAAAATCTGATAAATATCTTCGAATGTAAGGAAAATAGATGAATTTTTATCAGAACCTATTTTGTAGAACGAAGTGAGGTCTCAAAAAAGTACCGAGATTAAAACCTCGCTGTAATCTTGAAATTCATAGGTATTATACAAAGACTTATCTCCAAAGTATATTGACTCATCGTATTTCATAAAATTTTTAGGATTCATGAAAATTTTGAAGATCCCAGGTGTCATGGTAGCGACAGCATCAATCATAGGAACGAGTATGAGCATCGGATTTCTCCAGGCAACCCTCGAACCCCATTTACGACAATTTGAGCTTAGTCCAGTCGTACTAGGTCTCATGTTTGTAATCAACGGTGGGATATACGCTCTCACCGCACCTGCATGGGGCTGGCTCTGTGACAGAAAGTGTACACCGAAGGTAACCCCAACCAGCAATCGATCAAGGAAATCTCTGTAATTTATTCAACTTATTTTCCATGTTCAGCTATAATTTATTATTTTTTCTAGATTGTAACAGTGATAGGTTGTCAGCTAGTAATGGCCGGCTTTAGTTTAATTGGTCCTGCACCATTTATTCCTTCAGAAACCAAAATCTGGTTGACGATTGTTGGACTTGTAATTCATGGATTGGGAATGGCTGCTCTGTTGGTAGCGAGTTTCAGTGATGCTCTAAATATATCAATGTAAGTTTCTACTTTATGAACTTGTGATAGTCACTTTTCAATTTGTCCAATTGTCGAATAACGTGGGAGCTGTCGATATAACTCTTTTTGAATATCGTATCAATTTTTGTTCCAGAGCTTATGGTTTCCCAAATAGTATTGAAACTTACGGTTTGATAAGTGGCTTATGGACAAGTGCTTTTGCACTAGGTGCTTTCATAGGTCCGAGTGTTGCAGGGATTCTTCTCGACAACATTGGCTTTAGACAAGCTTCAATGTTCATCATCGTGCTGCATTTATTAGTGGTAAGATCAATTTTAAAAATAGAAACAATTCAAGAAATTTTGATAAGAGTGGATTTGAATTTGGATTTTTTTCATTTAAGGGCATCGCTGCAGCAGTATTCCTCTTCTGTGGTTCAAGAACTCCGAAACCCTTCACGGAGATCGGTGCGGACGAAGAGTTACGCGTATCCCTAACAGACAGTGGTAGATCACACAGCACGGGATCATTCACACGTCACCATCGTCAAGGTGTCCCAATCGATCGTCCGAGTGGCATGAATTCTCTTATCGCATGTAATAGCTATTCGAACCGGGCCGGTGCATGGTCGAGGGCTTCTTATAGTGGACGATTCAGTCACAGTTACGGCTCTGTTGAAGTCAAGCGATACCTAGAGAGGACTACCTGAAATTCCATCCACTAACGTTTACCTTTTTCTCCTAATTTAGTAATGTACTTTAGAGAATGATCCAAAGACAGTTTAACGACGATTTAAGAATCCCGTGACAATTGTACATATTCATTATTTGTTAACAATTGTTCCATAGTTATATATGAGTCTGTTAATCACAGTATCATATATCTTTTTCTAATATACGTTGAATTTGAAGTCTGTATGCTGACTGTGGTTTCACATACTCCGCGAAGAATTTCAATGCGTCTACTTCCCCCTGACGTGACCCAACATACTTACATGTAATGGTGTATACAAGGAGAAATAAAGAAAATTGACATATCGAATAAAAGTAAAAAAAATCAAGCCAAAGAGAAAGAGTGAGCAATGTAGAAAATACGGAGCTCCAGTGTGCATACCCAAGCTATGACCGTTGTTGCCGTGCAAAATATGTTAAGGCCTGCGCACAATAAAAAAATATAAGGAATAAGGAACAGTATGGGCTCCGGATCTGTCTTGTTCCTCAAGGACACGCTCGGAGCCGATGCTAATGCCATAGAGTCTCTATTCTCCATGGCTATTACTCATATTTGTTCCTTATTCCTTATATTTTTTGATTGTGCACAGGCCTTTACATTAGATGCAGATGCCTTGTTTAACGTCATAGCCGAGTGTTCAGCGGAAAGGAACGCTATACGCTGTATACGATCTATTCGAAGGAGTAGCACAGAGGAAAATTGAAAATGTAAAGATGAAAAAAATTAATGAAACTCATCATCTTTTTTCGTAAGCTGTTGACAAGAACCACAAGAACAATTTTCCATTAGACTAGTTACCTTCATGTCTCTCCTTGAGACACATCCTGCATGCAATATCAATTGGAATTTTAATCTCCCCTATGTATTTTCTATCCTCTGAAATTCGAACCAACAGACTCCGAATAATTTAGCCTCGCGCTAATTTATATATATGGTTCGAATTTCACATATTTTAAACACAGAAAATATATAAAATGTGCACAGGAGGTATATTTTTTTCCGTATGGGTACCATGCTGAAGTTTACCGCAAGTTACCAATGAATTCATCATCCCATAAATCATGTACTCCATCCTCGCTTCATGGAATATTCTAAATAAATCGAAATGTGTTGGAACAGCAGTATGTTGTACTCTCAACTCAACAGGGCGGCGTGTTCAGTGATGTGCATCGACCCGCCCGGAAGCTGACGTTACACTTGCTGTGACTCTGGTGCGTTGATAAAAATACGTCGAAGGCGAAATAGTTAAGGATATCATGGATAAATGGATAGAAGATCTACAAAATTCTGTTTTTTCTCTCAATGGTAGAGAAAATATATTATGATCTTTGATGAGAGTTTAAATAAACCAATCGGAACTAATTAACGAGGAATTGGATACAAAAAATTGGTTTCATTCAGTACGGGCTCTTATGGGGTACCCAAAACGTTATATTTAAAAAAAAAAAAAAGATTCATTGGTTTAAAAGACCCAGAAAAATCTCAAAAAAATCTCAAAAACTTTAAAAAAATCGCTGAATCGATTGCTCGTAAAAAAAATTAGGATACCGGAGCAAATGAAGAAAATAATTTCATTTTCCTGATCCACTTATGGGACAATTTTTTGGCGAATGATACGTGAAAATACCACGACATTTGAAACGGCTTTAACCTCAATTTCGAGAAACAGCCCATGCTCGTGAATTAATCGGGTCACAACAATTAATTTTATGAGATTTGGGAAAGAATTCCCAATTTAGTTGTTAATTTCACGCCCATGACATCCTTAAAGTTCCAGAGTGATGAGACTCCACAGAAGTTCACCAACTCTCAGATCACGCTCGCGTCTAATCATATTTATCTGATTCTCTGATATGGAATGTCATGAATTGTATGATGAAATGTCAATAAATGCTAACATTAATTGCAAATATTATGATTAATGTGTCAATTAAAAATTTTAATGTTTAATTGTCATCTTCCGACCGGCAAACTTGTACTTGAAACTCCGCGGAAAGCGATACGATGCATAGGAGAAGCTGAATGTTGAAGTAGAAATGGAAATGAACGCTCGTACGTTCACCTGTGCACATCGTTGTCTGTTCAGATTCTATTTCGTTCCACACGTAATAATACCTTTAACGAGTAGTCAAAGTGCTCATTCATGAGAGCAACAATTTTAATAAAACAAAAGAGTCAGTAACCTCATTGATAAAGTAGAAATTTCACGTCCAAATGGCGTAATGTAATGATCACTTTTATCCAATTTCGAACATGCCATTCAAAGGGATATAAACTTATGCCGCAGGTCTTTATAAACTGTTATGTCATAAAAGTAGAAAAAACCATTAAGATATTTTATTGTTCTTCTCCCCCAGATAATGAATTACCAGTAATTGTTTTGTTTGAATGCAAAAATAATATCTATAGAATTTTACCTAACGCAAATATAAGTAAATAGGTACGGAAAGAATGAGGAATAGACGACTTAGAGCTATGGAGAGAACAAAAACCATAAATTGTACAATCAAACCGTTAGAAATTCTGAGGAGTATGAGTCATGCAGGACGTCTACCTGCTGATAACCCGTGTACTATGCCACTATTGAGGGACAAGAAAGAAAACCACTCAAAGTTAAAACTCGAACCCATTGAACCATAATTCATTACACAGACGTAAAATGCAATGGCAATTGTAAAAATCGACCAACCAAATATATGTGTTGGTTAGTCATAAGTTGAGTATTAAGGTATTTAATGAGGAAAAGGTAAATGATGACATCGTTTCGAAATTCATATAGAACGTTCATAAAGTGATTTGGATTATCCATGAATTTTCTTTGAATTTTCCCAGATTTTATTTCCACATACTTAATTAACAATCAAAGTGGTTTCTTATACATGGGCTCTTATGGCGATTTACTGGTTTAGCACAAGACTGCGTTACCATCTGTGCTGGTAATAAAGTTTCATGTTAAGTCAAATAAACGCCATGAGAGCCTATGTATAAGGAACCGCTTTGATTGTTAATTACTTGGAAATAAAATCTGAGAAAATTGGAAGAAAATTCATGAATAATCCAAATCACTTTATGAACTTTCTATATGAATTTCGAAACGATGTCATCATTTACCTTTTCCTCACCAAATACCATAAAGCATAGTTGTTGCATTGATCATATTGATATGAAAATAAACGAGAATCTGTCATTCCCGAATTCATCAATGGTAAATTCTTCATGCTAGAAATGTCCCAAAATAAGGGCGAAAGTGGATATTTTCCATTGGAATTGATCTCATTCATCGACCCAAAACATCTGATTGCTATTGTTTCAAGATCATGAACGAACTAGGGTGGCGCAGCGCATCAGAATGGTAAAAAAAAAAGGAATAGATTCTCACCCTGAAATAGTATATTATGTCATTAGGCCGATAAAGTATTCATTGGCGAATGTGACTTTATAATCCGAGCCGAAGGCGAGGATTATAATCACATTCGTCAATGAATACTTTATTGGCCGTTGAACATATACAATTTTTTGTTACGAGGCCCGAAAACCGCGTTCTAACCGAACGAAGTGAGGTTAGAAACGCGGTTTATCGAAACTAGTGACAAAAAATTGTTTTGGGCCACGTGCTGCCACCTGTAACTGTTGTTAAAACTTATTACAAACAGGTTTCCAAGGCAGTTATTGCTCCCACCAAGCACGCATTGCGCGTGCGCAATATTCTGGGTTCTTCTGAAACTCATGAGTTTCTTATAATCCCCATGAAAAATTTATCACTCTCTATGCTTGGAAGAGGCTCAATTCGTTCTAGTTTCTTACGTGGAATTATTCATGCTACTTCATGATTTCTCGTCAAGTGCGTTTACATTAATTATTCAGTCATTTCCGGGCGGGGGGGGTGGGGGGGGGGGTACATCCGCCAAGTCACAACTGTATACAGCACCTCAGTGTGCACGTAGCGCTGCTGTGGACGGCAGAAGTGACCACATAACAGCTGTCCACAGGAAAATCTGCCTACAGGCCCAAATATCACATGACGTGGCGAGTCGGTAAAACAGTGTCGGTATTATAGAAATGATCCAACTTCATTATCCATGGGGCAAAATTTTCAGTGCCAATTTCATCTATGAGGTGGCGTTATAAGGCTCAAAAAATTAGAAATACTCTTCGAACATTTCTGGGATGAAATAATCAGGGCCGTACCTCCCTGCAATTCTCATCAAATGTAAAAAAATAGCCATACATAAAATATATCTTTAGTGGTTATTATGATATGCAAATGAACAATCCAGATACGATGCTTATGAAGCTAAAATTCATTTTAATCAACTAAATAGTGATAATTATAATTAATTGACAAATACAATTCCACTCAATTGATTAATTTTAGTTAAAAAGGCATGATTGTTGAATTTATTTTCCATGAATTTATTTTACATCTATTGAGGTGTTTCCACGTCCTTCACAATATTCAATATTTTATACAAAGTCCTGAAGGTTTGTTTAGGGAACATAATGTCACGAAACATGAATTTATAATCATTTTCTCCGTTTTTATTCCGGTCGATCGAAACTCAGGAGAAAAGGGACATGTGGCACCCATGATTTCTATACAAAATCACTTCTCACGGTTTCCTTTCATTAGCTTTTTCTTCATCATGGATTTACGTTGATCTTTTCGTTTAGCTAGAACAACAGAGTATTATTCGATAATCAATTCGAAAAAAATTAGGAGAGAATCGGTCGGTGGATTCAAAAAATATGTAATACGACTGGTTATATCTAAAAATCCGACTTTTCTCAATTTTCGAGGGGAGTAAAATGGCCAATTTTAACATTTTTTCTAATTCGACTCTTTTCCATTTTTTCCGCGAGTTCTGAGTAGCCGGGCACCGATTATGAAGATATCAAACGAGAAAGAATCGAAAAGACAAAATTTTTGATGAGTCGAAATTTGGAGTGTACTATTCTTTAATCAAACTGGCCAATTTCAAAAAAATAATTTTAATTTTCGAAATCTCCGTCATATTGAACCGACGCATGAACCGCCGATTTTCAATTTTTGGCACATATACCACCAAAAACTACCCCTTGGGTTAGTAACTCCGGGTGCGTTGTATCACTCCGATGTGTGTGTAGTTCCCCCCACCCCCTTCCCCCGGACGTAATCATCGAACAATTACTAACTCTGAATAGAAAAATTTTGGAAAATTCTTGGAACAAAGGTAACTGAAAATTTTTTTTTTCTCCCTGGTGGAATTGATTATTTAAGGCACTGAGTCGATAAAAATATAAAAATACATAAAAAACATAAAATACATAAAAATATAATATTAAAAAAATAATTAGGGTCTATAATTTCCTTGGTCATTAATCCTAGTCTCCATTTTATCCAAAAACATGTCCATTATAATGGTCCGAATTTCTTCTAAATGAAAAAAAAAATGGATTAATTCAAATTAACAATTCAATTTTTCACATCTCGATAAATATCGAATTATCTCGATAATGAAACCTGAAGCTTTCATGTACCTCAAAATATAGCTACTCCGAGAAATCGTCCCAGTAATTTTTTTTTTCTTTTCTGGCTTGCTGGCTCCATAGTTGGTCCTCTTTTCAACCAAAATTTTGGCGGTCTCCGGCAACGCCAAATCATTGGGGGTTTGTATGGGGATTATTCGTGCAGAATGGTAATAAAAATTAAAATTCTGACGTTTCTCCCCACACTCCCTGGCGTATTGCTCGAATACGCCGGATAACGCCTGTGATTTCGTGGCCTTTATATTTTTTTTCTTCGGCCCCCACATGTGAAGAGTTATCTACAAAATAATGCAAATGGAACAATATTGAGAGTCTGCTTTTACTTTTTTTAGTTATTATTGGGTTATTTCTCGATATACTACAAAGAGGCCTACATGCTCTCTCGAAGCAGCTTGTGCCCCTGCTCCCCTCCACTGGGCCTGACCGCCATTCCCTCCTGCTCCCTGAGCTGCTCGATTAGCCTATATCTTTGTGAAAAATGCTACAATGATACAGAAAATTAACAAAAAATACAGATAATTCAAAGAAAGTAATCGCTGAGTTACTAGAAGATAAAAATTAGAATGAAAGAGTATAACTGACCTGGGATCGTGTGACAGGCATCTTAAATTAAATATTCGCCAACTGCTGAAAACCAAAAAAACACAACCAACAAATTATTTTTTATTTTTATCAACAAATATACAACATAAACAATTATAAAAAATGATATTAATTCCAATCGCTTTCCATTAATTCACTTAAAACTCTCCTACGGCCATATAGCGATCACAAAAACCAGTTAAAGAATTGAAAATGAATATTAAAGACAATTCATTTCATTGAAAGATGCCAACGTTTCGGACACTATATGTGTCCATCATCAGGGCAATATTTTATTGTTCTGCGAAAAATTAACAAAAAATTACAATTATTTTACAACTCAAGTCTATCTATATATCATTCTGAAAAAAATTAAAATAACAAAATAAACGACAGAATTTCATAATTTACCTAAATCCCATTGAATGTAAAGGGAGCAGAACAAAAATAACCAACAATTATACAAGACAGCAAAAATACATGTCATTGGCCTCTTCTAACCTAGAAAATACAATGCATAGATATCAATGATCCAAACTGATAAAGAAAACTTTATGACAATGAAATTCATGTTTTGAATAAAAAATAACAATATAGTGAACAATAAAAACTAACTAAATGTTCATTCTATGTGAATCTACTGAAAATGATGATAAAATTGTGAGACCATTGTAAACAACATACCGTTGGTTCAGATGTCAGAAATCGAAGAGAGCGAGACATCAGAGCCATCTGGTGAAACCAATAAAAAACTAACCACCAGAATTATCAATTAAATGTCTGGATCATTAGACAAATATGCATTATATTGCACATGTTTTTAAACTAGCAAACAATCAAAAAATTCAAAAACTTTAAAAAATTTTTTAACAAAAATGTCAAGTACATTAAAAAATTACTAATCAATTACGTCCATAAAATCAGTCAGTGCATAAATATTAACCATAATTAGAAATTACTGTATCGTTAATTTCCTTAACATCATAATTAATCCATCATAAGAGTTGCCGAGATTTTTACAGTCATTAACAAAATTAACTGTTCTCCCTTGATGTTTTTTTATATTAAACATTTCCATAATATTTAATGCAACCCCAGGATTAGTTGAACCAAGTATACTTGAATGATCAAAATTAAATGTATGATGTCTGTTCTCTACATGAGCAGACAGTCCTGAACGATACTTTTTAGGATCTTTCTCACTTCTTTTGTGCTCATCAAGTCTATCTTTGAAAAACCTAGTCGTTTGTCCAATATATACCATTGGACAGTTACTACAAGGAATTTTATATACTACATTTGACTTCAAGTTAATAGGAACTGGATCTTTAGTTGTTTTGAATAAATTCCCTAACTTGTAAGCAATTGTTGAGATTACTTTCAAGTCAAACCTAGAACAACAGTTCTTGATATTGTTAGTCAAATGAGGAGAGAAAGGCACAAATAGAGTCTTTTTGCTTTCAATGACCAACCTATCATCAGCGACCGGATTCAACACATTGTTGTTATTCTGAATGTTTAATAATCTATCTCTAATTAAGTCATTAATGAACTCAATAGGATAGTCATTGAAGATTAAAATCTTTTTAACCAACAAAAGATTCTCTTTGAAAAACCTCTTGTCAGCCACCTTAAACACTCTGTCTACCAGATTTTTCACAACAGCACGCTTTTGTGAAATAGGATGTTGGGAGTTAAAATTTAACATCCTACCAGACCATGTGTCTTTCCGATACCAATTGAAAACAACTCTAGTATTCTCTCTGAGCACTAAGATATCAAGAAATGGTAAAGAACCATTAGTTTCCACTTCAATCGTGAATTGAAGTCTTGGATGGAAACTATTGAAGACCCGAAGAATCTCATCAACCCCATTCACAGGGACACAAGTGAATATATCATCAACATAACGATAGAAAAACGGAACCTCAAAACTCAATTTCCTTAAACAAGCTTCCTCCAGTCTATCCATAACAATGTCAGCACAGACAGGAGCCAAAGGCGAACCCATGGGTAATCCAAAAATTTGCTTGTACACAGTTCCATTAAAGGAAAAAAATGTGTTATTCATAACCACATCTATTCCATGAATGATCTGTAGATAAGGAATTCTGGTTTTTAACTCATCTTTTCTACTCATTATTGCATCAGCAATCAATTCCAATGGAACATTAGTATATAATGACTTAACATCCAAAGAAATTAATAGATAACCTTCAGGGATCAAAACACTTCTCATCTTCGCCACAAAATCCAGGCTGTTCTTTAAATGTGAGCCATGTTTCAACGGTAAGGAAGAAAGAATTTTACTAATATATCTTCCAAGATCATGTAGAGGACCATTTATGGATGAAACTATTGGTCTAAATGCTAACACCGGTTTATGAACTTTAGGAAGCAAATATAGTTTCGGGATCACACAATGGCTAATTTTGAGATTGTCAAAAGTTAATTGACCAATGTACTTGTTTTTGAACCAATTTTGAATTAATCTATTACTGATAGACATTGTAGTAAGTGAATTATCCATCGGAGCTTCTAAATAAGTGCTTGTATCACTAAGCATTTGAGTACCAAACTTTATATAATCATTTCTTTCAAGAATAACAGAAACCTGACCTTTATCAGCCCTAGTGACAATTAAATTACTATGTTTTTTCAAAAAAGCACCTGTTTTTATGATGTTTTCCGGAGTCATCTCTACTTTTAATTTATTTAAATGAGTTTTTAAACAATCTACCATTGAATTCTTGAAATCAACAACTTTATCATCCTCAATATTGACTGCTACTCGCTCTATTTCCGTAATGTATGTGACTAATCTCATGTTATTAGAACTTTCAGGGATCCCAAAATTAGGCCCAAGCATGACCACATCGCTAATGTCTTGAGATAATATTTCATTAGATAAATTTTTTATCCATTTTGATCTAAATTCAACTTTTTCCTCCATAATATTTATGACTTTCTGGTTACTGATATTACGTCCATTATTCATTGATTTATCTAAAAATCTTTGTCTAAATTTATCACATTTTAAGTTAAGAATTTTTCTTTTAAATTTATTATCTTCAGTTTTACGAAAAGTGTTCAAAGTAATCTGTTGTTTAGTCAAAAAACTATGAATAACACCTGGAGGTACTATCGAACATAAATTACTTTTTAAAAAACTTATTCTTTTTCTCAAAAATTCTAAGGATCTATTGCAATCACTAATGGTAAACGATAAAATGTTATTCTGCACCTTGAAAGATAAACGTTGATGTTTCTGCTTAATTTTAAAATTACGAAATTCATGTGGAAAAGAATACTTAAATTTAATATGATTCGGGATTAACCTTTCGCTCTTACAAGAGTTAAGAAAAACCTTAGAAGAAGTAAGTTTCACCTCTTCTTTTAAATTCCTCTTCAGCTCATTCAGCATAAGGACAGCTCGACGTCCAAATCTCCACTCAACCCATTGGAAGAAAGGTCTTTTTCCCATTTGGCCAACACGTTGATAATTCATGATATTAATTCCAATCGCTTTCCATTAATTCACTTAAAACTCTCCTACGGCCATATAGCGATCACAAAAACCAGTTAAAGAATTGAAAATGAATATTAAAGACAATTCATTTCATTGAAAGATGCCAACGTTTCGGACACTATATGTGTCCATCATCAGGGCAATATTTTATTGTTCTGCGAAAAATTAACAAAAAATTACAATTATTTTACAACTCAAGTCTATCAGTACTCTGCGTTGATAAAAATTAAAATAACAAAATAAACGACAGAATTTCATAATTTACCTAAATCCCATTGAATGTAAAGGGAGCCCAAACACCAATTTGTATAGTGTCCGAAACGTTGGCATCTTTAGTACTCTGCGTTGAT